>OZ023231.1:21055651-21416794 GCA_964006365.1 Trididemnum miniatum
CGCACAATATTCGTGTAGGCCTAAATCGCAATTAGTAACGTGTTTAATTTCCATTTATATTCAACGTCTTTTTTTAGTTATGATTTAATTAATCCTACAGTGTTTGTACTTAATAATCCTACTACTAATCTAGTCACTCCAGTTGCACGTAATTGTTTAATTTGCCCCTTTAGTTATATTTTACGTAAATCCCAACTACTTTGTTTATGACGTAATAGTTATGCTGTATTTAAAATAATTTCTTTCTTGTGCTGGTTATTCTAGCCTAGTGCCTATGTAGTTTCACACTGATGATGGTATAAGTTTTTACCGAAACGTTTGTGAGTATGATTGCAAATATACTGGCTATAATCTTTCTATGGCATTGGTTTACTTGCCTGTCTATAACGCGCAAAAGGTTTTCATCAACGCATAAAACTGTTCAGTTCCAAAAGACCTGTTCGCCCTGTAGATCGGAGTAAATAATAATTTGGTTTGAAACGCTATATGTCTTGTTATTACCATATTGCTTCACGCTACAATAAAACCGAATTGTCTCTTTTGTTCTATATCTAAGACACCCCTTCACTCGAACTGCTGAAGATTTGACCTTAAATGAAAGCCTACCAAAGCAGATACGCGGGCTCTCCAGTTTGCTTTTTCTTACCCAGTCATTCCAAACTGTTTTTCATAGTTGAAATTTAACAAAAGCACTGCTGGACATAAGCCCAAGTTTAAACGGTTTCTCTCAAATACTGCAATTTATATAATCTGATGGAAATTTTCATTTTCATCATGCGCTTTTCTGGCTCATTATTTATATACAATATTTGGGCTTACAATTGCTCCATCTTTTTAGGGAATTCTGCGAAGAATGTGCATCGAAACACTAAATTCTGCAGACAGTTGATGCTATCTAATGCGTCCTGAATAGCACAAAAGGCTTGAATGAAAGCGAACGGAAAAAACAATTGAGACAAATGGTAAAATAAAAACTTCTCAGATGCATAATATGCGAAAACAGACGTTTTAGGGGGAAAACTTTGAACTGAAAACTTGTCGAATTTATTCCAAAGAAGTGTGTTGCTGCTTACCGATTGTATAACATTTGCACTAAACATTGTTTGCCCGTCTTTGTTTCCTGTGTTCTATTCTAACGTATGGGTGTCATGTTTTTTTAGCCTATTTTGTTTGGTTAGTTTTTATGCAACATCATGACTGTGGCTGGTTGCTTATTGACATAATTTTGCTTCAGCGAAATATCTGACTGACATAACGTAAATATAATTAGGCATAGTCGAAACCTTCGTGACACAAGCTCTTGGTTATGGTTGAGAGCTACTGTAATTGCCTTTTAACATCTTGTTAAACTTGATTGCTGCTAACCTTGTTTTTGTGAGCGCACAATAGTTTGCACTTAAAGTGCACAGTAAATTGTTGATAATAACTGAAATTAATTAATTTTATGTATCATAATACTTCATTATTTTGTATCTTTGCAAAAGCATTATTTTGTATTGTCTCTGCGTATGCACTTCATTTTTTATTCTTTGAGTAGCATACTGTAACTGCTCCGTATCTATGATTGTTTATTTTTTTACATACATTTGTGAGTTAAAAATGCTTGGGTTTGCATATGGTTGTGGCAGGTTTCTATTTGTGCTTGCAGGAATTGGTTACTTGCAATTCTCATTTAAATTGAGGTCATAATCGCATAATATTTACATCGTTTGGATCAGTTTTATTTGTAATCGCTTCATATGTGAACCTAAACATGTTCAAATAATCAATGCTGTTATTTGTTGAACATTTAATTTGTACCTATTTCTTTTGACAATATAAAGCATTATTGCAATATTTTGTTGTGCATTTCTTGTGAACCCTCCATTACTAAGTGATTATGACGACTGTTGTGATTACGAGTTAAGCAAAAACGCATTCACAAATATTAATCGGAAAACCCAAATCTGAAAATTGGGCATTTTTCCTTAGCTAAAAGCTTTTGGGACAAAGCGCCCAAATTTTCAGCTTGGGTATTAATTACCCAATTTTCTTGATCTACAAGATTTAAGGTTAAACACCCAAATTAAAAATTTGGGTCGTTATTACCCAAGTTGACAAATTGGGTTTCTCAGCCTTCGAGCCCAAAATTTTCAATTAGGTTTAAAGACCCAAGTTTGTAGTTTGGGTCAAGTTACCCACTGTACTTGGGTTATGGATATTGGGTTAACAAACCCAACTTTGTAAATTGGGTCGTTATTACCCAAGTTGGCAAATTGGGTTTCTCAGCCTTCGAGCCCAAAATGATAACCCAAGTTTTTTTTTTTTTTTGGGTCTACGTTACCCAATTTGATTTACAGTGTGATGTCGAACTATTTTTTGTCATCAAAACATTAACTTTGTTGCATTAGTGGCACTGATAAAAACACAAAACTCCAATAACATTAGTCAGAGCAAAATTCCGGTTCCGACCGGAATTCCGGCCAAAAATTTTTTTAAAATTCCGGTAATTCCTGTTCCGGCCGAAACTTCAAACACCAGTTCCGGTGCATTCCTAGCATTGCCCTACTAAAAGTTGGAAAACACTTTTCTGCAAAAGCCCTTGCACGTTATAATTTTACAGTGGTAAGACTCGATCAATTCAAACCGAAGAATTTCAAGTTTTGTCTACAGCGGCAGAGTAGGCCTATTAGTGCTCACTGCTTATGTTTGGCGTAATATAACCAGAGAAATAGCAAGGTATTTACTGAGCACCAGTGAAAAAATCGCTTAATAATCGAGTTATAAAGCATAACGTTTAGCCATAGGTGATTATAGATAATTTCCCTCGCTTAATCTCATCGGATATTAAATTGAACGTTGAAATGCAGCAGCTTGCAGTGCTTCTGCTGCATTTCAACGTTCAATCTGCATGAGGAACATCTTCCATAGAGAAATTTGTGACAACACACGCTCAGGCACTGCGAAAAGCGTGCATGCCAGATGACGTTGTACTTCGTTTGACAAAACACAGAGCTTTTTAAACGAGCTTGAGCTGATAGAGTTGAATTGAACAAATTTAGTTGAAAAGAAGTTCATATTCGCTAATACCCAGTAATTATACCATTGTGCCAATCTTCTTTAAAGAGTAAATCCTGCTTTATTTACAATATAAAAATAAGCTAAGCAATTATGATACGGATGAGATCACCAAAATTTCTTCTGCAAATCTAGTTCAGTTTGTTTTATCGTTCAATAAGTCGCGCCTTGTCAAATGTTGTTGAAATGTTGTGTGGTTTTATGGCGCTTTATAACTACTAAGGTCATTTAGCGCCCGGACTAAATTTTGTCTAGAGTTCACTGACGTATTTTTATTCTCTGTTTAGTAAATGAAAATGAAAAAATTAATGTTTCGACTATAACAAAAGTCTCGTCAGCTTTGCTACGCACAGCCAATCCAGGCTAAACTCATTCCAGACTGTAAAGACTCTTTTTTGCATTGCTTTACCTGGACATCTCGACTTCATCTCTTTACAGTCTGGAATGAGTTTAGCCTGGATTGGCTGTGTGTAGCAAGGCTGACGAGACTTTTGTTATAGTCGAAACATTAATTTGTCATTTGCAAATTTCTCATCTAACTCAAAATGTAAAAAGATTTAAGGTTGAAAAAAATTGGCAGCCCAAAGGCTTGTGTTTTACATCTAAATGCAATATGCCGACAATTTTACTGCACAGTCAAACCAAGCAATTTGATCTGGCCCACTGTACGTTGCAGCCATTGAAAAGCAAGCGCACAAAATCATCAAAATCTCGTCGTCACAGGGCCACAGCGCTTTTTAAGAATTCACACTTTACCTGGGCCATGGCCTAGTGGTTAAAAGCGTTCGCCTTGGAAGCTGGTAGGCTGGGTTCTATTCTCAGTCGGGTCAAACCAAAGACTTTAAAACTGGCATCTGCTGTTACACTTGCTAAACGCTCATCAATTAAGTGTAGGGCTGAGAATGAAATAAACAGAGAATAAAAATACGTCAGTGAATTCTTGACAAAATTTAGTCCTGGCGCTAAAGGACCTTAGTAGTTATAAAGCGCCATAAAACCACACAACATTTCATTTCATACTGATAATAGCTCAAGTTTGGAAGTGTTTGCTGCAATTATCTTTATCACTCCTTGCTCAATAAGCGGCTTATTCAAGCCATGTTTAATCAGCGTAATTCTTACTTCGATAAATCTTACCAAACCGAGGAAGCTCAAGCAGTAAACAAACTTTTTCGTACCTCCATTGCGTACTTTCTCCAGATATGCAATCGTTTCGTTCCGAGCTCTTTCAATGTCCATCATCATTTGAACAAACATCAGTACACAAGCAATTGCTGTAGTCACAGTGGCACCCAGAGCTATCAGCCTAAACAACAAAAATATAAAGCGGTGTCAGTGATAGACTTGCGTAAGTTATGGTTTTACTCACCAAAAATCTTTGGGACTTTTCATCCAACAAAAAGGGGTCAGCAGCCCTCCAATAATTAAAAGCCAGTAACAGAGAGAAACATTAACGTCAAGCTGCAAGCAAAGTATAAATTTAATTGCAGATGCAAGTTGCAGATACACTCAGAGAAACATGAAGCTGCACAGTTACAATAGAAAATTACGGCTACGCAAACTTTTCAATTGCCAATTCAATAACCGGATTTACAGTTCAATTTATTATTACTATTAACAAGGAAAAACGTCGTTTTAGCTTATTCGAAAATCAGAGTGAAATATCACCATTTAGTAACAGGCAGATATATCATACCTCGTCCTCGGTTAAAAGTTCTTACGATTACGTTCTCGATTGTTACTACAAAATAAACCAAGTATCATAGAATATACCTGGCCATCATGAATGATATAAAAAACTGTAATGTAATAAGAATAATTTACAAAATTCAATAACCCACTTGCTGTAATAAGCTCTGTATATTTCCTGATGCTATCAACAAGAGAACTACGCAGACTCCGAATAACGTGAAGTAAACAGAGACGTTGACGATGATTCTGTAAAATCGGTTGGTCAAGTTGCTGCTGGCTAGCCTATGTATCAGACATGGGCAAACAAAGGCCCGCAGGCCAATTCGGCCCGCCGGTCCAAATCCGGCCCGCCGATCCTTGTATTCTGACCCACCGGCACTTACACAAACTTAAACTTCCACCGCAAATTGAGTGGAAGACGTTTTTTCCTTTAAAGATCATGGATGGCAGTGATTTTCAAAAAAAAAGCCTCAACGGTGCAAAATTGGAATAAAAAACGAGGTGAAAACCTTTTATTATGGAGATCACATTCGTACGTGGACCGTGATCTTCAAAAAAAAGTCTTCGCCTTGTTTTTCAATTAGCGTGCGGCCCGCGGCTTCAACAGTTTTTCTAAATCTGGCCCTTCGTGTGAAAAGCTTAATTGCCCACCCCTGCTATATAGCCTACTGTACAATGTACAAAATATCAACGATATTTCAGATTGTGCTAGCACAAATTTAACGCGCTTTTAAATTTGTTTTAAAGCGTATAAAGAATTGAACCACCTTAAGCTAACGAAGTAAAAAAAATCAAATCTTCATCATACTCGCGGATGCTACGCTGAAGCGTGCAACGAGTGGATCGCCGCTTAGCGCCTGGGCCACACAGTTCCGAACAAACGTCGCAGCGGTGGCAAGCTTTAGGCGATACTGTTTCCCATATGACCAGCCGGTAATTGAAGCCTAGACCTCTCGCACTGATAGCGATGTCTTTGGCAAATATTTACATTTATTGTTTGGCTGTAAAACAGTATTGACAAGTGATCGATTTTGTGACGAAGGTTGTTAGGATTGTATTGCAGATAATGTAAGGTATGCGGTATGCACATTGCACACCTCCTAATCGATCGAAAAGTGAAAGTGAAAGTGGCTAAAATACAGGTTAAATCCCATAACAAGATGGATTTCGTTTTAGCCTTAGTATTAATTGTGATCTGATATTTCAGGTTAAAAAAAACACTATACTACTTGCCCGTAAATATTTTATTTACGATTACCGGCATCTATCATGTACCTTCCTGCTTTACCGAACGCGTAGTATCCAATAGTTGGATAAGGATCACCGCAACGTTGCGTTTCAATGGGTTTATTGATTCGCAGGATAGTCCAACAACGTCCCAAAACAGTCCCAGTAAATGAGGATATACCGGCACAAGCAAAAATTAAGAAGACTCCGACCTGTTTCGAAAAAATGCAAACGTTTAACTCATTTGTATACGGTTTCAAGTGTACAAGCTTCTTTCTTGTCTATGCGAAGAATAAGGGTATATTGCAGAGCAGATTGAATTGGCATAGCATGGCATTGCATTAGAGAACTCATTCAAGCCAAGTGTAAATACGCGCAAACTATATGATAAACGCAGCAAAATAACTGAGTAAAGGACAAAAACATGAAAATGTATGAAGAGCTACGATTCACACCATTTTTTTTGTTACTAAAGTTTAGTAGCTGGGTAACCTGGGTCAGTGAAGATGTGAATACGTTTGCTCACTCACCCATCCTGCATCCCTCACTGCCTTTGGAAGAGCCAATACTCCGCTTCCTGTCATCTCTCCTGTGATGAATAGAACAGCTGTCAGGACAGTGAGACCAGAATTTGCTTTATGGTGATAAGCTCTTCCATTTCCCTGCCAATGCATCTCAGTCACTTAGAACAGTGGTCCCAAACCATTTATATCACCGTATGTAGGCCAACTGGTAAAAAACTAAACAACATGATCGCGGACCGGCAACAAAAAAATCGTAATTGGTACAACCTACAGTATATCGGCAGTAATTTTCATCGATTTTACTAACCACAGCTAGCCTAAATTAATGATGGCACCACATAATTTAATACTTTGGCATTGGTTATGTATTTAAACATAAAATTTTAACAAAACTTCAATCAATTCGAACAATAATGTCATTTTATTGACATAGGCCTAATGTAAACCAACGCTAGTAGGGAATTTGTTGCTGCTTGGATGCCAATAAAAAGCACAAACGCAGCATCCACAATTTCTGCTTCGTTGTGGTTAAACCAAAAATGAAAAAGTGGTCTCGCACGGTTTGTGCGAAGAACATGACTTGCAGCCTGCAAAAACATTCACGCGAACCGCCAGTTGGAAACCACTGATTTAAAAGTATTGCTTAGATCAGCGGTTTCCAATTGGGGGTGCGAGAAGAACTTGGCAATTTTACCGCTGGTGAAAGGTATCGTTGATTCTCCCTAGCTTTGTGTTTGTGACGTCTGAAATGTGCCTGTGTGCGATTTAATATGTTCATTGTCTAAGTTTGTGACGTTGTTCAACGTCTGCATGTCATAGTCTTCTCCTTGTGTTTTGTTATTCATGCCTGCGTCAATATTAGAAGAGAGCGGGTGATGTGTGAGTTGCTAGTTGGGCTAAATTTAGGGAGTAGCCAGGGATAGGGGAGATAAGCAGTGTTCCCTCTAAGCTGTGCGCGTGTGCACGCGCGCACGGCTTTCAGAGACTGCGCACATACATATGATGAAGCAATGTTCTCGGCGGGCAAATTGAGGAAAATTGTTCTTGGACCTGCTAAAAGGACGCATTTCTTCGCAAAATGTACCATGCAGTGGCGTCGTGCCATTGGGGCCCGGGCCCTACCAATTTTCTGAGATGTGTTACTTTTTTCAATTTAAAAAATTGAAAATTAAAAAAAAAAAATTTACTCAGTGCCATTCCGCTTTCATCCTTACTAATCCCATACCCCCCTTTCTTATATTTTAAATTCCATTGTTTTGTTTTTTAATTTTTGCTTCAATCAATCGCTTCGACTCAGTAGTAAAGTTAGTTTCTTGATCTGTGGTTAGAATTAAGAAAACATTTTGCATGCGTTGTTAAAGATCATAGCCTAGAACAGGGGTGGCGAACCTATGGCACGCGTGCCAGATGTGGCACGCCGCAGAATTTTTCTGGCACACCACTTGATGCTTTCGTAGAGCTACTATTTTCCTCATTGAAAATAGCAAATCATAAAAATTTAAAAATCATAGGGTAAGGTAAGTTTCATGCGTTATTCTGATTGGTTATTGTTGGCGGTCAGAAATAAAAGTTGTGATTGATTAATTGGTTGAAGACCAAAAAAAAAATCTTCACGAGCCAGCGAACCAGCCATTTTCAAACATGTTTTTAACTTTGTAATGAATACAATTTTTTCATAATTTCGAACATTTTCGATAACAATCGAAATTGATAACAGTCGAAAATATCAGAACAAAATACATCATATATTTGGTGAAACACTCAGAATTAGGGGCAAAAATTTAAACAAAATTTGCCTGAAAGTTGTTGAAAAAGTACTAAAATAGCCACTACAGTATGTAAATTTTCAAAAAATTTCCGGGGAGCATACCCCCGGACCCCCTTAGGCTTTTTTTATTCTCGATATACTTCAACATAATTCTTCCGGAAAAAACTACGCTTGAAAATACGTCGAAATAAGTGCTCCCACCCTGGAAAAGTTTCTGAATACGCCGCAGACATAAAAACATTATTTTAAAGGGTTTATATACGCCTTTTCTGGGTCCAACGTCTTTGTATTTAGTTAACATTCAACCTAATTTACCGTTTCATCCCCCGCCCCACCAAAAATTTCAGGATCCGATCCTGCTTCACGTCCGTATAGAGCTACTGTTCTCCTACTAGTCTACAATCGGGTGTCGGGTAAGACCAAAAAAAAGGTCTTTCACGTCCGCTGAACCACATTCATTTATATTTTTATTTTGTTTATAATGTAATGGCACGGCTTTAACTTGCTAAACTTTATTTTTAATATTTTGGCGCGTTCGCCAAAAAAGGTTCGCCACCCCTGGCCTAGAACACACCTGTACACGTCATCCCATCACATGCGTCAAACTAATAATGATTGCAGCCTCCTTTCTTTTATTTTAACCAAGCTTCTGCGTTTAGACTGTAATAGTGACTGCACTCACTGGAAGTATCGGTATGTCCTTTTTCGATAAGAAAGTGTGCTGAAACGAGTTTTTTTTTATGTAAAAACCGTAAAAATGCGTTGGCGGCTGGAAGCTCCGCTCCAAGACCCCCCAGCAATGTCCTCCTCCTCTGTTAAATTGTGGGGCCTCACTGATTGCGCATAATGTCCATAATTAAGAAGCGGTTTGAGGTATCAAAATATATTTCGATTTATTGTCCAAAATTTGGGGTATCACGACGTATTTTGGTATCTTTTCCTAACTTCCTTTTTTGGCATTGTTACTCAATGCTCAATACGGTATTTACAAAGGTTGTGGTCAGTACTCGGGCCCCTTCAAATTTTTTGGCTGCACGACGCCTCTGGTATCGTGAGCGAAAAATGTACCAGCAGTAACATAACCAAGAAAAGTTGCGCTTCTTTGTTTTCAATAGCTGCCATATTCAATTTATTCATGGGTTGTTGCACAAACGTGAGTCATTTCTAAAAAAGTGCGCACTCGCCAAAGTTTCTGCGCACACAGCTTACAAAAAATTAGAGGGAACATTGGAGATAAGTCAGGCATGTGAGAGTGGTTAGTTTATCAGCTGCTTTTTTGTTTTCTATTCGAATAAGGGGAATGCGGTAAGCCTAGGTGAATAGCTAAAATATTGTAGTTACCGGCTTTGTTAAGTTCGCCTAGGAGGCAAGGTTGGGTGTAGAACCTTTTTAGTGAGTCAATTTATACAATGGTAGTTATGGTATCGCTTATCTCTTTTTCTCCGGTTCTCTGCTAGTTTTGTTTTACAATAGTTCAAGGTTTCTTAGTTTTGTCCCTAGTGTACATAATCGTAGGCTTAAGTGTAATTTTATTTGCATTGTTTTTGTGTATTTTTGATTGTCTGTGCAGAAACAGCGCGAGAGTGAAGTAGGCTACGGTGTAAGAGGTGCGAGAATGATTTTTTCTTGCCGAAGGGGTCCGGGTTTTACAACAAATTGGAAACCACTGGCTTAGATATACATTGTAATAAAATTCTGTTTTCAACTGTACATAGCTAAACTTTAATCAGAAGTTCCAATCTACTGTAAAGCGGCAGGTTTGTGTTTGGCGCTATTTTTGTGCAGCAATTCCATTAGCGAGTCAGCAAACCGACACAGTATTGCGAATTGCCAGAACTTGCTTTGGAAGCCAGTCAAGCACCGCGATGGCGTGGTACGAGTCGTACGACGCAACGTAATAATTCCATTAAATTTTTTATTTTGACAACAAGCAATTCAACGGTATATAAGTTTAACAAAATTTAGTTTACAATCAGCAACATCAGATATGTTTCAAATCAGAGGTGGGCATTCCGCAATTTAAAGCGCAATGCGCTAGTTGCGCAACTTTCGCACGTGCGGAAGTTGCGAAGCGCTTCAATAAATTATTTTTAGCCATTGCGCAAGTTGCGCTGCGCTTCAAGGAAAATAAATCCTTCTTGCGCTTTATTGCGTTGCGAACTGTAAAAATATATACTAGTGCGCGCATTATTGCGCTGCGAACTGAAAAGAATCTGGTTGCTTGCGCTTTGTTGCGTTGCGCACTGTCGGCAGTTGAAATACTGCGTTGCGCTTTGTCGGATTAATTAAAGCGCAATGTGCTGGAGTAAGCAGTTTTTTATAACTGTTTTTAATAGAATAGCAGTTTGTTTCTTGATTCGTACAATAGGCCTATAGGTCAATTTATTGTAGCAGAAATTTTCAGCTCATCAGAAATGTGGTACACTAAAGTCTTTTGCTTTTTAAAATAATTGCAAGTGCTTAAAGAGATCATTGAGTGTTGAATAAATCGTATTTACTTGTTGTTGTGGAGAACTTCGCCGCATATGCAAATTATGAATTACTGCGATGAGGTGCTTTTAACGGCACGCGACAATGCAACGTGGCGCAGTGGTTTGGAGAGTCGTTTTTACGACAACCATGATCGCAAGATTGATGGTTCAACTCCCAACCTAGTCTCGTTGTTGCGTCTTTGGATAAGATGCTCCACGTTGATTATCTCTGCTTGGTGAAATCTGGCAAGCGGTAAATTAAATAAGTCAGAAGCAAAATTCAACCGGAAAACTTGGAAACAAAGGCAACTCCTAAGCAAGTCTGGATTCGTCCTAAGTAGCGCCTCCTTCGCTTTCTCGTGATAAGAGGATGAAGATGAAGAATGCAATCATCAGCAACGCATCTTTTTTCGCTTCTTATTTAATTTTCCTGTTCATTGACCACGCAAAATCCAGTTACAGTCACTTGCATTAAAATCGTTGTCGCGTTGTAGACAACTGCGTGCTGTTAAAAGCACCTATAAAAATAACTCAAGAAAAAATTGCATTGCTTATACATCTACTCCTTGCGCTTTATTAAATTTTTCATTGCGAAAGTTGCGTTGCGCTTTTTCTTTTGTATAAACCTCATTGCGGAAGTTGCGCTGCGCTTTAATGCAAAAAAATTATTGATTGCGGAAGTTGCGTTGCGCTTTAATGCGAAAAAATAATTGATTGCGAAAGTTGCGTTGCGCTTCAGTCAATTTAAAAATTAGGTTGCGCTAGTTGCGTTGCGTTTCATGACTTCACAGAACTTTTGCGCTTTGTTGCGCTGCGCTTTAACCAATTTTTAAAAAATGCCCACCTCTGTTTCAAATATACAGCAAAATAAACTTTATAAGAATATTTTCTGTAACATTGAATACAATTTACGACAGGGGCGTCCAACCGGCGGCCCGCCAAAGCTTTCAAAGTGGACCGTCAAACTCTCTGCATTCCGCGCCGACACGATATCGTGAGTTACAGGCTACAGAGTACAGAGCTACGAGTCCTTAAATAGCATGTGGCAAGGCTGGTGTCCCACCAATGATATAGAACAGAGCTAGAACGAAGACCCAGCCTACCGAGATCGAGACGAGACATCACAGCTTTGAGACCAGAGACTAGACGAAACTTTTTTTGTTGAAGTAGAGACGAGAGTGTACACACGCGCAGCACGCACACTGTATTTATTGTTTCGATTGTTCAGTTTTAGTTTAATTGAACTTTTACTTATTATGTCGTCATAATAATGCATCCTGTCTCAAGTAAGTGATTACGCCTTGGCATTTGCGAGCTTTGCACGTTAGGGTGCGATGAAAAAATAAAACTTTTGAATTTTGAAAAGTGGTATTTATATTTGTCCCCAAATATGGAGCAAATAACATTGAAACTAATTTCAGGTTGGTGCACCCTCTTAGTGGCCGTGCACATCTGCCAAACGATAAAAAATTGCCAATTTGGCCATATCTTGAAAACCAGTTGAGCTAGAAAGCTGGTTTTGGGCTCAAAAGATGCAGAACTAGCACTTTCCTATCTGCTCTAAGAGGAACTTTCTTTCTAAACTAACCAGAAAAAAAGTTGTGGGCAAAAAACAGCTTTTTTGATGAAAATTATGCATGTGCGCGTATGCAGTACCGGTAGTCATCTTTGCAGTTGGTAAGACTTCCAAGAGTTAAAATAATTACCAAGTTAGTTTTAGTTGGTCTAATTTATTACCTGGTGCTAGCAATATTTGCGTGCAGCTTTGCATATGTAGAATGTGGATGTAGCATTTGACAAATATTATCCATGCGATACATGTACCGAAAAAAAAGTAGACATATGTAAACACATAACAGTACTGTGCTTGAATGATATCAATATAATTCTCACTATGTAGTGCACTACATCAAATCTCAAGACATTGAGAAAGCATAAAAACTGATCAACAAACATTTTTATGTCGGTCAAGCTTATTTATAATCAGCACTCTTATCGGCCCCAAGTAGAAAGACCGAAGAGCACCAAGCATTGAGAAAAGGCAAGGCTGATCGTTTTTATGCAGCCATATATTACAATGGTGGGGGGCAGAAATTCTCCAATACCTCATCGCACAACCCAGACATTCATTGGTTTAGGGCAATGGTTCTAAACCTTTCCTTTATCGTGGACCCCTTGACAGTGACACTAAAAGACCATGGCCCATTCAGTCTAATCTTAAAAGTCCACGATCTTGAGATAAAAATGTACTTATTCTTACACTTGTGGCCCCCTTCAGGGGCCGAGGGCCACGGTTGGAAACCCCTGGGTTAGGGTAAGATCATGATGTTTGGGGAATTGCAGTAAGTTTTTAAAGTAAACCATCTATTGTAATATGAAACGGCTTAAAAACGAAGAGCCCTGAAAAGGCTTGCTGATAAATAGTCAGGTTGACAGTAGGGAAGAATAAACAGCACTGCCCGAATTCTGCCACACATAACACTGTAACAGTTCTGACTTCTGCACATCAATACTCTAATGGTACCGGTATGCAGTATGTGGTAAGCCTATTGCTGCCAGAATTCGAATACCAATCTGCTACAACTTAACGAGGGTACCAGTGCTGGTATAAATGTAGGGATATATACTATACTGATATACCAATGCCATTCCTTCCAAAAGTAAAGCCTTCGGACATCAGCATTGACAACCTAGGGTTGTAGGTTGGCTATAGTGAGAATTATATTGATATCATTCAAGCACAGTACTGTTATGTGCTTATATATGTCTACTTTTTTTTCGGTACACGTATTGCATGGATAATATTTGTCAAATGCTACATCCACATTCTACATATGCAAAGCTGCACGCAAATATTGCTAGCACCAGGTAATAAATTAGACCAACTAAAACTAACTTGGTAATTATTTTAACTCTTGGAAGTCTTACCAACTGCAAAGATGACTACCGGTACTGCATGCGTGCACATGCATAATTTTCATCAAAAAAGCTGTTTTTTGCCCACAACTTTTTTTCTGGTTAGTTTAGAAAGAAAGTTCCTCTTAGAGCAGATAGGAAAGTGCTAGTTCTGCATCTTTTGAGCCCAAAACCAGCTTTCTAGCTCAACTGGTTTTCAAGATATGGCCAAATTGGCAATTTTTTATCGTTTGGCAGATGTGCACGGCCACTAGAGGGTGCACCAACCTGAAATTAGTTTCAATGTTATTTGCTCCATATTTGGGGACAAATATAAATACCACTTTTCAAAATTCAAAAGTTTTATTTTTTCATCGCACCCTATTGCACGTGCTATGATATTCCGTTTTTATTTCAAATTTAAAATTGAGTATGGCAAGCACGAAACGAAAAGTAACAAAATATTAAACCATTACTTTTCAAATTGTTTTCATAGTCGCTTAATGTCGCTACGGTACTAAATTTCGGCCAGCGAAAATATTTGAACAGCAGATATGGTCTCATACTAAAAAAAGTTGAACGCCCCTGATTCACGATAACAGGAAAAGTTAATGCAACGTACAAGATGTGTCTGTAAAGTCTTTTAACAAGTCACTTTGTAATTATATAATCTCTTCATTTGACCTTGTAATATTTTTTTAATTAAGAATAGAGTTTATGAACACCTGTATAAAACTTCGCCATGCATTAAAATGAAATCTAAAAACTAAGCCGCGAACTTGTTCAAGATACTGCCACGATCAATCTTTTAACAAAAACATATTTTCATTTACACAATCAACAACTTGCTCACCTTTTCTGCTTTTCCATTAACCTTCTCAATAAGCTCCACACTTACTTTGTTATCCATTTCGTTTCACAGTTTTAAACTTAAAAATTTTACGACGCTCTACAATGGATTCAGGTAAAGTATACAAAATAGAATAGTGTTAGAGCAGCGATATACCTAGAAGTTACAACTGTATCTTTAGATGGCAGTGAATGTTATTTTCAACCCAAAGAGCTGAAATGTTTCATTGACAAACTCCAGAATTACATTTACTAACGATAAGGTAATAAAAACGACATATTTTTACGTGCTTCTTATTCGTAGTATTTCTACCTCAATGTTGTGTTCATGGCAATAAACCTTTCCTTCATCGTGGACATAAACACAACATATAAAGTATAAAAACTCGTCATACAAAGTTTAAATACGTTTGTTCTAGAATAAGAAAGCTGTTTAAATTTGTTATGAATTTCACGGCATCCAGCATCTGCTGTTAAATTGCCGATGTACTGCATCAATTTTACCGCAAACAGCAGCTACACGGACTTGCTCAGCCAATTCTCGATCAGTTCAGCTGAGATATTAACATATTATACTAACCACTGCCCAAAATACGCTAAAAAAACATGAAAAATTCTTCAGCCACAATCACGTGATGAGAGAATGAATCCAAAATATTTAGGGTAAACCTTTCTCTAATGGCAAAGCTTAAGCTATCACTCATGACACAGCGCAATATCATTCAACCTTACACCTTGTGTGCCGTCAAGCAGTTGACTCGATAGACATTCAGATTTGTATTTTTTTAAATTATCCAAACAGGAAGTAATACCTACAGTGATACAAAGTCAATGGAGAGTATGGACTTTAAATGCTGACTCAAATGCATTGATATTACACAAAAAGCAAAGTTGAGCCATTGCTGCAAAAGGTAATGTTTTGCGGTTGAAGGATTAGCAGGGGAGAGACCCAAGGTATTTTTAGGAGGCCTAAGAATAAAAAATGCTTCTTCACTTGCAGTTTGGTAGTTCAAAAATAGTAAAGCATCTGCCATTAATAAGAGTAACTACAAATTAGAGGGGACTTAAGCGCACTTAGCCACTCTGGATCGGCTAATGAAAATGATGCGCTATTTTCATAGGAAAACTTAAACCTCATTTGTCTAAACATCGAAAACAAATGAAGGATTTTGCTCTTCAATCGCAAATAGGCCTACCAACTTCACGTCAAAAAGTATGAAGTTTAAAAATAGAAGCTCTCTATTTAAGAAAGCGCAGAACAATCAGTTGATTTCCTTTTTTCATTTGTTGGCTCAGGAACAATTTTTCAGCTTAACAATATTTCATAATACTCTTAAAAGCAAATATATCAAACAAAACAGATAGCCACAATAGATCAAAAGATTTAAAAAAGTGCGTCTAATTCTGCGAATTTAGTCCCGTGATTCGAGTAGGATAACACTTTAAGCGCCTATATAAATATAAAAATTAAAAGCCAACAAAGTAACTCAAATCATCTTGCAACCAACCGCCATAAAACAACCCAATATTAAGAATTTTTTTAACTGAAATAAAGGCAAATCAATATCAGCAAAGACTGAACAAAACATTTAAAATTTTAAGCTCTGCTTGACCTAACTAAAATTCATTAATACAGCAGCTTTTCAATGAAGAGGGCAAAAAAGCTTCAACTTTTAGGCAATAATTGTTGTCAGTGGTGAAGAAAAACCACAAAGCTCTTGTATTATACGTTGCAGAGCTAAGGCTTATTGTTCTTTCTTAGTATTTTGAATTTGAAAAGCGCCCAACGCTATTGTTACAGCCATCCAAGCGCGAAGCTCTACCGCCAGCCCACGTAATGCAATCGTGCGTTATAACTAAAGCGATTTTTTATGACCTATAAAATCGAAAAATATCGCTTTATTCTTGAAACATATGACTTTATTTTTAGAACAGCAAATTTATGCTGTTTTGCGTAATTAACATTTCATATGTAAGAGTAAACATGAATTTTAAACAAGAACATACTCAAAAGAACGAAGAATTAGCTTGAAAATCAGTAAAAAAGTTTCAAATGTGTATCGTACAACAAGTAAGATATTCAACATTTCAGCCGTTGAATACAATTTTTGTAATAGAATGCGACGAGTGCGTCGGTAGAATTTCGGTTTTTATGACGGATTTTAACATCGAAAATGACCGTTCTACGAATGCTGATGTAGGCAGTTGACTGATATGTCCGCAACTTAGCATACAATGCTGGAAAAATATCTGGTCTACTCATCTCCACAATGGTTCTTGCATAATTTTTTTCTAAACTAACCATAAAAAGGCCACTTCAAATGCTTCGTCAAAGTCGGTGTGAAAACTTGAAAATTTTCATTGCCCTTCCCATCACACATTTTATCAAGACTAAAGTCTACAGGAACTGTATCTACTATCTACGGTGGTACTGGGGTTTAATAGACCTAATTCATACTACATAGCCTAACAAAACTCAATGGTCATATTTTATGACCTAAAAAAGAAAATATGACCATTTATGACCTTATAACTACTTAAATAGACCTTGTATCAACGTAAGTTTTTTACAATTATCGGTTTCATAAGTTTTTGCGCTATTAAAAAAATATAACTTTAATGACTTTTATCCCCCCTAGTTATAACACAATACATTTCGCTGCGTGCTTTGTTCGCCATGGTTCCTCTTACCTACGTTTTTCTGATGTGATAAAACCTTTCGCGATTTACAATATCTTGAGTTGAAACTTCAAACTTTTTGGCGGAAAAACTATTTCACTACCTATATTGTTCACGAACAATGAGTGCTATAACCAGTTCTATAACAGCAACTTTTATTCAAAACTTCAAATAAGCAAAATGATACAAACACATTTTCCTTGCAGCTTTTCGTCAATAGTCGCTAAAAAAGCTATAGATAGCTTGGCCTACGTATTGAAGTAAAAGAAAACCCGCGAAGTTAAAATAGAGCGCCACCCTTTACCTTTCTTTGGGAAAGTCTTTATGTTGTCGTCATTAGTTACAGCTGCCGTAGTTCCCTTTCATATTAAATTCTGGTTCATTTTAGTTCATACACGACAGGTTTTGCTTATCTTATCAAATGCGGAATTAAGTAGAACGGAAACATGGTCGTAGGCGTAGTCCAATATTAGATTAAAACAAATCCGTTCAACTTCGTGGTTAAATCGATGTGGCATACATAAACAGCGACAAAAGACTTAAGTAGTAAACTTTTCTGTTGCATCAAAAATTCAAATTACAAAGTCATCCGCACTTTCACGAGGAAGATGCGTTTCGACGAGCACCAGCGAAATTAAGACGTGAAAGCTGAAAGCTGTGATTTCTCTTGTTTGTGAATGTCCAAAACTTATATTCGGCCTACTCAATGCTCGAGATCTGAGCGTACCGGTACACTGCAAAACTTGTCTGAGAGAAAATTAGTTTGCTTTTACACGCGTAGTAGAGATCGTCGCTTATCTTGCGATTGTGACCAACCCATTGCAGCATGATTTTTCTTTAAAGTCGCATCGAGAACGGTCGTGGCGTAAACCATTTCAGCAAGCTAAAACCACCGGTATTTTCATTTGTATTTCATCTTTTTTAAATAATTAAATAATAAATGAAAGAGTAAAATATGCAAGCCTTGTAGGTGGAACACTTCCCATGCCTAATTCTCTAACCTAAACTGCTTGAAATGACGCTTGAAAGCATTAGAAAAACCGATTCGTAAACCCATTGGGCACCCAAACAGTCCCCAATCTTGCTTTACAATAAAACCCCTTCAATTTTGGGGAAAAATTCTAATGTTCAATTCCAACGAAAAATGGACATGCTTCTTAAAATTTCGAGATTTAGCTCAACCATCAAAAAAGATTAGAAAGGAATAAAAATAATTGTAATATTCAGTTTTGAAGCGCAAGCAGAGCAATTCAGTTACTGAGTCAATCCTCTTCCAACGATAACTCTAACGCTAAAACTTCAAATTGCAACATGTCGGACCAAATTTTAAACTAGTCTTACTTCTTAATTAAAGCTAATAAACTTCTGTGAAAAATCTGCACGTTACAAAATAAAAATACTCTGTAATAATTTGTGGTATGTAAACCTTATAGGCAGCAATTGAGTCATGGTTATCAAAAACAATTACGTTACTTAACGCTAAATGCCTTTTTTCTAAACGTAAGCTACGCTATCTAAATTGCGATTTTATCGCCCAACTTTCGCTTTGTGTTGCTAAGCTTTTATGATGACGTTTGACGTTGTAGGAATACGCAGTAACTCGCATTTGTTTATGAAACCGTGGTCATTAACAAAACAGGCAAAAACTCATTCTAAAATCTATAAGCAAGCAGTTCACATAATAACGTGTTATTTCGTCATTAACAACTACACGACGTAAGCATTATTGCAAATATAACTACACCTCACTCTCCAACGCGACAAACAGTGGATGAAAGGCCCAGTGGGTTAACTTTTTAATTGATTTATGACAGCCAAAAATAGCAATAGACAATAAAAAATCAACTCATAAAAGAAAACCTCTAGTTTTAAGCACTTTGGAAGTTAGTTGGTCACATTTGCCTATCAGCTTGGAGAAATGAAAATCCTGTTTGTCCTTCGTATAAAAAGCAAAAGAATCTCGGTTCAAACTGCTGAAGGCCTAGGGAAAACCGAACATAAGGAACAGAAAAATACAATATTGCTACCCGCAACTGGCTATTAAAAAATCTCACCGCCTCACAATTATTACAGAAATGTTCTCGACTGATTTTACTAGCAATAGAATTTTTGTTAGTTTTCTATTCGTTGTCTCCCCAGGCTTTTTCTCCTTATTGGACCAGCAACTTGTTCCTGCTTCTCAGTTAGACGTGCTCTGCGACGTCTCTGCGGCGCCGAATAGTCAAGTTTGCGTTGGTTCAAAATTAGAAGTGTCGACGACTCTATTTGAGGATTGCAACAGCAGCTGATAGTCAATTCGCATGACTGCACTTCTCGCAGCGAAGCATAAAAACGGTAACTTAGATCGAGTAAGAAGAAGATGAATATCACCGAGTAACAAGGGTTAGGTAACATTCCGTTCAAAAACACACAAAGAGACAGGGACGTAGCTAAAGGGGGCTAGGGTGGGCAAAGCACCCTTAATAAAAATCTTGCCCCTCCCCCCCTGAAGAAATACGACTTGTCAAAAGGATTTTACTGCGAGACAAAATTAGGTAGCAAAATATCTTATTTAATTATTTGATGTGCTAGTTCAGGCATGGGGAACATACGGCCCGCGTCCGGCCCTGAAGAGATTTTGACTGGCCCGCAGATTGCATCCAACCATATCCTGAAGGCTTAATGTGGCCCAAGGCCTCATTCCTGACATTTGCCAATCGCTGTGTCCTAACCGAACAGAGGTGCGAGCAGTGGCGTAGGCAGGAATCTTCAATGGGGGGGGCAGGTTAAACACTTAGCCGGATTTTAACTTGATGCGGTTGCGCAAGGCGATTGATACTTTCGTTAGTGAAGAGCGGAAGCTAAATATCACAAAACTATTATAGTGTGTCGCCTATACCACAAAAACTCATATCGCTGACTATACAGTAGTATACGTGGCCTAGCGGTACCGCGTGCAGGAAACAGATCCTTCGTGACGGTTTCGATTCACGGCGAGAGCCGATCGCATTTGACATATACAATAGCGCACCCAAGGTTTGGTAAAGGGGGGGGGCACAACGGGGGATCTGGGGGCTACACTCCCAGCCGCCGGAGGCTACGGGTGTGTGGGGGCGTAGCCCCCAGTCGCCAACGAATTTTTGCGGTTTTCACATAAAAAACACTTATTTTAGCACACTTTTTTATCGAAAAAGGGCATGCAGTGAGTGCAGTCACTAGTATAAACAATGCAAAAATATTAATGCAAAATTAAGTCTAAAAGCAGAAGCTTGGTTAAAATAAGTAAAAGGAGGCTGCAACCATTATTAGTTTGAGAAATGACAGGCTGAAAGTTAGGTTTTAGTACTTTGTTACAGGGACAAAGGGGGGACATGGCATCTTGCCCCCCCTGCGTGCGCCTATCGACATTGATATACCGGGTGGCAGCTGACTCAAAGAGCGCATGCTCCCTTCGCAATCCCCTTCAGTTACTGTTAGCTCTTCTGTTCACAATAATTTGAAAATAATCTCGGTTATTTATTTATTTTATTTACTACAGTAGCTGTTGTCCTCACCTTACCAGCCACGAACACCGGCCAAGGGCCAACGCTTTTCGTATCTGCGATTGTGCAAGAGCGGTAAACAATATGCGACACAACAATGACACTTCGTAATTGAGCAACGTTAGGACAGTGGGCTTATGCTGTGATGTTACAAGAATCGCAGATGAAGCAAGGACCAACATTATCGTTTTTTACGACACATGACAGATATCGGCTATAAAAGCACAAGCGTTGCCAAACTAATGGGGGGGGGTTGAACCCCCTCTTGCCTACGCCCTTGGGTGCGAAACACCAGCTGCAACTTACTGGCATAAGACACCGAATTCCGCTGGCACGACCTTTATTTTACTGATCCGCATTTTTACTGTTTGTTTTCGATTTAGCATTGTTGCGTCATAGTCGCTAGTTTTAGATTGGGTTCTTGCTGAGCCTCAAATCTTCATTACACTCGTCGTATTACGCCGAAGCGTGTAACGAGTTGCGGGGCCCATCTCCGCGGCTTAGCGCCTGGGCAACACAGCTCCGAAGAAACGTCGCAACGGTGGCGAGTCGTTGGCGACGCTGTGCCGATTTGACCGGCCCGGGAATCGAACCCCAGACCTCCCGCACCGATAGCGTGCGCTTAGCAACTGAGCTAACGGCCGGTCTTGCTCAGCCTTGTGGGCGTAAAATTGGTTCCTTTTTACCAGGCTTGTCCATGGGACATATTTTTCTGTCCCATCCCATCCCATCCCATAGCAATTTATGCCTGTCCCATCCCATCCCATCCCATGGGATTCCCATCAAAATACAATTCAATAAATTTTTTTTAATTTATGAAAATTTACACCATCTAAGATTTTTTCTCTTCTCATTTTTAAGATTAATTGAAAATTTTCAGTAAAAACACGGAACTTTAAGATTACACCATTTTTCCAGTAATTGGTGTCCAAGTACACCATCTGGCAACTATGGTGCAAAGCACCACTACCTTGTAACAACAATGCTAAGCGAAAATCTTTTTTTTAAAGCAAAAAAGTATAAAACCTAAAGTTAGGTATGACATTATCAAGACGCTGTCACATGGCTACTGTCCCATGGGTCCCATGGGGAATGCAATTCGTGCTGTCCCATCCTATTCCATTCCATGGGACATTTCCCATGGGATTCCCATCAATCCCCAGATCCCCAGACAAGCGTGCTTTTTACTGTCTGGCCAAAGTCTGGCTATCAACAATGCTGAAGCCTGAAGCACATATTTTCTAGCGTCAAATATCCGTTCTGCGATACGTCAGAGTTCTGTTGCAAGCTCACAGCAGAGAGTGTTGCAAACATCTGCCATTACTAGTGATGAAAGTCTTAAGACCGGTCTTGGTCTTCAGACCGGTCTTAAAACCATTTTTTTAAGGTCTTGGTCTTGGCCTTGGTCTTAACCATTTGCGGTCTTGGTCTTGACCATTTAATTTGGTCTTAAGACCGAAAGAACTAAACAGCATCTAGTAAAAATTCAAGTGATCCTGCACAGCTAGAAAAAGTATCCAACAGCGTGGATGTGATTGTGTTGTTCATATTTCTTTTAATATTTTGTATATATTTTGCCCGTTTTTGCTGTTGTTGTAGAAAAATAGCGATAAGTGATAAATTGTTAATTCTCATCCCATTTTTACGGTCTTGGTCTTGAAAAAAATCAAAGATCTTGGTCTTGGCAAAGACGGTCTTGGTCTTGTAGGTGATGGTCTTAACTACATCTCTGCTCATTACTCATTAATAGATGTCGAATACTGTTCATGTCGTAATCCGGCTCACCAACATAGACGCCACCACATGGGGGCGACCGCCCCCCTAATGATTTTTTGACCATTTTTCCAAATCGCCTAGAACCGCAGAGTTCTTTTCAAGGGGTAGGGGGGGGTGACGTCAGATGCTTTCTTTTTTTATTTTTTTCACGAAGCTAGTGTAACGTTTTTAGAAATTTAAAGTAGCAGCGGGCAAGTGAGGGCTTTTCAGAATCAGAAATTTCTTAGGTTTTAGCAAGTATTCATTATACATAGATTGATTGGCAATCCAAAGCAGAATGTAATTTACTGCGCTTCAGCAATATTTTTGATGTTGTTTATTTCTTCGCCAAACATACTCGGACGTGAGCAAGGTATGAAAGGATGGTATAGAAAAAGAAGGTGCAGCAAAATGTTTAACCGTTGAAGCATGCTGATTGCAGACCCATAAAACCATTATCAGTTGTGGGCACGATAAACCTTTCTGTAGTAAAGCGATAATGATAATCGATAATTTCAAAAAACCCTGAGCGCGATACCGATATAATCGATAAATCTCAATTTTTGAAGCGATATTAGTAATCGATAGATTATCACCGATGATTTTTTTCAATAAATGTTGCGGTAAATTTTTAATGTGCTTGACGATGTTTTTTGTGAGTCAAATTGCAAAAATGTTTTGCTATACTTTTCAAACAAAAAGAGAACAGTTCACAGACTCTGCTGTGGCATTCAAAACAAAAGCTTTTCTTGTTTCTCAATCAGCTTCAAATTTGTTGTGCCGAAAAAAAATACTCCTGAAAAAATGTGGAAATTATGCCCCCCACCTTTTTTTAAATTTTTACTGATCTTCGGATAAGCTAGCTACTGTAATTCTAATTTGATATTTTGATGTTTCGCTGTTATTTGCCCTGAAGTTTCTGTTAAAATTGGAGAAAATTCAACTGTGACATCATAATAGAGATCTGACAGTATATTTCAGGTACCAGGAAATCTAGCAGTTTTCGCGATTTTGTTCACTTTTGTCACAAAGTTGCAAAAGTTAGAAGGTTGGTTCGATGAAAAATTTAGGAATAAAAAAAATTACAGTAAGAAGTGCAATAGCCTACTTTAGGAATGCCGATGAAACTGCACCAACGGAAAGCTAATGCGTCTATCGTCTTATTCATGTTTTCGTGTAGCTCTGCAAAAATCACAAGTGATGACGTCATTTCGCCCCCCCCCGATGTTTTTTCCTGGCGGCGCCACTGCCCACCAAGGATTTCATATGCTCACATTTGGCCCTATTCGACTAGAGAGGTTGCTGACCCCTGTGCTAGTTGATCCAACTCAGTGCAATGAGTATGCTAGTGCAGCGTGAATTAGAACTTTGTTTGTCCGCTTCATATTTTTGCTGATGCCATGCCGCAAAACAGTTTGCGTTTGGTAGAAGAAATCCACAAAATAATGAGCATTCAGGCCCCATAAGCGTGCTTTTACCGGCAGGCAGGTGAGCCACAAGAATTAAAGGCTAAGCTGATCTGTGAAATTCTGCAAAATTAATAAGCAGGAATCTGATTGCCTTTGTTTATAAATGCCGTAACCAATGTGCGAAGTAGAAACTTTTACTGGGGGGATGTATTCGTCAACAATTTTGCCTGAATTTTGAACCCAAATAACTAGACAATGTTGCAAAAATGGTATTTGTTGTTCATGGGGCGGAGTCATTGGTCATTGACCAAATTAAAACAGTGGCGGAGGGCGTACTGCGCAGGGCCGTTGAGATCTAAGCCCTGGCCCGGTACCAAAATTAAAACTGGGCCCCCTGCAAATGACAAAAACAATGGTCCGCCAAAAATTATAAAAAGGATGATTCGCCGTACGATCCAGTTTGTTAAGTTATATCGAAATCGATTATCAACCAAAAAAAGTCAATGATATTCTTGAATGGATGATGCTTACTGTTTAGGTACCCTAGCTAAAATATATCACTTAACTAACTCACAGCATAGCAGTAGGCTATATTAAACCTTTAGTAGCCTTTGTTGGTCCATAAAAACATCGGACCATACATAACTGATTAGACCATTAGAAAATGCTTATTTAAGTAATTTGTTCTGATGTCGCTCAGATATGCGCTGTAAATACAATTTCCATTAGCAGCTTTTGCAACCATGAACATTAACATAACAGCACATACCTTAATGATGTTAGCGTCTGTCCATGCCTATATAATGCCTGGCAAAAAGTACTACATGATGTGAATCTGGTATAGATGGGCAGATTTCAGAACAGTTGCCATAATACTGGTATTTAATGGTGAATTGTAAGCAGGGTTGGGAAAAATCAATTGCAATCGATATTCGATTGCGATATTCTTTACTTTTTGTTCGTTGAATACACTGTAGCCTTTACTCTTTTGAATGAGTACTGAATATGGCCTTGTCTTTACTTTTTTTTCGGCGCAGTTCGATATTCCATATTCGACTTTTTCGTCCAAGTTACTTTATCTCACTTTAGTAGATTTAAAATAATCGTCGGTATGTCATTACCTTGTTTTTGCTGATAATTTTTTTTTATGCCAAAAAAAAAAAAAAAAGATTTTTAATAGCTAAGTTGCTTCGCATATACTATGTCCGTCGTTTGTCTGTAAGTTACCGCATGAATGTGAGGACATCACAAAAAATGCATGCAGTATACCGCTAAATGCTTAGTGTAATATCGAATATCAATTACAATATTCTTTATTCTTTACTTTTTTAAACTACCATCGGAATCGATTATTTCTTTATTTTTTCGTGAACTATCGAATATCGATTGTATCTTCGCTTTTTTGGGCATCGATTCCCAACCCTGATTGTAAGGTGTTACACCCAGCTTTAATCATTAACCGTATAATAAGCTTATGCAGTACTTTTACAAAAATAAACAACATAATTGTCTCTACTTATACACAGCCCACTTTAGTAAGCGTCTGCCAATTTAAAAACAAGATAAATACTGCTAATTGCAATGAATGACATTTGAAAAAAGAAAAAAAAAAACTGAAACAAGTTTGCTGGAGTTTAATGCATAACCGTTACTACCAAAAGTTGTTATCTACCCTGATTTAAGTTTTGCAAGCTAGTACAAACTGTACATTAACGTGATACCGTATGTACATGAGATTTCAGCATGTATTTTGATTACTTTACAAATGTCAATATTAAACACTCAAGACATGAAAAAAATTGAAAATCACTGGTTCTACTACAAAAACTGCATAACTCTAACTACATATGACTTGAATCCGCGAAGCACACCACTGAGCCACTGCTGCTAAAAATAGCAGAAATTGTAGCAAATCATTTTTGCGTATCATTTTTGATAAGCTAGTAGTCTGCTTGTCTGCAAGTCCGCAATAGCACATTCATATGTTTTACGTTAACGTGATTTATGCATAAAACTTCAGCTTGCAATTTCACTACTTCACATGCGTCAATAATAAACACTTAAGACATGAAAAATATTAAAAATCACAGGTTCTACTACAGAAACCGCATAACACTAAATATTAATGACTTGAATCCGTTAAGCACACCACTGTACCACTGCTGCAAAAAATTGCAAAAATTGTAGTCAATAATTTTGGCATCATCATCCAAATGACTTTGTCTGCCTTCATCCAGTCCAGAGTTACACTTTTAAACTTGTATGCCAATTTTTATGCGCGACATTTTCAAAATTCCGAGCCCGGCACCAAAGGTACCCCCTGGACCCCCCTGTCAACGGCCCTGGTACTGCGTGTTTGCATACCACCAGCATGATGAACAAAAATTATCAACGTGAGAATTTAGAAGACTTTATTAGCTTTGTTTTAGGCAGGTTTGTGTTTTATAAATGAAACAAAAGGTTTGGGAGGAGAGCAGTAAGCTCCCCCAGTGGGGTCCGGTGCTGAGCCCAGAAAGCTATAGCATTTTCTTAATTCATACTCTCAATCTCAAATATAATTTTACTAATCTGTTCTTCAGTGAAAATGACGTGAACACAATTTGTGGTTTGAACTTAGAATTTGCAAATTTTGGCGAGAGTAGGGCGCCGCGAGTGCTGATTAAAGGGCGTCTCCAACAAAAAAATTAGGAAACCACTGCTTGAAAATCGTATTAGTGCTATCGCCAACGCTTATAAAAAATTGCTGACGTGTTTTAGTGTTGATTAAAAATAAACTGTTCTGTTTTGTAATTGGCGCACTGGAAAGGTTGTTCCTGATTGGTTTGAGAAGAAAGTCATAATGGCTACAAGATATAGGCCTACTGGAAAGCCTCGCCGCCGGAGTTGTCAATCGGGCTCGGCCTTGGATTTTAAAAAATTGTCGGGCTTCAATCGGGCCGGATGCCGGAGCAAAATCAAAATTTTTAATGAGTGATAGGGTTTTTGCGGTTGCTGGAATAAAACAAAGAGAGCATCTTCATTGTCGCATTTTATTTAGATTAATATTTTATTTACTTGCATTTTTATCCTCCTATCACGACAAAGCGATCAATGCGCTATGCGAGCTCGCTTAGGAGTTGCCGGCCATCTGTCAACCACACCGAGATGGGATAATCCCGCTAAGTGCCTTTCCCAACGGCACAACAAGTAAACTTGCCGGCTTGTTCCTCACACTGTCTCTTTAAAGCTGAGCGTCAAGCAGGGAAGCTGTGAATACCAATTTTAAAGTTATTGGTTTGACCCAACTCGGAATCAAACCCAGTCTACAGCTCTCGAGGTGGACGCTCTCACCACTCGGCCGTCTGAGCTGTCAAATCTATTGCATTGCCACATCAATGTGACTGCGAACGGGTAAAAATTATTTTGTTCTGTATTTTTTCAAAATTTAAAATGATGTTTTTGATTTCGGGTTTATATCGGGCTCAAACTGGCTGATAAATTAGGATTCGGGCTCGAAAAATTGAGTTCGGGTCAGGCTCAACATCTTCGGCTCGATGAAACTCTGATCGCCGTAGTTTGTACCCACAGGCCAGTTCGGCGATACAAAAGCACCGCGCTATTCTAACGCGGTACTTTTTTGGTACCGTTATTATCGGTAACGTCGATACTTTTAAAAATATGTACCGTTTTGGTACCGTCGTTACTTTTTTGACTGTTTTACTCGATATTTCGGTAATTTTTTTGGAACGGTTTCTGAACGCAAAAAAAAAACGGAAAATTTGTTATAAGTGAACACAACTTTCGTTTCAAAGATGAACACTAAGCCGTGACCGTTGGACCCGACATTAACGCATGATTGCAGCAGACTAACAAAATAAGAATATATAGGCCTCTGAATAAAGTTATACTTTAAGTGTAGTTATCCTAAAACATTGATTTCTAAAAAAATAGTTTTTACTTTCTTAGGCAACGTTAGCCCCCTGTAGAAACTTCTGGTTACACGCCTTTTCGCTAGTAAAAATTTGCCAAAACATTAAATGGACGTGCAGCGCAGGTTAAATATTGTAATCAGTGATGTAATTAAGACCATCACCTACAAGACCAAGACCGTCTTTGCCAAGACCAAGACCTTTGATTTTTTTCAAGACCAAGACCGTAAAAATGGGATGAGAATTAACAATTTATCACTTATCGCTATTTTTCTATAACAACAAAAACAAAAACGGGCAAAATATATACAAAATATTAAAAGAAATATGAACAACACAATCACATCCACGCTGTTGGATACTTTTTCTAGCTGTGCAGGATCACTTGAATTTTTACTAGATGCTGTTTAGTTCTTTCGGTCTTAGGACTAAACTAATGGTCAAGACCAAGACCGCAAATGGTTAAGGCCAAGACCAAGACCGTCTTAACCAAGATTAAGACCTTAAAAAAATGGTCTTAAGACCTTCATCACTGATTGTAATACACCACCTCCGAAGCCGCAGTAGTAGAGTAGATATAGGCTATATGAAAATCATTAAAATTTCTGACAAATCATTTTATTCAAAGAAATGACAGAGCTACTCGAAGCCAAACATTTTCGCTACGCGCTTCATGAAAAATCAATTGAAAATCATAGCGCTTTTAGATCGAATGTATTCACGACCGGTATGCGTTGTAGGCAATGGACTTCCGGTAGCCTATATCTAAGTCATAAATTTGCTAAAAAAAAACAGAAAACTTTTTCGTTTGAAAGTATCGAAAATCGGTACGGAGTATCATTATTGACGTTACTATTTAAAAAATGTAAAGTGATCGGTTTCGTCGTTACTTTTTTGCTAAAATCGGTATAGACATCCCAACTGTGGCTACACGTATGAAAAACATAGAACTTTTTACGGTACCTATCATTGGGAGAGGCATTTTGGCATCCCCTAAGGGTAACTTTTTTTCTTTGTTGGAAGGGACGACTGAATTTACTGGGGGGGGGGACATGCCCCCCCATCTCTCCCCCTACTTTGCACACTGGCTATAACCATCAATATGCTTGCATTATTTTTCGCCACTCGTCTTTGTCATAAGAACATTGAATTGTTACATTATGAATTATGCAATATTGTTATATTCATGAATATTTGTTTTTCAGCACATATTTACAGAGCGCATTTTTTCTTAATTTTCTAAGGAGGGCCAAATGAAAGGCCGAAAACGTTGAGAATTTCAATAAAACGTTTCCTATGTTCAACAAATTAACTGTTGTTGCAGCATGGCTGATCAAAGCGAAGAACTGTAACAAGGAATTTGGCAGGGAAGGAGGTAAGTAGGAAGCTGTTTGTTTAATTGTCTTTGTTTAATTGCTGTAGCGATCATACAGTACTTGCATTATTTTTCATAACTGGTCTATTATAACTCTATAAATCGATACGAAATAAACTGATACTACTATAAATTATAAATCGACACGAAATCATTAGGGCATTGGTATTTTATTCTGACTGGGAGTTTGACTGGGAAGTATTTATAGTATTTTTTTTAGGCCTATTTCCAAATATTGTTTCAAAGGAGAAATCATCAGATGTTGAGAAGCTAAAAGCAGAGATATTAGTTAGTTGAGAAAATGCAAAATACTACATTGGCAGGGAAGGAGGTATTTTTTCAAATCGTTTTTCAAAGTATTGTTTTGAAGTAGAAATTAGCAGATGTTGAGAAGCTAGAAGCACTGATATTTGTTAGTTAACAAAATGCAAAATATTGCAATGCGAGAATTATAAATAAATAATAGAAATTTCCAGTTAGCCCAGCACTAACAAAGACTGTTGGCGGTAGTGTAGTCCTCCTGAATGTTGAACCACGGCAGACTGGCTAACTGACCGAGACCGTTGGCTTGCCAGTTGCCGCTTTGCTTCCAAACAGTGCATGCAGGAAAACAAGGCCAGATTAACTGGAGGGTTAAAAAGGCACTGGTAGACACCAAGTTTTGTTGGTTGCATAGCCTTTGCCCTATTGAGTGGCCCTCTTCGCATTAAATGCTGCTGTAGTTCGTGTTAAAAGTTGGAAATTTGTTGGATTATTTAAAATTTGGCTTTACTTAATTTGCTCTTGAGTTTTTTTGTCGCTGCATGCAGATACGTTGCACAAATAGTTTCAAAAACTTTCGATAGAGTAAGGCATCAACCTAACCCCCATTAGTCATGATTTTGTCCCCTCTTTCCCCAAACGTTACTGGCTGGCTACACTAAGCGCCTGTAAGGAGACATCAATGTAGGCCTTGAAAGTCTTGCAAAATAAACGCCCTAAAAACCAATATTATGACTAGTTTCGCGGTGGTTGAAGCTCATCTTGTTTTATTCATCTTACTCCTATTTTATTCATCTCGCATTTTAAGCGCTATAAGCCCGCTGGCCTAGTGGAAAGAGAGATTGACTATCACTCACTAGGCCCTGGGTTCGCTCTTCATCTACCTGATGAGCGGTCAAAACGCGAGGCTGTAGAAATAAAATTGTTTTTGCAGCGTTTATTCTGTAAGTCTTTTAAGGCCTACTATAAAGTCTCTTTACACGTTCATGAATGACAGTGTTTCTCAACCCTTTTCTTATGCGACCCAAATTCGTTTAAAACCACTATCTGCAAGAACAGTTGCGATCTCACCGAAATCGAGCACAAACGAAAAAAACTAAACAAATCAAATACATAAAAAACAGAACCTTTTACCGCAACAAGTTTTTAAATTGTGGCTTGATGATTTGCTTTAGAATAGCATTCATTATGTAAATAAAACAAGTTTGTGCCATGCACAAGGACAGGAAACAAGACCATAATGACGTCAGTGTAGTCACACTTCATTGGCAGTTGACTCGTTAATTTCAAAAACTGTACAAAGAATGTGGAGTTTCTTTCATTTTTTGGCATTTTTACTCAAAAAATGTATAACAATTTTTCGCTTTATCCTCCTTTGATTATTCGACGAATTTCCACACAAGCAGCTAAGACCAAATAGACAATAAAACACTACAATTATTACGAAATAATGGCGCCCCTGGTCACAAACAACCCCAGCAACGTCAGGGGACGTGTGGACACTTTATTATTGTCCAACTTTCAAGAACATAAAAGTTAGAAAATTAAGCCTATCTATAAATCAAATTAAAGCAGAGTACTTTAGCCCTCTACTTGTGTCAGTGACCCATCTATAAAGCCTTGGCGACGCACATTTGGGTCGCGACCCATCGTTTGAGAAACGCTGTATGTAAACTCACATCGGCTCTACTTAATTCATTCAATTTGAGGTAACAATTGTTTTGTTGTTGTGAAAGTTCATGCTTATTGTTAAAATAAGAAACTTATGCTTGAAGCAAAGCAAGATCATTCGCTTTAAAGTTGAAAAAGAATCTCTTTAAACCTTTTGCAAAGTGGCTTCAACAAATATCAGTTACTTCATGGTGTAAAAACGTGAACTCTTTTCATGTATAGGCTTAATTAGGCCTATTCATGATTGTGGACAGTTTTTTTTTTTAGAACGTTTTGAGGAACCGAAACGGTCTCTTAAAATTGTCCATCGGTCCCTCAAAATCTACTACAACTGTGGAAAGCTGTGTTTTACGTTATAAATTCAATTGGCGGTTTTTCAAAATTGCTTGTTGGTTTCTCAAGTCAAACCTTAAAAAAACGCTGATTGTGAAGAACATCAATTTGAAAATGATTTTTTTCTGACGTTACATAATTGCGACCTAGATTTTTACATCGGTGAATTAGATGCATTATGAAAGATAGAACTACTTCATCATCGAACCCTTGAAACCAGACCCGGTAGCTAATGCACCAACCACAAGTCGAACCGCATATCAATCAACACATGACGCTTTTATTTAAAAAATATTTTTAGCGCCACCAAGCGAGCAAAAATTGAAGTTTTTTAATCAACATCACTTGGTTTATTCCTTGGGTTTATCACAACAGGATATGCTCAAGTTGAAGTTCACAAAAGTCAAGTCATCGATAAATGACTTAATTGTTCAGTCGTTAAAATAGAATAAAGCGATGATGGCGACCTTGATAAACGTATTACTTGTCTCGAGTTAGATTCCCGACTGCAAATGATCCCATTTAACCAAGAGCGTATTTAGGGGGGAAGCATTGTGACATGCCCCCTCTCCCCACTTTTGACTTTGCCATTCGGTAAAAGAGAACAAAATGTTACCAAGTGACTGAAATATACTAGGCTCTTTTGATGGCTTCAGTGGTTTATGACCCTCTCCCTTTTAAAATTTCTCGCTACGTCACTGCATTTGACATACATTTATGCAGTGTCTGATGGTTCAAGAACGCTAGCTCACTTTAATGCCTCTCTCAACGCACGCAGAGTTTTCTATTCAATGCTTTGGCAAGAAGGTCAGGTTTTAAATGCTACAAAGAAGGGTCGAGAGACTGGTAACTTATGGAAGTTTTGGTTTAAATAGGGTTGCGATATTTTCACCACGCAAAAGGAGGACAGGTTCTTTGAGAGAAATCACGTCCGCAGATTTCTCTCAAAGAACCTGTCCTCCTTTTGCGTGGATCACTTCCGCAGATGTCAATTTTTCCGCCCAAAAGCAAGTGAAGAAAGACCAAATAAAAAAAAAAAGAAAAGGTCATCACGTCCGCAGGCCCGTAGTTTGCACTGAAACTTCCCAAAATTCTTCGTGAAAAAATGATTTGACAAGTTTTTACTGTTCATAATGCTAAAAAGGAGGACATTTGCCATTTTTTGGCGTCCTCGGAGGACATGTCAAAAAGGAGGAACATGTCCTCCAAAAGGAAGACGTATGGTAAGCCTAGGTTTAAAAGTCTTGAGTTTAATTCTTGTTGAAGCTTTCGCTAATTACAAAATCAATGTGTAGACTGCTCTACTCATGGATGCCTTCATGACGTCTGAAAAAATAACTTTTAATTATCGTGAAGCAAAGCGAAACATCGATGAATACTAGTAATTAATAATATTATTGTTTGTTCAATTATATAAATTTTTATTTTTTCATTGTGAAAAAGGGATGGAGGCAATAATGAGCTTGCGTGGAAGTTGCCGGCTATTAGTTCACCTCTCAATGATGAGGAAATCTACAAAGTGCCTTTACCAAAAACACAAATAAATTTGCCGTCTTATTCTTTACATTATTTTTTAGTCAACGAACATCAAGTCTCGGTAAGCTGTGAATGCTATATATTGTTTAAGTCAGGGGTGTGCAACCCACGGCCCGCGGGCCACAATCCGGCCCTCCAGGCCAGTCAATGTGGCCCTCGACGATGGCAGGACAAAAAAATTTTTTTTTTTTTAAATCGATTTATTTAGCTATTTGTACGTCTATAATACACGGGTTGTGTTTAGCATTTTATAATTTTATACATATTTGACGGTGACTGGCCCTCGACGTTGTTAAAATTTTCGAAAGTGGCCCCCCAGTGAAAAAGGTTGCACACCCCTGGTTTAAGTCATCATAGGTTTGACTCTTGAATGAGAATCAAATTTCAAGTCATTTTCAGTTCAGTTTTTCACGTATCAAAACAGCGAGCTTCTACTTGAAGATGTGCTACAAAAAATATTCAGCTGTAATTCCTGTGACATGCTTATTCAGACACTAAATTGTATGAAATTTTGTGTTATTATTCAAGTGCGTTAGTATGTCGGTTTAAATTATAAAGTTGACAGAATCAGCGCTTCTGCACAATCAATAATGCTTCTGCACAAACAGTGCTTCTGCACAAACAGTGCTTCTGCACAATCAATAATATTGTACTAATTGACTGAGCAAATTCTGTGACGTTCCAAGAACCGCCGTATGGTGGTTAACAGTAAGTAATGTTATATTGTTCTGGTTCACAGCTCATTTCTTGTGATTCATCCCTTCCTACCGTGTATCTGTGCATTACAGCTCTAGGAGTGTTCAGTTATTGTTACACAGGATTTATGCCGGCACACATCAAACCCTAAAGTACGCCTACTACCCAGTAGAATTTGTGAACATGTTGTGAACATTGCTATTTGATTCTGACTAAGAGATTAGCAGGAAAGGAGGTATTTTTTCAAAGCGTATTCCGAAATATTGTTTTAAAGCAAAATCAGCAAATGTTGAGGTTTTAGAAGCACTGATATTAGTTAGTCAGCAAAATCCAAAATACTGTGTGGCATGCGAGAATGATAAATTATAGAAATTTCGAGTTGGCCCAGCTCTAACAGAGACTGGTTGCGATAGTGTAGTCTTTCCTGAATGTTGAACCACGGCGGACTGGCAAACTGAGTGAGACCACATTGGCATGCCAGTAGCCTTTTCTTCCAAACAGTGCGTGCCGGAAAACAAGGCCAGTCGATTAGCTGGAGGCACATCAAGATTTTTAAAAAGTAGGCTACTGGTAGATAGCCTACTGTAGGTAAGTTTTCTATGTGTAGGAAATGCGTCGGTATTTCGTGAGGTAATCGTACGTAATTCCACGAATAAAATACGTGCTCTCTTTCTTTAACTAGGTATCCTGGAAATCGGCAGGCCAACTTGTAAAGTCAAACGAAGTTACATTAACGTAACCAAATTTACAATTTTACTATCATAATGCAAAATTCGGTCACATTTTGAAATACAATAGTTGATTGACCTCCTTTGTGCAAGTCAAAATTTTTAGAATAAAAACGATTAGTCGCACCGCATCACAACAAGTTGCGCAAATAAAAAGCAAGAATTCACAAGACTGCAGATGCAGCCCGCAGCAAAAATCAATCACAGCGCTAGCACAAAATTGCACAGCATTCAGTCGAACAGAAAAAACGAAAATAATAAACACGTCCAATCATGTTTTACGTCAGGTCAGGTTGGGTAAAGCTTAGGGGTAACGCCAAATGGCAACATAGCCTTTGCCACATTGAGTGGTCCCCTTCGCGTTAAATGCTGTTGTTGTTCGTGTTAAAAGTTGGAAATTCGCTTAAATTTTTTTGTCGCTGCACCCAGATACCTTGCCGAAGTGCTCTCAAAAGTGATGGAGTTAGGCAAGCTAGCTCACCTTAGCAATCATTTTGCCCCCACCCCCCCCAAACGTAACCGGCTGGTTACAGGCCCGTACCTAGTGGTTAGAGAGTTTGCTTTGAGATTGATGCTCGAGCTCAGAGCTTGGTGTAGTAATATCACAGAGGCCATTTGCAGCTTGGCGTTTAACATTATGTAACGTAAGAACAATATAGAAATACTCCTGAATAAATACAATATTCAACAACCGAATTTAAGTTATAAGCTTATAGTCTATAGACTGCTCTGGTGCCAGCTCTAGAGTTGGTGCCAGAGCAGTCGACTTAGGGGGGCCAGGCGTTTATCAGAGGGGACCAAAGTTTGAAATTAAGCACAAAAACTGCTGCCTTCAAAAGAGAAAGCTTGTTAATTGGGGGGACCAAGCACGTCGATTGGGGGGCCAGGGGGCTTGGCGCCGGCCTTGTAGTCCTGGTACCAAAATAATTTTACTGTGATGAAACGCCCCATAAAAACGACTCAAAATTTAAAGAATTGTATAATTGCAAATTAAAGTTTAATAGCACAATAAAGTTATACTCCTCAATTTTTAGCGCATTGTCGCAGCGATTACACCCAGTAGCGATTCTGCGGGGTGGGGGAGCAGAGAGAGCCATACCCCCCTCCAGATTTTTGCTTGGCCCCCAGTTTCAACAAGCTCATGTAGCCTTTGACAGGATATGAAAATATACTAATGGATTGCCCAACCTCAGAGTTAGACATTCGTTGTCTTTGCTTTGCAGTTTACTAGGCCAGGGTGGCGAACCTATAGCACGCGTGCCAGATGTGGCACGCCGCAGATTTTTTGTAGCACGCCACTTGATACTTTTGTAGAGCAACTATTTTACCCACTGGAAACAGTTAAAGACCGAAAAAAAGGTCTTCAAGTCCGCGTAGAACTGCCGTTTTCCAGCTAAAATCGGGTGAAGACCAAAAAAAGATCTTCACGTCAGGGGCAGATCTTTGGGGGGGATGTGGGAGATGCATTCCACCCCCACCAGCCATTTTCAAACATGTTTTTGATGAATACAATTTTTTCATAATTTCGAACCTTTTCGATAACAATCGAAAATCTCCGAACAAAATGCATCTATTTGGTGAAACATTCAGAATTAGGGGCAAAAAGTTTAAACAAAATTTGCCTAAAAATTGTTCGAAAAGTACTAAAATAGCCACTACAGTATGTAAATTTTCAAAAATTTTCCGGGGGAGCATGACCCCGGACCCCCTTAGGCCTTTTCTATTCTCATTGTGTTTCAAAATAATTCTTCCGGAAAAAACTACGCTTGAAAATACGTCGAAAATCGGTGCTCCCACCCTGAAAAGTTTCTGAATACGACGCAGACATAAAACATTTTTCAAAGGGCATATTTACGCCTTTTTTTGGTCTATCGTCTTTGTATTTAGTTAACATTCAAACTAATTTAAAATTTCACCCCCCCCCACCAAAATTTTCTGAATCCGCTCCTGCTTCACGTCCGTATAAAGCTACCGTTTTTGCTACCAGTTTACAATCGGGTGTCGGGTGAAGATCAAAAAAAGGGTCTTTCACCTCCGCTGAACCACATTCATTTTTACGTTTTTCTTTTGTTTATAGTGTAATGGCAAGGCTTTAACTTGCTAAACTTTATTTTTAATATTTTGGCGCGTTCGCCGAAAAAGGCTCGCCACCCCTGTACTAGGCTATGTGAAGCTTGCATGTTGCATAGTTTGCTTCGGTCTTGGTCTTCGCATTTCAGTAAAGTAATGCTTTTATTGCATCACACAGTTCCATCTAAATCGTAAAATCGCTTTCACAAGCGCTGAAGTCATAAAGCAGCCAGGGCAGATCAAGAAGCTGTTGGTAATGGGTGAAGAGGAATAAAGAACTGAATAGATCAAAATCTTACGTATCGTATTTTTGGTAGTGGCTAATCGAAATAAAAGTAACATTTCGAATTTTTTGTAGCCTAGTTAGTCATGTACCGATATTTTTTATATTTTTTTGTTGAAACCTAATCAGTAGGGCTCGCTAAAGTCAATAAAGTCAAAATTTTTTCAGGACCTTGTTACATGATCAAATAGGTACTAACGTTCGTTTCAGGTGTTCAGAAGTCTGTTTTGGTAGATTTTATAAGTCAAAATTTTGCATAAAGTCAAAATTTGTCAAAATTGTCTTTATCAAAAATTTCCTTACAAAAACGAACAAGTTTATATTTTTTAAATATTTTTTTGAATTTTTGAGCTGCTATTAAAATTTTATGCGCAGTTTTATTTGATTGTAAACTTTTGAAATAGTTGCAATATTTGCACTATCGCCACAATAATGCGTGCGGTAATTGAGAAGGAAATAGCACTTATTATGCATGAAACGTCATTGTTGATGCATAAATACATAATTGTTAGACAATTAATCTAATCCTATAAAACCCTTGCACTCTTTATAAGTGGTCTTTTAAGTTGTAGATTGCAAAGCAAAGAATACCAAAACAAGCCAAATCTTCTATAGAGAAAATTAGGCAAACTTGCCAGGAATATCCGGATGAGTTTTCGGCAACTCCTGCCGGCGACTTGCGATGCAACCTTTGCGACGTGTTAGTCAAATGCAACAAAAAGTTTTTTGTGAAAAGCCACCGAAAAAGTAAGCAACACCAAGGAAAATTGGAGACGAAGAGCAAATCTCAAAGTAAGCAAACCTTTTTACATTTCGATCAAGTAAACTTCAAGAAAAAGGTTGTTTCTTCATTCTTAGCTGCAGATATCCCACTTCATAAACTGAACCATCCTTCTTTAAAGTCTCTGTTTGCTAAAATGGGAAAAGTATTGCCTTCGGAGACTGCAGCCCGGGCATGTGTTGCTAAATTGGCATCCCAAAAAGAGGAACAAATTCAAGAATTATTTCGTGACAAAAACATTTTTTTGATTGTGGATGAAGCAGAGGTTGCTAATCAAAAGTATATTAGTGCGCTTGTGGGCAGCTTAGATGCTCCAGATCAGATATTCCTCGTTAATTGCCATCCACTTGACAGCGGTCGCAATGTTAATAGCAGTATTATTCTGCACACTGTGGATGACATGTTGCGACAACTTAATATAAAACGCGAGAATTTTTCATTGTTCTTGACTGATGCTGCTCGGTACATGTCTTCGACTGGAAAGACATTAAAAGAATGATACCCTTCCTTGATGCATGTCACCTGCGTTGCGCACTTACTACATAACTGCGCTATGCGTGTGCGTGCTCATTTTAAAAATATTGATGAAGCAATAGCAACGATCAAGGCAGTAACAATCAAAAACAAAGATCGCAAGAAAGATTTTCATGATGCTGGTCTGCCATCTCCTCCTGACCCTGTAATTACAAGATGGGCAACTTGGCTTGGAGCTACCTTATATTTTAGTGAGAACCTTCCAGCTGTTCGTACCATTGTCAACAATTGGACAAGTGCAGGCCTCTTAGTCAGCAGAGCAAAAGACGCTATCAATGTGGAAGGTTTGGTGTAGGACTTGGTTAAAATAAAGCAGGACCGGGCTCTAGCAGCCAACGTAAAGTTGTTAGAAGGAAGTGCCTGCACAATAACCAAAGCATACGGACTGCTGAAGAATATGCAATTCGATGAATTAAAGATTAAAGACTGCATTAACAAACGACTATCCAACTTTGATTTAGAAACAATAATAAACTGTACCAACTTGACAATTGACCCAACAAGCTACGCACTATTGTGAAAAGCCCAGCCAACCTCTGCTGCTGTTGAGAGGTCGTTTTCTATACTCAATAAATTACTGAGAAAAGACAAAAATTTTGATATTAAGAACGTAAAAAAATATATGATGTTGTGTTACAACAAAACGTCCTTGTAATTATACTGCGTGGCTTTCGTTAAAAAAATCATAGACATACTGTTAGTGTACAGCACAGTTGCGATAGCAACGCAATTTTTGTATTACACACTAATTGATTCCGGTACACACAATGGCTCGTTATCCTAGGTTTTAACGTCATGCGTCGCTTTGTTGCATTAGCTTCAACACTGAGTAATTGAGAAAATGTTCAAAGTAGGCTACCTTTTTCTTTAAAAACTTATGTAAATTGCAGATTATAAAACATATTTAATTAATAAAGCGCAACAAGACATAAATAATACGCGGAAGCGGTTAAGTCAAAATTTTACTAAAATAAAGTCAAAAAAAAATTTTTTTAGGTCAAAAAAAATGGCCCTACTAATCAGCAAGCACCAAAAAGTGTGGCAGCATTGGCAAGCAACAGCAACCAGTTGTCGGTAAACTTGGCTTTAATGCGCCATTCGTTGATGGCAGTGTAGTTTGGAGCCGGAGACCTTAGTTGAGTGTGGACTGGTTCTATAAGCAACACAGTGCTGCCTTGTTTTATCATTGCTTTTAAGATTACAAAATCATTAAGTTATAAAGCAGTCGACCTACCTTGCCTGACCCTTACTCAGCCTGCGGTTGTTAGGCGACTGATTAAAGAGCGAAAATTGCAATATGTTTATCATGAAGCATGATGGCCGAGTGAGCTAAGACGCTACTGAAATCTTATTGAGTGCCAATGCTAGCCCATCGTAGCCTCTCACCGTACCTCCTGGAACTCAACGCGAGGTCCCACTGGCAAAAGTTTTTGTGCCCAAATAAAATACTTTTCATCTCCACGCAAAATTGAAGACCAAAAAAGAGCTTCAGGTAACGAAAGTGGGCCCCCAAGCACCAGAATGGGACCCCAGAAACGCGTGCCCCCCCCATTCGGAGGGCACGGGGAATGGTTGCGTTCGCCCTGGTCTTAACACTGCCACCAGCCGAGTGGAGTTCAAGCTTTTTACGGTGAACATATTGTTACTACGGAGAACATATTTTTACGAGAGGTAGAATGAAGGGTTTCATTAACTGTTTGCACTAAAAGATGGAGGAATTAGTCTGCGTTAAGTGCCTTTTCCAAGGGTGTTATTACCGGTACTAGCAAACTTGCCGGCTTGTTGTCGATACCATTCCTTGTCGAAGTCGAACGTTTTGCAGGAAAACTATGAATACTAATTTTTAGGCAAGGCAATCAGTTTGACTCGTCTCGGAGTTAGACCTTGAGTCTACCGTTCCAGAAACAGACGCTCTGACCATTTTGCCATCTTATGTTGTAGTGAATGTCCATCACAAATGTATATAGAGTGTCATAATGCCACATGCTTACTTTTTAAGTTCGGTTGCAAATCTCTTTGAACTTACTCTTTTCCTCTCAAACACAGTTTTCAGTGGGCCCACCTAAATCTATCTTGGCCCCAAAGTGCCCTTCCCCCCACTTTTTGGGTGCTAGAATCGCCACTGATTACACCTGACGCGTTTCGTATTATTCGATACATTTCAGAGATATGTAATCGTGCGTGCAAAAGAATACCCATAAACTGCGTAATATACATTTTGTAACATAATATTTTGTATTTACTTTTATGTAAACGATTTACTTGTAAAATGTAAAAATATGAAGGATTTACAGTAAAATTTTAAGACTAATTTCAGAAGTTATAAACGCAACAGTAAAGCCAAAATAGTATATAGGACGTGGAAGACAAGCAATGAACCCTTCGGTTCAAATTTGTCTGCATTAAGTTCAAGCCAGAGTATGCTTAGGTACGTGAAAATTTTTTCACTCGCTTGCAATTCATCAATCACACACCTGTACTTCATGTTAGACGCCCATAAAACTCGATACGCGTTAGTTAAGTGGTTTTACTTACGACGAAATAGCCCCGTTACTACCCGCAATTTGCTAAGAATAATATCCCTTGACACAGCGATGGCCTCAGGCCAGTCCATGGCCATCTAACGAGTTCCTCAGATGGAAATCATGAAACTAAAGACCGATTGAGCTGAAGGAAAAGGTCTGTGATAAACAAACGGTAGATTGAGAATGGAAAGCAAGTACAAAAAAGATAAAAATTGCCGAATTATCGAAACTTTCTTGACGATTTTTGAGCGATTGTGATAATGATTACAGATTCACTCAAAGAGTTAAGTTGAATTAAACATAAGCGTTTCAATTCTTCTTGTAATAGCTTCACAATTCTTCTTGTAATAACTCAGTGTCAGTAACAGCCTTCACCGCTGCGACGTTTGTTCGGAGTTGCCAAGGCTCTACGCCTCGGAGATGGGACCCGCCTCCAGGTACACGTTTCAGCGTAATATCGTGAGTATTATAAAGGTTTCATTCCTTTTTTTGGTAATTATTACTTAGTTATACAGTGAGTGGTACGCAGATTAGAGTTAGAGCAGAGTTAGAAAGAGAGCAAGCATAGATGTAGGATTAGTCCGAGGTTAAATTGTACAGGAAGCAATATATCTGGTGCACTATTGAAGCCCCTACAATACATTCCGGAATCAAAGCCAATATCAAGCATTGAACAATCAATTCATCAACTGTTACGTGGACGACCGTTCTTACTATGCTTTGTCGGCAACTCGAAGATTAACGTCATCCTGAACCACATGCATGGTTTAGGGCAGGGATGTCCAACCTGAGGCCCACTTAATGTTTGGATGAGACCCATTATCGACTCAATGAAAAAATCTTTTTAGCAAATTTATGAAGTAAATTTATAGGCAGATGCCCTATCTTCCACTCACTCAAAATCAAGTGAAGAGCAAAAAAAGGTTTACACGGCCGCACAAGTCCTTTTTTTCACTGACAGTTAGGTATAGACAAAAGAAAAAAAAGGTTCGGCTTGATTCACGAAAAGAGTTTATATTTCTGTAAGTGCCCGCGGGCCGCACTTTGCCCACCCCTGTAAGATATTCTCGTGGTTTTGCGATTCAGCTGAATATTTTAGTTTGCAATGCGGCTCATTGAACTAAAAGGTTGGACATCCCTGGTTTAGGACTAGACCAGTATGAGCGAACTGTTTTTTCGCGTGCACCTTTTCTGTATTGTCCACTTTGTCGAATCGTATGCTGAATATCAACCAGTTTGTATCTTATTTCATCTCAAAATATATACAGTACGTGCGGGGAAAAGTATTTCGTGGAAGAAATAAGGAAGCGTATAGGCAATAAAACAGCGAGGCAGCAATATCAACTCCTACTCGCTTCATTATAGACAAACGCCACCTTTTAATGGAGCCATTGCTGAAGGTGATAAATACATTAACGCCAAGAGCAACTGTTGCCACGTTGAAAAATTTTAACGATTTGTTTCTTTTAGGTATCTGATAGTGTTTTTGTTTCTAAAGTATATTCAAAAATGAATCCTGGCATTGGAAAGATTGCTCGAGATGATGAGAATATAAAGAAAGTTCTGATCACAGGAGGAGCAGGTTACCTTGGATCGACTATCGTACCGCTGCTTCTAAAAGAAAAATATCATGTTACAGTCTATGATACTTTCAGGTGATTTCTGAAATGTTATACACTGCATATTGATATTTGTAATGAGTCGTAATGACCTATCAACGCCTAGCAAAACGTAGAAACTTTATATCACCTCCTGCTTTTTATAGTATTATTTCTAAAAACTATATTTGCACTAGAATGGTGTAAAATGACTTTCAAATGACCTTTTAAATTAAGTTGAACGCACCAACCATCGCTGATCAAAAATTTTATCGATTCGTTTTGAACAAAATTTGTGAATAATGCAATGGATCAGAGTTTCCGAAGATGTTGAGCCCTACCCGAACCCGATTTTTCTAGCCCGAACCCGACCCGAATCGTAATTTATCAGCCAGTTTAAGCCCAATTTAAACCCGAAATCAAAAACATCACTTTAAACTTTGAAGAATTTTAACAAAAGAGAAAATTATTTTTACTCATCCACAGTCGTACCGGTTACGAACAGCAATATTTATACAAGGTGTTATTCTCTTCGCTTTATTCCAGCTATCCCGAAAAAAATATTACTCACTGAACATCTGAATTTTGCTCCGGCGTCCGGCTCGATTGAAGCCCGACAATTTTTCAAAATCTAACCGTTAACCCGACCCGAAAAGCCCAAGCCCGATTCACAATTCTGCAATAGATTGCTCGGCTGCTGCCAGGAATGAAGCTGCAGCAAATCGCTCAGCTTTTCACTAAGCAAAAATTGCTTCGACCTAACTTCGAAGATTTTTCCTTAATCACTAATCACGTTTGACTATTCTTCCGCTTGGTTTTTGATAAAACTTCTCTACATGTCATTACTGTTGCTCATGTTGATATCGTTGCAGATGGGGTGCATCTTCATTACAAGGGGTGGCCAACGATCCAAGCTTGAGGGTTATCAACGGCGACATACTGGACGAAGCCCGAGTAGCGCAGGTGCGAAGGCAAGTTTATTATTGAAAAGTTACCAGAAATGGCAAACCAGCAGAATAGTAGTTGACATTTTTTTAACCAATTTCCCAACGAAAATAAATCCAAATAACAAACCACGTTTACACGTCTTTAAACAAGTTACACTAAACTAGAAATATTGTGATATAATTTACAAGAAATTAAAATCTTTGCTTTGTTAAAACCATTTTACGGTATATACTCAAATTCATTGCCAATGTATTGCATTACCCCGGTACTCTTTGCACGTATGCAACTTTTAACTTCATTGCGACGCCCTACGTAAATGGAGGAAGGAAAATCATCATGTCAATAATTGCATCGTCAATAAGCCGGTGCTACTCAGATTTTTTGACAAGGGTGCAGGCAGTGCACTTTCCGTCATTCGACGTACCAGTCATGTATTTTAAACGAAAAAAATAGACAAAAGACTTTGGCCTAAGGTATACAACTATAATGCAATAAACAAAGTCAAAAATACTTATATTTTAATCCCTCTAATGAAATGTCATAGTCATGAAAGCCTAAGAAAGTATGTGAAATTACGCTAAAAGATACTCTCCACTGTGTGAAAACATGGCTTGCTCTGATCAAGGTAAAATAATACTCAGCATACTTATCGTCTAACTGATTGCGTACCGGCAGTCAACTGCTTGCGTACCCGCACTGGTACGGGCGGTGCGCATATATACCACAGTGTGCGTAGCACCGGCCTAAGCTTTGCTGAAACACGAATTTAACATGGACTTGTTATTTAGAATCCGAAGGGTTTATTCGTCTAGTTTTTAGTTTTGGCTTGCTACTGTACTTACGCACATAAGTACAGTTAGTTGAATTACTATGCCCTTCAAAACGTTAAATGATGAGTACCGGTATACATGGAAAGCTGTTTCATTGATCTTGAAGTAGCTAATTAGTTGTCAACACCTTATTTTATCGATCATAATATCACTACCAGTTTTTGTTTAAGGGATGCATATTTTGTCAGGCAATTATTTGATTATTTCCCAATTGCCACCATACAAAATTTAGGCATTTTTGCATTTTGTCATTATTCTTGTGTTTATACATTATTTTATGGTTGGACCATTTGATCATTATTGTTGTGCTTATGTATCTGTGATCAAAATTCTCACGGTGGGACCATAACTAGCTGCCCTTATCCTGTACCAAATTTAATTTCTATGCAATGCATAAAATAGTCTTTGAATACTGCATTTTTGATTAAACGGGGTTAACACTTTTTCTGCCCACCCGGATAACTTTTGGCATTTTTCCGTGAACGTCTCCAAGTTTTTTTTTTACAACAAAGTAAAAATTAACGGGATCCATGCACAAAATGCACCTGAAATGAGGCTATCATGGCGGAGTCTGTTATCAGTTCTGCTCTATAACCTCAACAGTTTGAGTGAAAAAATTTAGGTGTGAAAGTTTTCAGGTTGTGGAAGAAGCCGACGCTGTGATTCACCTCGCAGCAATCGTGGGTTATCCCGCTTGCTCCAAAGATCCGGAACTAGCCAAAGAAATCAATGTTGGAGGAACAAGAATCGTGTGCAGCGCTTTAGCGGCTGGAAAAAGACTTATTTATGCTTCCACAGGTTAGAGTTATTGTATTGTGCTTCTTGCAGCATTGCATAATTTGTAGGTGCTTGTTTCTGTTTGCCGTAAACTACAATAGAACTCACCTAAATAATGACTGTAGGGCAGGGCTACTTAACTATAATCAAGATCTGTCCACTTAGAAGATTTCATTATTTGCAAAGGTACAGAAAAAAAACCTGGCTTGATTTCGGCAAAAAACGATAACAGCAGGTTGGCTGAGTGATTTAAGACAAACTATCGGCACGAAAGGTTTAGGGTTCAATTTCTGGGCGTACCAAATCAAACGTGGTTACCCTGTCCACATCACCAGTTTTAAGTGGTTCCAAGGCCATTTCCAAATTTGTTGATGTCATAAAACAAGTGATTGTTACATCAAAAATTGAATTGTGATGCAGAAGCCCGTGGGCTTAGAACCACTTTAACTGGACAAGTGGACAGGGTAAGTGTCGGCAACGGCTTGCCATCGCTGCAATGTTTCTTCAAAATTCAAAGACCTGTTGCTTAGGCGCTACGCCGAGGAGATGGACCCTGCCACATGCGCTTGTTACACACTTCAGCGTAATATCTTGAGGACAAAATTTGATTAAAAAAAAAAAATTGGAATCAATCCGATCTTTATTGAAAAACATTGCACTTTTTTCGCTATAGCAATTTCCCGAAAGCACTTCATGTCCCTCCTTAGCTTTCACTTTTTCCATTTTTTTCTTACTAACTTCATTCTCCATCTTCTTGGTATTTCTCATTCCTTCTACCTGGTGCTAAATCTCTCACACTCCCTTGAAACACGACGAACACCGATGCTCTCCCTCGCATTTATCGTTATCTTTGTACTTGCTATCTTCCATTGCGGTCCATGATTTCTTTAAAATACTACCATTAAATTAAAAGTGCATGCAGTTGCTTTTTCGACGCGTCATGAAATAAGGTTTTGGTCGAAATCAAATCTTCACTGTACTTGGGGTGTTTCGCCGAAGCGTGTAACGAGTATTTGGGCCAATTTCCGCGGCTTGGCGGCTAGCCATTACAGCTCCGTAAAAGCATCACAGCAATGGCGAGCTGATGGCGACACTGTATCCGATGTAACTAGCTCGATAATCGAACCGAAAACCTGCCACAACGACAACGTTATCCTTAACCACAACGATAACCGGCCGATTTTCGTTAAAATTATATCTTAGATAATGCGTAGCCCTTCGATCGCTCCCACGTAGGAGATTACTATAGGACAAATAAAAGCCACGCGCATTTGTAAGGTTTATTCTGTTGCAATTACGATAAAGTTTATTTTATTATGTTATCACTTGGAAAATATTTGACATGCTAAAACTTTATTGGGGTCTAGCTTCGGCATTTAAAAGGTCCGGATTGGGACCGCAGTCTGCCAGTTGAGTCGCCATGCTGTAGAGTGTATGCGTAAGTAGAAGCGTGATGGTTGCATCACAGCATCGTTTACAAAGGCGTAATATGAGGGGAGTTGGCGCGTATTTACCACAAAAAAAAGCAAGATTTTTCTGGAAAATTCTAAAGAATAATTAATCGTTTTTAACGTGCATCGAAGAAAGCGTAAGGGGGGCGGGCTCATAGTACCTCCTCCAAGTGCATTACCGATGGTTATACGAAACGGTACTACTACAGTACTTTCAGTTATACGAAATTAATTTGGGGGTTTGCGCGCCGTGTTGTCACCACGTTATTTTGATAGGTTCATGTTATGGAATTGTGAAAGGGACTTGCACTGAAGAGACTCCGATTAGCCCAATCACCTTATACGGGGAGACAAAAGCACTAGGAGAGAAAATTGCTCTGGCAACGGGAGGAGTAGCGTTGCGGTTAGCAACTGTATTTGGGGTAAGTACGAAAGCAGGGCCGGCGCCAAGGGGGATGCTTGGCCTTCCCAATCAACAAGCTAACTTTTTTGAAGACAGCGGCTGTTGTGCTTAAATTTCAAACTCCCCCCCCCTGATAGACGCTTGGTCTCCCTAAGTCGACTGCTCTCCCGCCGGCTCTATACGAAAATCAACAATTTGTAGCGCCATCATGAATTTCGTGACTACGTCCAGGGGGGGGATGTGGGGGATGCATACCCCCCTCCACCAGCCATTTTCAACAATGCTTTGGATGAATAAAACTTTTCCATAATTTCGAATCTCTTCCTAACAATATGCCTTAGTCGCCTTAAGCACGCATAATCGAAACTGTGCAAACAGAATGCATCTTAATTGGTGAAGCACTCAGATTTAGGGGCTAAAAATATGACAAACTTTCCCTAAAAATTGTTCAAAAAGCACTAAAATGACCACTACAGAATGCAAATTTTTAAAAGTATTCCGGGGGAGCATGCTTCCGGACTTCCCTAGAGTGGTTTTTGGCACTTAATTAGCTTAAAATTAACTCTGCAGAAAAAAACTACGCTTGAAAAAGTGACGAAATTGAGTGTCCCTTCCCTGAAAAAAATTCTGAATACGCCCTTGACATGAAATATTTTCAAAAGGCTTATTTACGTCCGTTTCCGGGTCTAAACGTCTTTTCATTTAGTTAACTTTCAATATAATTCAAAATTACATGTACCCCACCAAAACTTTCTGGATCCGCACCTGACTACGTCGTACTTTTCTGCAAGTACTGTAACCTATGCATACTTTTGAAAACCTGATTTGGTTTTGAATTTCGCATATTTAGTCTGATAATACCGTAGGTGGTAATGGTGCTCAATCTCCGAAGGTTCAAATCAACTACTTTGACGTAAAAAATTTGTTTCTCCAATACCACAGCAGTTCTAGAGACCTGAATCAGAAAGTCACCCAAATTTAGGGACTGGTGATCTAATTTCCCTTATTGACCTTTCAACCAAAACTTTTTAGCCGCAATGGGTTTTGGCGTTTGTGGTAATCGCTAATGTCCCATTTGTTCCACATACTCTGTGGCTGTGTTAAAACACCAGTTGTTCTTTGGGTTAAAAGTCCTAGTAAGGATGCAAGCATAAAAGAACATCCAATTTTTTTCTGGCTCTACTTTCAAGTATCAAGTAAAAAACTCAATCCTTTTTTGCTAGGAAAGTGCACAAAATAGCCAACAATAAAACCAGTTCATCAAATCAATCTCAGAGCTAATTTGAGTCTTTGTATTTTTTGGACATAAATTTATCGAAGTTGTTACGGGATGCATCAGTTTTACGTAAAGCGTTAATAGGGTGTTGGTAAAGATAATTTTTGTAGTTTAATTCGCAAGCCGCTTTATCGTTATAACGCCGGTCATCGTTGCTTTAGGTTTTTGATAATAGCTTCGCAGCGATACTGTGAAAAGTAAGTTTTTACCTATTTCAGGTTTCTCCTCGGCTTCGTCTCGATCTACTAGTTAACGATTTAACAGCAAAAGCCGTAAAGATGAGGACATTTGATCTTTACGAAGGAGGATTTCGTAGAACCTTCCTTCATGTACGAGATGCTGCTCGAGCTTTTGTATTCGCTTTACAACATTACAAGTAAGTGACATGTTGTTCATGATGGTTGCTGGTGAACAGGGCCGTATCTAGAAAAACGTTTCGGGGGGGGGGGGGTTGACATAAATATTCACTACCAGTACAGCAAAATTTTTAAAGTAAATTTTTACGAAGTTGTGTACGCTATACGCTTTCGGGCTAAAACATTGCAATGCCTGTTAATTTTTTTTTTTTTTTCTTTCTCACTGCTACCGCTCTTGCTCTTTGGTGGCGCACCAAGGATTTGGCAATGTGGTTTTCAAATGAATTTTTACGGTTTTTCGGTTTTTTCCGCGAACAGATTTTTACGGTTATCACATAAAAAAACTCATTTAAGCACACTTTTTATCGAAAAAGGTACCGTACCTGCAATTAGTGTAGTCTCTAATAGACAATACAAAAATATTTTTGTGGGCCTTCCTAAAAGCCGACCTGCCGTTAGCTCAGTTGCTTTGCGCACACGTTATTGGTGCGGGAGGTCTGGGGTTCAAATTCCGGGTTGGTCAAATTGGCACAGTGTCGCCAACAGCTCGCCACCGCTGCAACGTTCTTTTGGAGCTGTGTAGCCCAGGCGCTCAGCTGCTGAGATGGGCCCCACCACTCGCTACACGCTTCGGCGTAATATTGCAAGAATAATGAAGATTTGATTTTACCTAAAAGTCTTAGTATGTTTAAAAGCAAAAGTTTGGCTAAAATAAATGAAAGGAGGATGCAACTTTATCAGCTTTGGTGCATTTTATTGAATAACCTGTAGGAGTGTTTTGTAATCTACAACAATGACACGGCCATCGGGGGGGCATGACACCGTGGCTCGCCCTGAATGCGCCTATATGACCCTCGTCCTGGGTTTAAACTTACGTGGTCCAGTGTGCAAGACCTCAAATAAAAACCAATTAAAAGCACCCTCCGTATTTTTCATTAAAGGCGTAAAAAATGCGTGAAGTACGTTGCTCACCGTAAAGATCTGGTTTGCAGTGAGGGTACCTTGATTCACGATGCACTACAGTCACTGCTGTACTTGTATGCATGGTTGTTACTTGTTATTGCATTAGGGCTGTAAACTCAAGCAAAATTAGCCCGGATCCGAACCCAAAATTTTGCAATTTTTTGAACCTTGAGGCGCAAATTTTGCCAAACTTACGTATATTTCTTGTAAAACTGTTTTCTTGTGACCAAAACTTCTCGAGTACAATGCAAATATGCAACTGCACACAGTGCCTTGATGCTTACGGAAAGCGAATGTATAGCTTCTGCACAGCGCATAATTAGAGGTACTGCGCAGGAATTTTTATATTTACTAAGCTGACATTTACTAAGCTGACGATTAAATTTTCATAAACCGGTAGACCAAAATCAAACTGGAACAAACCCAGGTGCATATCCAGGGGGAGGGCCGCTGGGGCCGCGACCCTCCCCCCACCCCCGCAAGCAAATGCATAAAACTTTCGTGGTGTAAAGTTGATATACGTATAAAGGACAATCTGAGGGCGTGATGACCTTTTTTTGCTCTTCACTTGACTTTGGGCAGAAGATTGGACATCCGCGGACGTGTTGACCTTTTTTTTGCTCTTCACTTGACTTTGGGCAGAAAACGGACGGCTTCAAATTGTGCCCTCCCCCCCCCCTTTAAATTCCTGGGCATGCCCCTGAAACCTCAGCTTGTAGCATTCATGCAGCAGGCTGCAGGGCAAGAACCCTTGGTTGAAGTTCCCGTTTGAAGAAAACAAAAATTTTTGAGCGGAAATAAAAGTCGGCAGTCGGCTTTATTAAAAGACATTCAGAGAGACATTATCAAGTAAAATTGGTAATGGGGTTTGCGATTAGGTCGTCCAGAAAGCATAGAAGATATGATATGTGTGAACTCTAACAAACTACGCCAAACTTTGGTCTAAATACGATGAGAAAACTAACCACAAATGCGAAGCGAAAAGCGTGACATCATAAAAAGATGAAACGCAGCGTTCGCTTTAATCATAAACTTGAAGCTATTGGTTCTTTTCTAAATTCTTTTGCTCGAAAACAATAGTCCTGTCCAGTTGGGCCTACAAATAGACGAGCTTAGCTGCAGTAGTATAGCTAGTTTAGTGCCAAAAAGGCATTAAGATGTCTTCAAAGAAGCGAAGCTACAAAGAAGCTTTTCTGAACTTTGGTTTTAGCCTAGAAACAAGTGTTATTGAAGATTCGGTTGCAAAGCCACAGTATGTGATATGTTGTAAAGTTCCTACTCAGAAAAGTATGAGACTAAGCTGCATTTTGAGTCTTGTCATGGCAAACTATAGCAGGAAAATTAATTCACCACTTTAGGCGAAAATCAGAGCGTTTAAAAGATCGCCGCATTGATTCTGATGGAATGTGGGAAAAACAAAACAAATCAGTAAGGATGGCATCTTATTACCGCATTGCTCAGGCAAAAAATTAAAAATCCTCGCACAATTGGCTTGGAATTAGTAAAGCCCTGCCTCAATGAATTAAGCAATTACAAACCACCCTTGTACTGGAAAAGGAAAAACTATTATTGAGGCCGTTTTTCGAAAAAGGGAAGTTTTTTCGAGAAAGGTTGTTTTTTAAAAAAGGGAAAAATTTTTTTCGATAAAGGGAAAAATTGAGGTATATCAAAATTTTTTAGGGGTAACAACATAAAAATAAGTTCTTGATTGCAATGTCATGATCAAAGTTGGATTATAATATTCTTGCCTTTATTGTTGTTCTAATAGCTTTTTGTAATGACAAGTTGTGAACAAACATGTGTAGAACACAGATGATAAACTAAACTAAAGAGACGCCGATACAAGCTTGTTGAGATATGCAAGCTTTAAGGGTCTTGGCTTTGCATCCTGTTCGTAGAGCTAAATTATTTCTGTGTTGCATTAATTATGCCTCTACGGTAGTAGAGAGAAAACGTTAACGCAACTTAAAGAGTGGAGTCCGCGGTAAACTTGATTCGCAAAAATGGGTCCGTGTCACAAAAAAGTTTGGGAAACCCTGTATTAGTTGAACATGACGTTATTGTAAAATTTACAGTAAACTGGTTGTGCACAACACGGCGACAGTTTTAGCACAAGCCAGGCGCTTGTTCCTGATACGCCACTGACGGCCGGGCGACCATAATAGCAATCAATTTAACAAACAACAGTTCATCTTTAAATCAGTCTTTATGCTTTACCGTAATTGATTTGTATGAGTACTACACAAAGGCTTCAGCTTTTTTATGGTTTCGTGTCTTATATATACTCCAATACGGTTATAAATATAGATGGATTAATTATACGGCAAATGTGCGAAATGTTGCCGCACCCTGTAATCTATAATCTATAGGTGCGCTAAATATCATGATGAAGAAACGCACTATTACAACGATGAAAGCGAGCGACAAAATGTTACATTCTACTACAGTACTTTCATATTACATTTTTGATGATTACTGAACTTGCAGTGCCTTAGTTAAATTTTACAAAAATATTTTGGGGGGTTTGATCCCCCCATATCTACCCCTAAATACGGCCTTGATTAAGCATATGGAAAATGTATCAAATGCTACGGCACCCCACGCCTGGAGTGTTGACCTTTATGATTTATCAAGAATGCATATTGCAACAACGACCTGCGGGTCAAAATGTTACATCCTACTACTGCTTACTATGCTAGCAATGTTTTGAAGATTGCGGATCTTGAACTGTCTTAGTTCAAACTTACAAAAGTATTTCGGCGGGGGTTTAAACCCCCCTATCCTACCCTAAATACGGCCGTGCTGGTGAATACGGCGTTTAGCGCAGATTTTTTTCTCTTTTTTATTGAATTTTTTGTTTTTGTCCTTCATGTATGTCGGCACTATAATGCAATAAAACACGCTTGTTTTGTCCATAGCTGTTTTATCAACTGTAGCGGAACGTAGAGTTCGAGTTGCACTATTTGCGCTGAATTTCAGGCATTGCCGTTACCGTATTCAAACATAAAAAACTTTCGAAAATAATTTGTTGCACAGTTCGATGAGTGGAAAAGCGTTCAATGTCGGCGACGAATCCATGAATATGACCAAGATAGAGGTGGCTCGTCTGATCGAATCCAGTGTGGAAGGTTGCAGAATTGTTGAATCCTGCAATGGTAGCGACCAGGACAAGCGTGATTACGCTGTTTCCTACAAAAAGATTCGAGAACTTGGGTTCACAGCAAATTTCTCAATGAAAGACGGAATTGACGAACTACTAAAAATCATCCCTAACATGCGCGCTGATGAGGTCCCTCGCTGCAGAAATATCTGAAGGGTTTTGATGAATCTTTATTTTTTTATTCAAGTATCAGTGCAATGACGAATGATTGTTAGCTACTGTAGCATTTGTATGGGCAATGTGCATATTCGGCTAAATTCGACGAACATAAACAGTTACAGTAGGCAAGCGTTTTATAAATTATTTTCAGCTGTGCAACAAAAAGTTTTGTGCCAATGTGCAAGTAGTTAACAATAGTAATCAGTTCGCACGAACTTTTACTGATTGATTCTTTTACTAAAGCAATAGAAAGTCGTATAAAGCTCGTTATTTTTGTTGCGGGGTAATTTGACTTCCATTTCAAGCTTGTACATACAATCCGATGTCACTCTAAAATGCTCCATTTTGCTTAAAATAATACCATATCATGAATAATAGTTTTTGGAGTAGATTTTTATTTTCGCATATTCGTTGCTTTCAGTATTCGGTCAATGTGGTCAGCTGAGCTGCGTGTGGGGCCTACACGTAGGGCTGCCCTGCGTGTAGGGCAGACCATTCTTATCACCTCATTTTTTGTTTTCATGCTACACACAACGTAATCAATGGGCTTCCAGTGGGAGGAAAATAAAACGAAAAATATGTGGGAGAAATTCCAGAACCGAGGCGGATTCAGAAAAATTTATTTGGGGAGCTTGAAAGCGAAAAATTCTGCTCTCGCTGTTTTGTGGGTCAAGAAGACTAGAGTCGAAATACGATACTAATGTAGTAATATCTATATATCTCAAAATTTAAGGGTGATACTTGATCCTGTAGTAACCGATGTTATAATTACAAATTTAATAGTAATCAAATGGAATCACTGAGCACCTTTATAACGATAATAACGCAATCGCTATTTGTTGCAGTGGGTATTAATGATTTGACTTTCATTTTCTCACCACGTACTAAAATTGTAAGCGGTTTATAAACCATTTACCCATTTCAACTGGTCAGTCTGAAAGTGAACAGTTGTTGTGTTGGAGCAGCTTTGCTACGGATCGAGTAACGACCTCGAACTCAGTCAGTGACAGGGAGCAGATGTTTTAATGTTATCTGCTGAAATATTTTTAAGTTATTTGTTGTTGCTGTAATTCAATAAGATTAAACTCAAATTGAAAGACTTGTATTTGTTTTTTGGATTTAGTTCACAGCGCTCTGTTACATTGGTGATACCCGACGTTTTATTTGGAATATTTCCACTTGGACACATTTGCTAATTTTTTCGCCTGTTTATAAAAACCATCAAAAGAAAACTTTATTAAAAATCCAAAACTGAAACACGGTAGGCTACCATGGTTGTCAATTGGGCTCTGGCTTTTCGGTGTGGGCTCGGGCTTGGATTTTGGAAAATTATCGAGCCGGACGCCGGAGCAAAATCGAGATTTCAGCGAGGGATAGGCTTTTCGCGATTGCTGACAGTATAAATATTGTTGTTCGTAACTGGTGATTGTTGACGGTTAAAACTCATTAATCTTTTTCTTTCATTATGAAATTTCTTCAAAATTTAAAGTGATGTTTCTGATTTCGGGTTTAACTTTAAATCGGGCTCAGGCTGGCTGATAAATTAGGATTCGGGTCGGATTGGGCTCAACATCTTCGGCCCGTTGACAACTCTGTTGTGGACGAAGCAGAAAAGTTAGATATTTTTCTGAACAATCTAAGTTTGGGCGTCCGTAGTCCAAATGAACTAATGCATCAATTGATTGCCGCTTCTGATGCTGACGAAAATTGTTCCCCTCAGTTTGGAACCCTGCTAAAAGATCGCTTCATAAAAGCGCTGATGTCTGAAATCGCTGCCAACAGAGGCACTTGGCATAGGCCTACACTAATTTACGATCTTTTGCTAATTGCGCCTCACAAGCATGATTTCCTCAAAGCGATTTGGCAAATCAAAAGTCGTATCAAAAATTGGTTAATCAGAAGCACGTGATGTCGAGCCTAAAAAATTTTTTCAGCGGAAGCACTATCGAAATGGCACTCTGATAAACCAAATTTTCGAACACAACGTTTTAACTACTACCAGCGGAAATCACACCAAAAGAAACAAAATTAGCATTTAAACAATCTACGAGTAAATAATCAATACTGGCAGCGAAGCCATCAACCTGCATTCCCACACATCTGACTGATTTCTTTATCTTTATCCTCCTGTCACGAGAAAACGACGGAGGCGCTATGCATAGGACGAATCCAGACTCACTTATCAGAAGTTGCCTTTGTTTTCGAGTTTTCCGCTTAAAGTTTGCTTCTGACTTTTTCAATTTGTTGCTTGTTAGATTCCACCAACCAGAGATAATTGTGAAGCATTTTATTCAAGGACGCAACAACGAGGCTTGGATGGGAGTTGAATCAGCAACCTTGCAATCATGGCCATCGTAAAAACAACGCTCTGTACAACTCGGCCACGCTGCCGACGAAACACACTCAATAAAAAAAACAGTTAACTAAACTTATAAAGCTGTCAATAAAAATTGCTGTTTGCTACAGTAAAAGTGATGGGGCAAAGTGGTCATCTGATGTCCGCTTTGCCCCAAGACTGGGGCAAAGCGGTCACACTAGGCTATTACAAAAATAGAAAAACAAAATTTTGCATAAAATAAACAAAAAATTAAAGTTTATACATTTGAAAATGTAATATAGGCTAGCGATGTCCTAGTCTCCCCAACATAATGGATGCACGACTTCATCAGCGGGAAGATAAAAAAATTGAGTTCAAAATTAAGAGGTCCGCTTTGCCCCTAAATAAGCCACTTGCTGATCGTTCTTTAGCGTGAAACACAGTGTAGTGGCTAGTGTATGCAGTGAGTTTGAAGTTAATTAAATTGAATGGTTCACGAACCGTAGGCCTATATTTTTTTTCCAAACGGACCGTAGGCCTATATTTTTTTTCCAAACGGACCGTAGGCCTATATTTTTTTTCCAAACGGACCGTAGGCCTATATTTTTTTTCTCAACGCTCTTACCATCTGGCCTTAGATGCAAGCGATTCTGGCATTGTTGGCTCTTTTAACCAACTTCATCCAACAAAAAAGATTCGAGTTGTTGTAACATTTTTTTCAAAAAATTTACAAAAACCGCAGTTAAATTACTCAATCTGTGATAAAGAAATATTGGCTACAGCAGCATCAAACACTTCCAATTTATACTAAAAAATCGCCCTTTCAAAATTTTTGATTGATTTGATTTCTTCATCTTTATCCTCCTATAACGATGAAGCGGCGAAAGCGCTATGCGTAAGACGAATCCAGACTCGCTTAGGAGTTGCCTTTGTTTCCAAGTTTTCCGGTTGAATTTTCTTCTGACTTCTTTAATTTGCTGCTTGCCAGATTCCACCAAGCAGAGATAATCATCGTGAAGCTCCTAGGACGCAACAACGAAACTAGATTGGGAGTTGAACCATTAATCTTGCGATCATGGCAGGCCCGCAACTAAAAGCAAATGTTTAGGGGGGCGAAAAATATTTTAGGGAGGGCCAAATTACCTATACCGGTATCATGTATTATAGTAACCAACTTTTTGCGGAGGAGGCGAATTTTTTTCATGGAGGGTTCCGCCCCCCCCCCACCCCCTCTGGTTGCGGCCCTGAATCATGGTCGTCGTAATAACGACGCTCCAAACCACTGCGCCACGCTGCCGACTAACCAAGCGGTAATCAATTTTCTGCGACAACCTAGCGGTAGGCCCAATCAAAAGTTCTAGCAGCGAAAAATTTTCCGCTCTAATCTTACGCCAGCTACAATTCGACTGCCAATTTTCAATTGATTGCGAGTGTATCAGAAGCGAAGATAACTTTGTACCTGACGCGCTTACTAACACTGTGATAGCTTTAATACAAACACTCTCAAAACCTTAAGATTTTGACGCTATTGCTTCCTCTACGAAAATTGGTCCGGAATCAAAATCATACATTCTTACACACGTTAACACACATCTGCCAACAGAAGTCAGTAGAGGACAAGTTAGTCGGTGGTTGTTTCTTTGATGTGTCATGGAGGGCTGAACGTGGAACAGTTACTGAGAATAATTTTGAATGCGCTTTGAATTTCACAGCAGGAGCATAAATTATTGTTAAGTATATCCAGGGTTGGGAAAAATCGATTGTAATCGATATTCGATTGCGATATTTTTTTACTTTTCGTTCATCGAATGCACTGGGGCCTTTACTTTTTTGAATGATTATCGAATATGGCCTTGTTTTTACTTTTTTTTCGGCTTAATTTAATATACCATTATTTGATTCTTTGCGTTCAGGTTACTTTATGTCACTTTAGTAAATTTAAAATAATCGTCGGTATGTCATTATTTGCTGATAATCTAAATTACTTCGCATATACTATGTCCGTCGTTTGTGTGTAAGTTACCGCATGAATGCGAGGACATCACAAAAAATGCTTTGGCGTACACCGCTAAATGCTCAGAGTAATATCGAATATCGATTACAATATTCTTTATTCTTTACTTTTTTAAACTACCATCGAAATCGATTATTTCTTTAGTTTTTGGTGAACTATCGCATATCGATTATTTTTTCTTTACTTTTTTGGGTATCGATTCCCAACCCTGAGTATATCCCATTTTTACCGTGATGGCAGCAAAGCGGGCAACTCTGGTTCGGAGTCTATTGAACTGAACTCATTCCTTTTTTGGTGGGTGGCATCCAGGTGGTTCGGTGGAGAAGTTATCTATGAATGGTTCCAGTAAAACGGTATGGAAGAAAGCTCGTCACTACTTTGAAACAAGTTATCTTTGAAAGGGCAAAAAGTTTTTTTGATTTGAATCTGGTTGGTACGATCGGGCCATGCAGTATCTGGTGAAGAGAATGGTCTAGTCCAGCGATTCCCAACCATTTTTTCTTCATTACCCACTTTTGATGTAAATTGTTCCTTAATTCCCCACAACAAATTTTTACTGGAGTTTACCTCAGTTAAATCAATCGATGACAGTGGGGCACTCAGGAATTCAAAAGGGTGGTGGATACAACCGGGGGTCTGGGGGCAAAGCCCCCAGCCGCCGAAGGCTAAGAGGGTTTGCGGGCGTAGCCCCCAGCCGCCAACGAACTTTTGCGATTTTCAAAAAAAAAACACTCATTTTGGCATACATTTTTATTGAAAAAGTACATGCAGTGAGTGCAGTCACTATGGACAATGCAAAAATATTTTATAGACAATGTAGCTTTTCTCTAAAAGCGGAAGCTTGGCTAAAATAAGTTAAAGGAAGCTGCAGCCATTATTAGTTTGAGAAATTATAGACTGAAAGTTAGGTTTTAGCACCTTATTACGAGGCCAAAGGGGGGATGACACCATATCCCTCCTGCTTGCGCTTATGATCGATGTGAAGCAAAAAAAAAGGTATTCACGTCTTCAAATATTCTGTATTAAGTGGCGTAGCTAGAAGTTCTGCCGCCCGGGGCGGTTCAAGAAATTGCCGCCCCCAAATGCAGTGATGTACCCAGTATTTGGCCAAAGGGGGGGACATAACCGGGGGTCTAGGGGCTACGCCCCCAGCCGCCAACAAATTTTTGCGGTTTTCACACAAAAAAGCACTCTTTTTAACACACATTTATATCGAAAAAGGGCATGCAATGAGTGCAGTCATCACTAGCGTAGCCAGGATTTTGCAAACGGGGGGGGGGGAGGGTTGAAAATGACATCACATTTGATTATACGTTGTATGCAGGAGTGGATCCAGAAAGTTTTGGTGGGGTACATGTAATTTTGAATTAGGTTGAATGTTGACTAAATGCAAAGACGTTTAAACGCGGAAACGGGCGTAAACAAGCCTTTTGAAAATGTTTCATGTCAGAGGCGTATTCAGAAATTTTTTGAGGGAGGGGGCATCAATTTTTGTCACTTTTTTCAAGCGTATTTTTTCCGGCAGAGTTATTTTTAAGCAACTTAACTGCCAAAAACGATCCTAGGGGGGTCCGAGGGCATGCTCCCCTGAAAAATTTTTAAAAATCTGCATACTGCAATGACCATTTTAGTGCTTTTTGAACAACTTCAAAGGAAAGTTTGTCATATATTTGACCTCTAATTTTGAGTGCTTCACCAATAATGCATTTTGTTCGCACAGTTTCGATTATATATGACGTCATTTGAGGATCAATGGGGAGGGGGTTGTAACCCCCCCTCCCCCTCCGTGGCTACGCCACTGGCAGTCACTATAGACAATCCAAAAACATTTTCGGAGTTTATGTCTAAAAGCAGAAGCTTGGCTAAAATAAGTGAAAGGAGGCTGCAGCCGTTATTAGTTTGAGAAATTATAGACTGAAAGTTAGGTTTTAGCACCTTATTACAGAGCCAAAGGGGTGGGCCATGGGACCGTAACCTACCCGTGCGTGCGCCCATGTCACTTGCGCAGTACTGCCTAGTGCCTAAACTGCATTCGCACACTGAGTGTAAGCGATTAAAATAATGCAAATACGAAGATAAAAACAGTGCGCAATTGTGACGTAATACACATTCAAATCAAATCTTTTTCATACTCGCGGGAATGCACCAAAGCGTAAACGAGATGGCGGGGCCCATTTCCGCAACTTTGCGCCTGGGCACTGGGCAACACAGTTAAATGATTTACGATTAGCAAATAAGCGATATAGCCAAGTAATAGTCGTTCAAAGTAATTAAGAAATATAATTATATAAAGCTTATTCAAAATGCCGCCCCCCGCCCTTGCTACGCCACTGCCTGTATTCCAATGAAAACATCGGTGAAGAGCAAAAAGAAAAAAAAAAGAGAAAAGGTCTTCACGTCTTCAGATGCATTGTATTTCAGTAGTGGGGAGTGGGAACGGTGATATTTTTCAGGGGGCTTTAATTTCCCACCTAAAAACCTAAAATTTCCCTTTAGTGGGGAATTCCCCACCGTTTGGGAACCAGTGGTCTAGTTTCTCTGCTTTGGCATGCAGATTCACACAGAGATGGTTTCTCCTGGTGTTGGTTGGAAGGATTTCAGAGAGAAAAGACAGAAGATTGAGCGGTGCAATACAAAAGCAGCCCGTGATGGTACGCATAGCTTCGTTTAAGCTAAGGGAATATCAACTCTGTATGTATGTGCACTGCAGTACCAAGCTTGGGTACACTACTCAGCACATAGCAGGAGCAGAGCACATGTTCTCATGGCATTGAAAGATGTTCCCCGCTTCGCATTCACCAGATGTTTAATTAGAGCTTGATGTAACTTTGCTTTTCAGGTAGTCGATGAGTGATTTAAAAGTCAAGCCACGATCTTTTAGACAGACCCCAAGATGTGGTTAATTTCAAACTTGAGCAGGCTGTTATCCTCTAACTCGATGATTTTGAGCTAGTAATTTGCCATGTGATTTCGAAAATGAAAAACTGAGGCTACGGTTTTGTTAACGGAAAATTTCAGCCCCCAAGCAAGCAAGTAGTTTGATATTGTGGACATGTCTATTGCCAAAGCAGTTTCAGCATGCTTGAAGGTGGGAACAGAAACGGTTTAGCCAACGTCATCAGCGTACATTTAGCGGATAGTTTTAATTGTAATTATGGAAATTCGGATATATAAATTTTATACAGAGTAGGGGCCAAAACTGAGCCTTGGCAGACACCATTTTTTAGTCTGTATTACCATTTTTTAGTCGGTGACGTTTGCTTTTGTGACCGTCACTAGTATAGAGAGAATAAACGATCGAGTGTATAGCAGTGCCGTTATAAAGTCGGTCATGTGTTTACAGCTGGTATATTTCGACGGTTTTAACCGGAGACCTTTCTGCCACACAGTATTGTATGCTGCTGTGAGATATAAAATAAAACAGCAGCACAAACACTTTCGTTATTGTAAGCCTCTTCTATTTTTTGAGTCAATCTAACAACCTGATCAACAGTGGATCGCCCTCGTCGAAAGCCAGCTTGTTCTTTTGGAAGACTTGATCTACAATGGGGTCGATTCTGCTCAAAATCATTCTTTCCACCAGTTTGTAAGTTGTACACAGCAGAGAAATTGGGCGGTAGCTTTGAGTAAGGTTTGGATCTTCGCCTGGTTTCAACATTCCAACAACTAACGAGCCTTCACTATTCGGGGATGAGCTTATTAATGAAGCAAGCGTTGCAGAATGATGTTGACCAAACAATCATTGATTTATTCATGTCAACGAGAAATTCGTTGTGTATGCCATCTGGATCTGGTGCTTTTCCACGTTTGATCAATCTGCAAGCATTTATTAACTCTTCGGATGTAAAGGGATTTTGGAGATGCGTGTTTTCATTTGGTGGGTTAAGGTTGCCGCGCTTCAGCTGTTTGCAAACATTTCTGGCGAAGGTTTTGTTTGGAAGCTCTAACATGTCATTCTTTACAACTTGTCTGGGAAGTTTATTGGGGAAAGTGGGCAGGTTTGTTTTTTCGTAGTTTTTCCGATCAATCGATTGACTATTTGCCACGCTTTTCGAGTGGAGTGGGTAAAATCAATGTTTGTAACCGTGTAAATTCAGAGCTGTTCTCGTTTCCTGTTTAGGGCAGAAGCTTTTGATTGAGTCATTTCGGGATTATGAACTACTGCATTTGAAATTCTTCTAACAGATTTGAACATTCCTTGTTCCACATGGGTATGAAGTTTTTTCGATAAGCTCGAGGGATGCTTGCTTTAGCGGCAACGTATAAGGATTTAGTAAAAGCCCGATAAGCTTCATTAATATTTTCTTGGGTTGATTCAGGAAGACTTTAAGCCAGGTTTTGTTCGAGGTGTGAAAAGTATTAGGAAACAAGAATCAAGTAAAAATTTTGTTACTGACAAGCAAATGTAGTGCAAGTCGAGTAGAAATTACTGAACGATTTATTTAATCTACTGAAAGTATAAAGTAAACAGGTTTTCAAACTACTTACGTACCTAAGTAGAAAATTTTGTTGAAAAAATTTGTTCATGTCGCTGGAGCCAGCATGTATAACGATATAATAATTTACCATGTTTTCATTTCCTTATGCACTCCTTTCAATACGTTGTTTTCAGAAATTTCACTCATTGGATTGTTTCGTATAGTCCCATTATGATACAATAATGTTGTATGTGACGTATAAATTTGTTTACTTCAAAAATATTCGCCGTAATTTTCCATGTCGTAATTTCAGCAAACTGTATTTTTGTGCTAGTGATGTAATAACAGCGTTTTTGATTTAGCGAGTGAATTTTTGCATGTTATACGATTTCTTTTCCCTTGTTTCATTTTTAGACCTACCACGGCCGTCTGTCCCTTTTAGTCTAATATTTTCAATGCTCTTTGAGTCTTCCCAGTTTAACGTAGGCCTACGACTTAATTTTCTTTGTATATTACGGTATTTGGTCTAAATTCTGATGAGAACGTAAAGTAAACGCCGAAAACGTTTGACTAATAAGTAGCCTTGTGATAAATCCTGTGGTGCTGCTAGCCTTGTCTGCGCTGTGGATCACAAAATGCACCTCTCTCACGATTGTACAACTAGGCATACATTGAATGATGAGTGTAAGTAGACCGTTCTTATAATCTTATTTTTGTATTCATGCAGCCATGCTAGGCTTAACGTAATTAACAGGCTTGCAATGCGAAGAAAATGAAACGAAAAATGTGTTGCAGGGACTCCAGAACAGAGGGGGATCCAGAAAGTTTGCTGGGGAGAGTAAAATTGAGACGTACTGACCTCGCTGTTTTGTGAGTCGAGAAGACTAGTGTCGAAGTGCTAATGTGTTAATTTGTATAATTCAAAATTTAAGGGGGTGCTGGATCCCCCTTAGCCTCCATCCTTTGAATCCGCCATGCAGAACCATGGTAAGGTCCAGTATTCTTGCATCATAAAGCACTAAAAAATAAATTTAGATCACCGAAATTTATAAAAAAAATTGATAAAACAAGTAAAAAATTGCAAAAGCGGATATATCATGTGTTAAGTTGCAGGAGGTAGTTTCGAATGTAAATTAAACAATGGCAGCTGTGGAAAAGCCAGTACTTCATGGGCCACCACCAATGGAAATCGACAAACGGTTTTGGGGAAATGAACCTCATCAGTCGAACTTGAACACGGAATACTTGACGGTAATTACATAGCGAGGTTATGAATAACTTGAAAAGTTTCAAAGCCCCAAAACCAGAGGTACAGAGTTTTACCAAAAACCTTTATTGTATTTGACCAAGGTATGGTAATTTTGCGCCAGCATGTTTCAAATTTAATACCTACTAGAATAACGTAGCACGTTAAGCGTTATAGTAGCAAAATGAATAACGTATTGGAATCGTTGGTGTCTTTTAAAACAGCACGCAAAATGTTTAAGCCAAACATTTCCTGGGCATAGGTTTTTCCTCTCATTAAAATTTAAACCTCACTTACACCGCAGCCTCTGCTTTCAGCGGTTTTTAGGAGGTCCGTCTTCACCAGTACAACCACATTATCCAAAAGATAATGGATGTTTTACTTATGACGTAAGCTCTCCTCTGAATCCCAACACGTGCTACGGAGTCAATTACACAGACTTTGAAGAAAAGAAAAAAGCTACAAAAAAGTAAGCTTGGCAAAAATAAACTTACTTCAAATTGCGGTTACATTAAACATTGATTTACCAGTGCAGAGGCGGAGTGAGAGGGTCGAATGATAGTCAGCGTTTGGCCTGACATCCATTTCAGATCAAGTACGCAGAGGTCTGAGGCCGAGGGTCCAACTCAGGGTTTTTCAACCTTTGTATGCTCATGGCCCCCTATAATGATAAGTAGCCTAGCCTACATCAGTGCTCTCGAAGTTCAAGTTGAAAAGTTTCCACAACAAGAAATTCAGTGGAACACTACAACTGCAATGTCTAAGTCATAACAACTGCATTCACTCTTCCATGTCCGTAGGGTAAACTGCCTTGTTTTTTTTTTAAGTAGATTGGGCCTAAACGTCACTCTTCAAGCAATATGTCATGACTGTCATGCACTTTTATGACTTCTTGCAGCTGCTGCACACACTTCTCGCAGTTTAAATTTTGTAATAGTGAAGCACGTGCATTATGGATGAAGACCCAGTTTTGGATCGAACTGCTCACAATCGGTCCTCTGAACCAATACCCATAATACATACATATATATACAATGAGTGTTTGCGACACCGAGCAATGCAAGCACGACATGGGCCGGGTGTACAACAGTACACTAACGCTTAGTGCACGAAAAGGGGTAACCGGTTATCATTTTTTTCGTTCTTCCAGACTCATCAAGTGCACAACTACGAGAGCCAAAACTAGCTCGAACTAAACCAACAAAAATCGAAGCTCACGCACAGCTTGCTAATCAGAAGGGCGCGGTAAGACAGAAAGCGCTCAAGGTCCAGAACTAATTGCAAAATTCAAGATTACGTAAACCACAGAAGCACCTCGAAGCAAAAAGCGGTCGTGGGTCACAAGTCAGAACACAATTAGCTCAGACAACCAAGCACCATGCGCACGTGAAAATGCCAACCACAATCGAAGCTTATATACAGTTTGCTAATCAGAAGGGCGCGGCAAGATAGAAAGCGCTCGGAGTCCAGAACTCAATTACAAAAATCAAGATTACGTAATCTGCAGAAACACGGCGAAGCAGGAAGCGCTTGTGGGTCAGAACACAATTAACTGATCAACGAAGCATCATGCGCGCGTGGAAATGCAAATCAAGTCAACTGCAGAAATCGAAGTCGAAATTATCTTGTGAAACCTTATAGAACTCGTGAAAATTCAACAAAATAACTAGGAGAACTATAAACCGAAGCTGAAGAAAACATTAAATTGAACCATGAAACGAAGCCGAAAAAACATTAATTTCAACAACTTCAGTCATAGCTATTAACCAAGAATAAAAGTTCGTAACATATATATATATACTCATTACTCAATACACAAACGCTAATTGCCCAGGAAAGTCCTCTTGTTTAGAAAAACGAAGCCCACACCATTATGCTTACGCCCTCCTTCAGCAGAAGAGGCCGCATTCTCAGTATATAGGGATCAGTACCGACCCAAAGATGGATTTCGACAGGAAATTATACGACCTGATCCGCCAGATCATCGTCCAACTGAGGTTGGTTCGATTGCTAGCAGATACGTTTATTATTTATTAAAAAAAAGCACAAGTTGATTCAGAATAATTAACCGGTAAACTAAATTATTATTTAAAACCCGTATCTTACAAACTTATGTCGCAAGCGTAATAAAGGAAATCAACAAGTCTATGCACAATGCAGTATGCTACACTAAATCTGATACATTACAGTAGATGCAGCCTATAATTGTAAGCGTATTTTTGCAAGTTGGGTGCATGGTGAATCTTGTTACAGGTTTTCTATTGATTGTTTTGCTTGCCGGTATGATGCTATATGTATCCAACGCTAAAATGAAAGTAATTTTCTTTGAATTTACGATCGGCTACAAATATTTCTATTCATAGATAATTGCACAGATATTAATTTCAGCGTAATGAATTCTTCAGGGAAATCAAACGAACCAAAAAATTACTTTAAAACAAGAAATGCACCGATTATTCACAGTCGAAGAAGCTAAAAATGCAATACGAACTCCTTGCATGAAAGAGAACCACATTATATGGAATCCGGAAGAGCCTCATGTTGGATCAGTCAATACAAAGTGAGATATCAAGTCTTTGATTTAAGTAATCAAGGTGTAGGCATGATTAAGTTACCCATGAAATAGATTTGAAAAATGAATAGGCTTATACCGGTAGTGAAGATCTAATCGTCTATAAGAAACATCTGGCTTAAACAAAAAAAAAAAAAAAAAAAAACAATGATTAGTGTTGAGAGAAGATGCAACATGGTATAGCGGGCAACTACTATTTCAGTCGCTATGATTTTAGGGAAGATCCTTTCCTTGAAATACGTCCTGGTTTGAAGAAGCCGAAGCAGAATTTTCCCGTCATACAAAGTATTCAACAGTCAGATTATTCGTTCAAGCCACTTAATCCCGCTGGCTTATTCCTTTCTGCAACATGGAAAGCCCCAAAAATTATTTTCAAAACTAAATCCTCTTTTCAAGTGAGTGACCCACTGTATATTTGATAAATTAGTTACCTCTAGTCTCATGTTGCTGGGCAATTATAGGTAAAGACGAACGTTGGACCAGTTACAGCAAAGCATTGCTATTGTTATTATAATTACAATTACATTATCATCATGTTTTTAGTTACATTAGGCCTACAACTATTTTGAAATAAAAAACTAAAACTATGATTAAATCACAATTACTCCTAAACGTGTAATTTAATCGCAAATTGCAATAACATTCATGTTGAACCCCAAAATACACTTGAAACAATCTAAAAAGAACAAAGACAAGATATCAAATGCTTTGGAACTAAATATGTCAAATCTAAACAGCGCACTTAGAAGTGGAAAAAAAGGAAGTTCAGGTGAACTTAATAACAGTAAAAATAAGTAAATGCAATTTAGCCCCAAAGTTTTTAGATTACAATTATGGTTACAGTTACACAGAAATAAAAAATCTCAATTAACTTACAATTATTATGATATAGCCAATTGTGGTCACGACTGCATTTTCTTTGTAAAAAAGAAAAATACTTTATTGTAATTGTTCCTTCCGTGGTTAATTTTATATTTGCCTCGTGGAAAACTGAGTTAAACTTTCAGGACTAGCTTACTTTTAGGCCAGTCAGAGAGTCCACGGTAGAGACTAGAGTCTCGGTTAACACTAGGTCGAGTCAACACCAAGCAAGCTGTAAAAATAATTTCTAAATAGTTTTAAAAAATCTGTCCACCGTTGGCGCTCAGCAACTAAGAGTGATCATTGTTCAAAAGCAAAAATGAAATATTTCCAGGAAGCACATGTTGATATTTCTTTGAACAGGCCTATTGAGAAGATAGACATGTTATCTTTGTTAGGATCAATTTCCAGCTTACGAAAGAAAGTGGCATCGTCCAGCATCGTTCAAACCTGTTGGCAAATTCAAAATACCTAATCACCGAGAATCACAACCTACAACATACGGGCTAGACTTCCAGCGCCATATAAACAAGGTTATATTTTTCGTACTGCATATTTGTATAATGGATTTAATTTTCAAGGCTTTTACTCTCGAGTTAAGTAAAGCTGTGTTTTTTAAACAGTTGTCTGCAAATGACTACAGAGATTCGTTTAACCGGCTGTTTGACTTAGTGGTCAAAAGCATCGCTATCGGTGCGAGAGGTCTGGGCCTCGATTCCCGATCCGGTCAAATCGGACAGAGTGTCGCCAACGGTTCGCCTCCGCTGTGACGTTTTTTCGGAGCTGTGTTGCCCAGGCGCTACGCCACGGAGATGGGTCCCGACACTCATTACACGTTTCGGCGTAATACCGCGAGTAGAATAAAGAATTGATTTTTTTTTGTTGTATTTTTAACCGAGGCCATACTGTTACTAACTACGATTTAAAGAAAATAATTAAGGATTGAATATTTTCAAGCATTTCAGATACCGGTACGTATTTTACAATTAAAAATGCAAAAGAGGCGAGTAGCAAAAATGTGGCTGAAGTTCCAGGGAGATTACAACCTCTAAGCAGGGATATCGAGTTCCTGCCCCGTGGCAGCATTTTTGCTTTTAGCGATATTTGTGTGTTTAGATTATCTGTGCGGGTCCACCTGATATGATGAAACGTCCACTCTTGCCTGAAAAAGGCAACTTTCAATCTAGTAACCAATACCAAGATAAATTCTGGGACAAGAGCAAATTGCGACAGCACCGTGAGCCGAATCGACCTCAGCAGATACCAGTAAGGACATAAGTTTTTATCATGGGTGGGCATTGGGCACAGCCAACACAAAAATTAGCTCCGCTAACAGCTAGTCCGTTAATCAAAAACATTTGCCCTTTGCCCCGCTAACGCTAATCCGATAACACGAATTTTTCGTTCGCGGAAGCTAACGCTAGTCCGCTAATTAATCATAAGATTATAATCTGAGACCGAAACAACGAAAAATCAATTTTGTAACTTGCAGCAATCATTTTGATATCGCGTTTTTCAGTTGATCAGCCAACTCTAAACAATATCGTATCAACGCAATTTTCAACAGTTTATTTAATAGCACGGTATATTGTCAAGGTTTTGGGCACACGCTGAAAGAACTTACAGCATTAAAATAAATTCGGCAGTAAAATTAGCACAGTAGGCCTATGGAAATAAGCACATTGCCGAAGAAGTATAGCAGGGAAATAAGCACAGTGGGCCTACTAAAATAAGCGTCGACAGAAATTTTTTCGGCTGTTTTACCCCCGGCAAAAGCCCCTAAAGTTTGAATTATGACGTTATTTTTGCTATGACGTTATAAATCGCTGTGAGCTAGCATACCTTTGTGACGTCATCACTCGAACTCTAGGGGTTTTCGTCGGAGGTAAAGCAGCCGAAAAAATTTCTGTCACATACCATTTCGTGATCTGGTCGATGTAAGTTTTCGTTTCCACTAGGCTTTATGTGTTATACCTATTCGGCGCCGTTTGGAAAAAAATCATTTACGTTTTTCCACATGTTTTTTCGGCCAATTTAAGCTACACTTTGTTCAATCTAATAGGATATTTCCTATAGCCTACTGTCATAGAACAAATAGGTGGTTTCAAATAGCCGAAAAAACTAACTCAAAATGTATAGAAAATTTCCTATATAATATATATGACAAATTATTGGATAAATTAGCCAGAAAAGGCAGCGCAAAACATATAGGAAATTTCCTATAATATATAAGACAAATTATTGCATAAATTTTCCGAAAAAAGTAGCGCTAAACATATAGAAAATTTCCTGTATTATAATTGGATGAACTAGCCAAAAAAGACAGCGCAAAACATATACAGGGTTCCCACACAATTTTAAAAATCAAATTGCATGACTTTCCAGGACTTTTTACATGACCTTCCATGACTTTTTTATGACTTTCCGTGACTTGTTTATGACTTTTTTAAACAATTATTACACCTTTTTTGTTTGAATAGATATTACGGTAGGCCATAAATTACAAGGCAATTGTAAGGTATTGGTATTACGGTAGACCTTTTTTACGTTATTTTATGTGAGCTACACTCCGCGCCCACGTGCGTGGATCCTGTGGAAGTTATTATTTTTAGTGGAAACGAAACTAAACTCGGAAGTTGTGTCTTCAAAGAGAACTGGAAGTCGAAGGAATAAAAACTTGACTGCTTTCACATCCCTGATGCATACGTCTACATTTGCTTATGAAACTTGTGCAATTAGCCATGATTCAACTCCAGTAAACTTGCTCATAGGCCTTGTTACGCTATCACAAAAAACGCCTAGAAAATGGATTTCGTGATACCCACCGAAGAACTAGATGAAACTTCGTAAATTTGAAGATTAAGAAATGCTGAATTTAAATCTCGTGTCTTCCGTGCCCAACAGGTGCCGTTACGTCATAATGACGTCATAAAGACAAAAATAGCTCTTTCAAAGATGCAGAAATTCCACACACTTAAAAGCCTCTAAATTTTTTTGTGGTTGATGTAAATGCGTCAGACCACTTTCAAAGTAATCTTTGGTTGACAGACTATGTCCATGCCAAACTGGGACGTCATAAGTTGATGACGTCATAACCTACAAGTAAAAAATTTTGTAAAAACAATTATTTTTTCTGGATGGGGTGTATACAGTTCCTTGTAACTTCGGTTGTAGTACGTTTAACAAGCTAAAAATTGGGGTGAAAAATCCAAATATACATATTACCACATCTGCAAAATTTCGACCAGTTTTATTCAGTAGTTTTTTTGCTATTGACCTACAATGATTACATATTAACCATTAGCTTAAACCGCAACCAGACCAGAAAATAAATAATCATATTGAGTAATTGCTTCCAACTTCTTGCGTTAGTAATACAAACACTTTAAAATAGTTTGGAGACATCTCTAGTCAATAATTTGCATCTATTTCAAATGCTGACGTCATAAGTTGATGGCGTCATAACTCACAAACAAGATTTTGCAAAAAATATATTTTTGCTAGACAGGGTGTATATACAGTTCCTTATAACTTCATATATAGTAAGTTTAAAAAGCTGAATTTTGGCTGGGAAAATCTAAGTATACATATTAACACATCTGCAAAACTTTGACTAGTTTGATGGAGTATTTTTTTTTTTCTTCTATAGACGTACAACAATTAGTTATTTACCGCTCTGAGCTTAACGCGCAATCATACAAGATAGTAAATAATTGTATCGAGTAATTGCTGCAAACACTTAAAAATAGTTTGGGACATTTTCAGTCAATAATTTGCTTTTGTGCCAAACACTGACGTCATAAGTTGATGACGTCATATCACCCCGAAGTAAAAACTTTCTCTGAACAGAGTGTACATAAATTTTTTAACCTCTATTTTCATTGAAAAACAATGTGAAACTTAACGTGGATAAATTAAGCATACGGTACATACTGGCACACTTGCAAATTTTGTCCAGTTTTATCAAATACTTTCTAAATTACGAGACGATTATCCTACTCTCTAACAGCTGATAACTTTACAATACTTCACGTATTTCAACTACTGCATCAAGTTAACGCTAAGGAATTCAATTGGTATAAATTAAGCACTTCAAAGTATTTTTTTAATGTAACCAAAAACAACATACCGGTACCTTTTGCGTCAGTTTTGTGCAATTAAATAATGGCATCATAATTCTCGAAAGAAATATATTTTACGAAAAAGAATTTTATTGGTTCAGCAAATTAATTTTATTAGTTACTGTTCGTTGCTGCCAATCTACTTTAAAAAGATATAAACATAAACTTTTACGCCGTAATATATTTTCATTGACTAAATTTCGTATCTAGCTAAAACACCTATAGGCTACATTGATAAGCAGGTCTTATTACTTGAAATACAAAGAGAAATTTGGTGTGAATAAGCTATATTAAATTTCGTTACATTAAAATAAAACCTTTAGTTACGACAAACACATTTTAACATTTTTCAACTAGCTACAAATTGGTTGTCATCACTATCATCGTCGTCATTACTGACATCATTCACTAGTTCTACTTCAATTACGGTCTCCGAATCATTTTCACAAACAACGCAAGAGCAGAGTTCGGTGCATGATACGCCGTTTCCAACGCAAGAACACTGATTTATTGTCTCTGTTAACAGTCTGCTCAATCACTTGATCTGCGGCTGTTGCGAAAAATCCGTATCGCTCTTGTTGCTGAATTGCAAATTCACCAGCACGTAAATGCTCAAGAGCAAATGGGTGTGCTTTTTCAAATTTACGCATTTAATGCAAATAGACAGGAACGTAGCGAGAATAATTCACATAATCGTAGGCAAGCAGCCAAGGAGTTATCTTCTCCAAAGTAATTAAATGACCTTCCCAATCTAATCAACGGGTACAGCTAATAAAGTGTAATAAAGTAGACACCAAATGGCTGCAACAGGGCAAAAGTAGGGAAAGCAGAGGCTTGCATAGCACAAAACATGTAGTAATTGCTTACAAAATATTGAAAGACATCTTCCTGAAGTGGATGGAAAAGCAGAGATCATCGCCTCTGTCAAGTCACTGATTTCTTTTTTTTTCACATATGTTGAATGAACTTGATGACCGCAACGCTTGTATGGACAAACTTTCAATTCTTTCAGGAGAATCATCTTCTGAAAATATTCTTTTAGAATTCGAACATTCGCGCCTTTCAATACTTCTTTCATTGGTAAATCGAAAATAGCATTATTGATGAAAACCATGTCTATGGGCGTTCGGTGACAGATCAGTTAATGAATTTATATCCCATATAATTGTAAATTTTTAGCAGCAATAATTTTTTCAGTACAATCCAAACTCAGCCATTTATAAGCACATTACTTTAGAGTGCTGAAACTTGTTGCAGTAAACTTTTTTGAATCACTGTAATAGACGTCATCATAGTGAACAATTATGCATTTCATCAAATCAAAATCAAATCTTCATTATACTTGCGGTATTACGCCGAAGCGTGTAACGAGTTGCGGGGCCCATCTCCGTGACTTAGCGCCTGGGCTACACAGCTCCGAAGAAACGTCGTAGCCGTGGCGAGCCGTTGGCGACACTGTGCCGATTTGACCGGTATGGGAATCGAACCCCAGACCTACCGCACCGAGAGCGTACGCTTGACAACTGAGCTAACGGCCATTGATTCTCTAAATTATTACTCACCGATAAATAAAAATGATAAGCGCCAAGCTGAATGAGATCTATTAGCACCAATAGCATTGGTAGAGTATTTTTGTATTTAGTCGCATATTTATCCTCCTATCACGAGAAAGCGATCAAAGCGCTATACGAGCTCGCTGAGGAGTTGCCGGCCATCTGTCAACAACACCAAGATGGGGGAATCCCGCTAAGTGCATTTTCAAACGGCACAGCAAGTAAACTTGCCGGCTTGTTTTCCACACTGTCCGTATAATGCTGAGCGTCAAGCAGGGAAGCTGTGAATACCATTTTTATGGTCATTGGTTTGACCCGACCTGGAATCAAACCCAAGTCTACAGCTCCCGAGGCGGACGCTCTAATCACTCGCCCATCTGAGCAGTATGGAAAACTAGTCTGTCCGTAGGAATTGCACCCAGATACTGGATTACCACAAAAAGCACGTAACTGTAGCCTGACTTTTTATCATCATTTCCTCACAAACCTATCCAGCAACAGAGTATACAGATACGTAGGTTATATGACGTTTCTGTAAGTAAACCTATAAGTCATTTCGATAAGCTACGCTAACTGACTTTTAAAAAGGTATAATAATACCGCTTCAACTTTTTAATTTTATCTATCTCTACACTTCAGCAGCTAAACCTACCTAAGTTTGTGCCACTAGCACTTGTAGACTGCCAGTTCCACTATTTCGTTGTTTTACCTTGATCAGCTGTTTAGCGTAACTATGACGAAACAGCTGATAAGAATATGTTTCCAAATTTTAACTTCCATAAGTTAATTTTTTATGAGTTAGATGCTGTCACTTCATTTAAAAATTATACAAAAATAATTAAATTCAGCTTACAATTTAACTTAAAAATCAATAGGTTAGATATTTTTTTCTACTTCAGTTTAAAATGTTATCGAACACTGAGCAAAAAACATTTAGAAACTAACACGGCAACACCTAATGACGAAAAAGCAGTGATGCGCTTTAAGCGCAATAGTATTCATCCGCTCAAATTTTTCAATATTCAAACGGTTATATCTCAAAAACGGCACCTACTTGCTCGGGAAGACACTCCAGTTTCGATCTACTACCATAATTATATTTACAGACAATTTTTTACATAGTTCTTCGTTAGGTATCACGAGACGACAAGATAGAGGACAGTGCAACAAGGCCTATCATTGCGCATTAGTGGTGTAGCAAGTCAACTAAACCAACATTACCAGCAAGCAACTACATTTGTTTAAACTACAACACGTTTGTCGTTTAACTATCGGACCAAAATACAGTAGTTAACACCATGTATCGTAAACAACTAAATCCAGGTCATAAAACCGCAAAAATGTGAGGAAGAAGAAGAACACGCCAATAGTTTTAAAAAGAGGACCAGTTAATTATTCAGTTATTTTCAACCACTGTGCAGCGATACACTAGTGTGTGTGTCGCAGGATTTCGCTCATAAAAAAGGGTTAAAAATCACTGGGTTTCGCGACTGCAAACATTGCATTAAAAAGTATGCAAAGAACGTTTTCGTCTCATAGCATGACTTGCTAGTCTAGGCGGGTCTTGCAAAACTTTGGGAATTTTTTGGGTTGCAGACGAGACCCTTAAATAAACCCCGTTATTTAGCTTACGGACACTTTCAACAAAAGGCTGTTCGCATTCAACAATTTTGATTTTAATGAAAAGTTTTCAATTCAATTCCATACAAAATAAATTTATTAAATAAAATTGAGCCCATCCTTAAAATTTTTTTTTTTTTTGGATGATTTGACTTGTGGAATGTGCTATAGGCTGGATTTAGATTTTAAATCTTTTACCGGTACGGCGTTCCGGCAGCCAATCTTTTACCGGAACGGCGTACCGGACCGTTCCGGCTTACTTTCACCACTGAGCAAAGATTAACCCGTTTGAACCCACCGTACTCAATCGAGTACACTTTTAAAAGTTGTTATTACGCATTCCTTATTGCTCACACGGTTGTGAAATTTTACTCAGTGATAGCTGGTGGGTCAGTGTATGACTGGAAGTGATCGGGGGTGGTTTGAGTTTTGGCGTGTTTTGTAAAATCAAAACCAATATTGCTACTTTTTTACATTTCTTTGCATTTGCGTTCTCTTTTACTTGTCTCGATTATATTAGAGATGTGCAAAAGATCAGCCTAATAGTGTCACGTGTTTTCACAAGCTTATTAGTGTATGAATCAACGCCAAAAATGGTAAAACTGTCCTAAAAGTATTTCATAGGATTTTTTTAGCTCGTTTATGTCTGTACTCGAGCGAGTACAATGGGCGCAAATGGGTGCAAATATCATCGAGTTTGAAGATGTGTGTAGTAATAATCACAGTTGCATTTTTTCAGATCTAATGTGTATCTTTGCTAATTAAAAATGAATGCTGATAGTTTTTATTCGAAATCTCACAGTTTTTTACCACGAGCCATTGAAAAAATAGCGGGTAGAGCAAGAAATGACACTCGGACTATTATTGCATTACCGCCAAAGCACGTTGATGAACAAACTGATGAAGAGGAATTAGATGATGATAATTTAGCGTCTGGAGAAATCCCTTCAGAAGTTCCAGGTCCAGTTGAAGTTGAGTATGAAAGTGATGATGAGGCCCCCTTAGCAAGTCCACTGGCTAAAAGAAAACGGTCGGCCAACACTGCATTGAAATGGAAAAAAGTAACTCCTTGTTGCAACATTTTTAGCACAGCAGGTGCAGAAGAACGAAAAGCTAAAGTAATTGACACTTTTGCTGATCAAAATCCTGTGCAAATTTTTGAGAGCATTTTTGATAAGAGTGTTCTAGAGCTAATTTTTTCACAAACCAGATTATATGCTCTACAGAAAAATGATCATAAGTTTACTGTATCTTCAAATGTGCTACAAATGTTCATAGGTATTCTGTTCTTGAGTGGATATAATTGCTTAGCCAGAGAAAGGTTGTATTGGTCTCTAGACGAAGATGTGGGCGTCAAGTGTGTCTCCTTATGTATGTCACGAAACAGGTTCCAAAAAATAAAGAAATACGTTCATTTCGCAGATAATTGATCGATTGATAAGTCAGACCGAATGTACAAACTACGTTCTCTGATGGCGGTATTGAGTTCCAAGTTTCGACAGTGGGGCATCTTTCATAAAGACCTCAGTATTGATGAGGCTATAGTGAAGTATTTTGGTCGGCATCCCACCAAACAGTTTATACGTGGAAAACCCTGAAGATATGGCTACACGAATCGGATGCTTTGTAGTTCCAATGGCTACTGCTACGTTTTTGACACATATTGTGGCACAAATCACCAAGCACCTATGAGTGCAGACAAAATGCCTGTAGGCACTAAAGTTGTGTTACAGTTGTTGAGTTATGCATCTAATCCCAGCGACCATACAGTTTTCTTCGACAACTTTTTTACAAGCTACGACCTGCTGGTAAACCTAAAGAAACAGGGCTTCAAAGCCACAGGAACCCTGCGTGAAAATCGTGCTGGTAGGCCTCCCCTTGCTTCCAGCAAAGACATAAAAAAAACCAAGAGGTCACTACGACTATCGATTCGACACGGAAAATTCAATACTGGTTGCCAAGTGGGTAGATAACAGTGTAGTGACCATTGGCACAAACTATGACGTGATTGACCCTCTTGATAGTGTGAAAAGACAGTCTGCTTCCGAGAAGAAAAAGGTTTCCGTTTCTAGGCCTCGTGTTTATTCCTCATATAATTCTGGAATGGGAGGAGTCGATTTACTCGACCAAGCGACTAATAATTACAGGATTACAATCCGAGGAAAAAAGTGGTGGTGGGTACTGTTCATACACATGCTGAATGTGACGATGGTAAACGCATGAAATATTCACAGAACTGCAAGCGAAACCCTATGGATTTACTGTGCTTTGTTCAAAACGTTGCAAGGCACTATCTTAGTTTTTCTTGCAAAGGTAGCCGCCAGTCGTGTGATCGCGCACGGAATCCTGGAAGCGTACCGCGAAGTGTGGTTAGTGATCGAGGGGGACATTTTCCCAACAAACTGGAAAAGCAACAACATTGTGCTGTCTGTCACGCTCGAGTTCGTTGGAGGTGCAAGAAATGCCTCAAAACCCTTTGTGTGGAACGTGATTGTTTTGAGAAGTTTCATACTGAGAAATAAATTTTGAAAACTTTGCTGGTTTTTTTCAAACGCATTTGCGTAAGACAGGGGGAAGTTTTTGATGGGTTTCAGTTTTTAGTGAAGAAGGAATTACAGTAGTCATCTTTTGTATACATATGAACCCAGTTTACTCATTTGAGTACACCCACATAATTTTATATCGGATGTATAAAGTTTGATTTTTTGCACATAATTAATTTATTCTTACCCCTCTCCACATATTACATAGAACGTTTTTAGAAAATCATGCTTATATTAGCGGTGGGGCTAAATTAAACAAGATAAAAAAAGTCATTGATCGAAAAACAGCATTTCAAACTTTGGGCACGAACAAAGAAAACTACTGTTACAGTTGTTGTTTAAAGAATATTGGTGTTCTTAAGCACCAATCCTCCCCTTTCGGATAGCTCAAAGAGCAGGTTCATCTTAAAACAAAGCATAATTTTGTTTTAGCCCAACAATTTATCCAGTAGTGCGTAACAATTTTTCTTCTTCTTTGGGCTTTGTAAAGCTTTAATCGCTAACTGATAAAATTCGCATAATCGACTATTTGTTACACAGCATTGCGCTGTGTTGAAGCAATGCTTGATTTTGAATGCACTGAGCATTCTCTTAGTTAAAGAGAATGCTCACGCGTTTATGGAGCTGCTCGAATCGAAGACACTTGGTCACTTCGCAGCTTCATGTCAACACAATTTTTTAAAGTTTTGCAACCATTAAAACTTTTCCAATTTTTCGAATTTAACTTCAATTTTCCTATCCATTGCGTTCCATCTTTGTACCCTGTACTTTGTTGTTGTTGACAAATAAACTCCGTCTGTCTGTTATGTAACAATACTTAGCCTATGCTATGCTCCGCATTGCGTTTGCTAATAAGCGAGTTTTTAAGAGGCACCAAACTAACAATCAAAAGGTTCTACTTCGATGGTCTTTCTTTCAACAGCACTGTAACAGCAGGGCCGGTGCCAAGGGAGGGCCTGGCTTCCCCAATCGACATGCTTGGCCCTCCAATTAACAAACTTTTTGTTGAAGACAGCGGCTTTTGTGCTTAATTTCAAATTTTGGCCCCTCTGATAAACGCTTGGCCCCCTTAAGTCGACTGCTCTGGCGCCGGCTATGTATATCAACGACCGTGTTCTCACAGCAGAATGTCAGCATGACAGATTCGTCCATATACCGCTCAGTGTCGCTGCTATCCCTCCAGCAGTCGCTTGTCCCCGCGCGAGCTTCAGGTCCAAGCCAAAGAAGAAAAGACTTAAACAGCCAAAAAATTACCTCAGTCCAGAATTGACAAGGCCTAGGCCTATACTCGCGAATGCGAAAAACCTTACAAACAGGATAATTTGCAAGAGTGTGTTTAGAACAAAGGATTAATTTTAAAAAACCTTTCGCAAAATTTTAACGTCTTTTTAAAGTTTTTTCATGACTTTCAACTTTTTGCAAATTTTCCATAACTTTCCAGGAAAATTTATTTTTCCAGGTTTTTCCATGACCGTGGGAACCTGCATATACAAAATTTCCTGTATAATACATGAGACAAATTATTGGATAAATTAGCCAAAAAAGACAGCACAAAGCTCCCCTAATGTTTTGCGCTGCTTTTTTGGGGGAGAATTTATGCAATAATGTGTTTTAAATATTTTATAGGAAATTTCCTATATGTTTTGCGCTGCCTGTTTTGGCTAATTTATGCAATATTTGTCTTATATATTATAGGAAATTTCCTATGTGTTTTGCGCTGCTTTTTTGAGTAATTTACCCAATAATTTGTCTTATATAGTATATAGGAAACGTCTTACATGTTTGGCGCTGCCTTTTCTGGCTAATTTATCCAATGATTTGTCGTACATATTCTATAGGAAATTTCCTATGTATTTTGCCTTAGTTATTTCGGCTATTTGAAACCACATATTTGTCCTGTATGTATACAAGACATATATCCTATATAATATATCGGACAAACTGTTACTTAAATTGGCCGAAAAAACATGTGGAAAAACCTAAAGTATTTTTTTCCAAACAGCGCCTCAAACAACTACAAAAATCTGATACTCGCACCAGTGCTGTATAGGCCTACGAAGCTGCGACTGATAGACTCATAATAAAACTTATATGTCATATTTTCACAAGGTAATGCTATTATGCAGAGATTGGAGTTCAAAACAAAGCTTCTCCATAAAACTACTACTTCCCAAAAAAGTAGTTACATCCAGCATAATCCCAAGCCTTTGGCTCATTCTCATGGCTTTATGGAATACAAAAAAGATATTGGTGAAAAAAAAGCATACGTAGTAAGTGTTCAAAAAAGCAGCTGTTTTAATTAAGAGACTCTTCAATCAGCTCACTTTCGTGGAGTTCAAAACTAACAAAAGTTTTGAAAAATCTGATTGCGAAATAATAGCCTACTGCACTCGTATCAGCGAATAGCCAGACGTGGGAAATACCAGTCTTCCTTTTACCGCTGAAAATAAGATGTAGCAGAGGCGGCTGGTGTAAAGCAGCTGCGAAGCTGCAGCACCCCTTGAAGCTGAAGTTGAAGCTGCAGCTGCGAAGCTGCAAGTTTTTGCAAAAAATGTCGGAAAAATTTGATATAAAACAAAAAATTTAAAGCATTGCTTCAAAAAAATTTTTGTAAAAAACTTGTTAAATTTTTTATAAAAAATTTTTGTTAATTTTTTTATAATTGGAAATTCTACACAATTGAGCTGTAGATAAGTGCACACCTCCAGCCGAAAATGAAAGAGCCGTGAGCAGTCATGCGAATAGGAGTCTGAATTATGCAGATATTGGCCGTGGTCGGAGCTGCAAGCATGCCAGCTCATGGCATTAAATTATTTAGAAGAGAAAAAATGAGAAGTTAATGTAGTTCCTGTAGTTTTTTGTTGGTAAGGTCTGGACTTTCTATCAGTAATACGGGTAGACCTGTGTACTAGGGTGATGACTACGAAAAAAATATTGAGCCTGATGTGGGATGAGATGAACTTTTTTATATATAAAACAAAAATGGGGCTGACTTTTAATTTTGTTAAAAAAAGTTCCCCCACCAAACGACTTTTTTGCTCCCCATTTTTTGGCTATCTTTCGCCAACTGTAAGTTATTGCAACGAATTATGCGCTGATAAGTTAATGGGGACAATGCTCCTTATCATTTGACGGCTTTAAATAAAAATTTGTTCAAAACGGATAATCAGGGCCGGATATACAAGCAATTTGGTGTTCAAATATCAAACATCGCCCTCCAGTGGAGGAATTCAATATTAACTGTTTCAGAGAGTTCTAGAGCGATTTAAATAATTTTTAATGGTGGTTACCCATTTTTAGCGATGAGGAGTTCGTTTATGCACTCAGAAAAGGGTAATTTCTGCGACTAGATGGCCGCAGCATCGTTTCTTTTCTTTTGCAGTTTATTGGTAAACTAATCCAATAGCTGCGGAGTAGACAGCTGATCAAAAAAGTGCTAAATAACAAAGTTAGAGCGAATTCTATTCATTTTAGCGCATCAGTAAACCCGACAGCCTGTTTCACCCGACTGGGTTCGTCAGGGGTATCTTATTCAAATAGAAACTAATCTAAAAATACCCAATTTTTAGGGCTTATATACGTATTTGTTTAAATCGTTACGGCAATGTGTGATTAAAAATGTCTTTTCATGAATTTGAAACATCTGCGTAGAGGTCCAAAAGTTTGCCGAAATCTAGGTTCAACAAATGCAATCCACTGCCTTTAATAAGAGTTTTATGCAAATGTGTTCGGCTACCGGTACCATAACACAATCAAATTTTAAGTCGATAGCGAGTGTTGATGGAAGATGAGAAGCAAAAGCTAAAAAATCTCGTCAGCCTTACTTTGCACAGCCAATCCAGGCTAGAGTCATTCCAAACTGTAAGGACTCTTTGTTACAGTGCCAACCTAAACTTTTCAACCTCATTTCTTTTCTAGGGGGTTCCCTCCTATTAGTAAGCGACTAGCCAGAAACAAAAACTTCCAGTAAAAAAGGCTGTAAAGTCAAACCCACAACTAAGTTACCGGTAGTCTCACTATTCAGTACAGGCCCATAGGGTAACCGAATCATTTACTGCTGCATACGCGCTTCGACCCAGCTATGGTCTCATCTGCGCAGCTTAGCAACCTCCCACATCCCTTTAAAAAAATTCCAAATTTTTTAAAGAACTACAAACCCTAATTCTAACCTCTACTGATTCTTCTCAAGGTAAAACATTTAAAATGAAAAAATTAAGGGAATGATACAGGAAGCCTATGAGTTAAGATGTGACAAGGGTCCCTCAAAAAAAAATCGAAAAAGCTAGAAATGATTGCTTAGTCCCAACATCATTCTCCCGGAAAGTTAAAAAAACTAAAAAAATGCCAAAACTTCATCCAAATTTCTGTTTACGGGATCCAGTAAGAGGACACAATCTTCAGAACTTGCAAAACAAAACTCCAATGTCACCATAATGGAAGTGTAGTTCAATGGGAATTCCTGCATCCTGCACGTCTTTGATTTGCAATTGCGAAGTCAGCTAACAACTAAGCCCATCAGTCTGTCCAGGGTTGAAATAGTTACAACTATCGATTAGTTCATAATAAAGAAGAACCAACTTTCGTCTTCTCACGATCACTTGCTTAGAGAGCCATCGTTATGAAGCCCTGATGACATGAAGGATCTTCTCCTCTGAAGTCATTCTTCGATGTGATATTGGAGTGCTATCTTTTAATGGAATGAAAAATAGTACTCCCCCCATAGATCTATCCGTAAAAAAACTGAGAATCGAAACCATCCAATTCGTAACATCAATTGTAAGTTTGATGAAAAAACTGGTTCGCTGAAAGTGCAGTGAAATTAATGGAAAAGCTGCATAAAAACTTCATAAAAATTTCCTATGTGTTTATGTGAAAAATATCTCACTCTTAAACTTCTATCGTGCAGCAAGCTATCTTAATAACAAGTTTTTAGTGTTTTGAAGGTGAGTTGTGATGGTTTTAAGTTTCTGCTTTGGGCAAGTTTTTGTATCCGAGATTTTGAATGCACACATCGTCTGTTTTCTTTCAATAAATTTGGTAGTCGCTATCGTGATGTGTGTTTCTATTAATGAGGGAGAAATGAAAACATTTGAAAAGTCACGCATGTTTAGTAGAAAGCAAATTCATTAAAAACTAAAAAATGGTGCTGCTGCCATCTAGTCGCTGAAATTACCTCTTATCTGAGTGCATAAACGAACTCCTCATCGCTAAAAATGGGTAACCACCATTAAAAATTATTTAAATTGCTCTAGAACTCTCTGAAACACTTAATATTGAATTCCTCCACTGGAGGGCGATGTTTGATATTTGAACACCAAATTGCTTATACATCCGGCCCTGATTGTCCGTTTTGAACAAATTTTTATTTAAAGCCGTCAAATGATAAGGAGCATTGTCCCCATTAACTTATCAGCGCATAATTCGCTGCAATAACATTCAGTTGGCGAAAGATAGCCAAAAAATGGGGAGCAAAAAAGTCGTTTGATGGGGGAACTTTTTTTAACAAAATTAAAAGTCAGCCCCATTTTTGTTTTATATATAAAAAAGTTCATCTCATCCCACATCAGCAGTTTTGAAATTCTCAAAAAACTTTTTTAATCATCACCCTACTCTGTACGCTTAGTCTACCATTTTTCTCGATGAGATGATGGCAGCCTACTGGCAAGGGTAGACTAGACTATGTGATTGAATAGTAGCCGGTGTGTAGATGAAGTTAAATAAGTTAGGCTACCATTACCCTGTCCACTTGTCCAATTTATGAGGGCTTGATGTCATAATCACTTATTTAAATTAGGGAGTGTTTAGACTAGAGAATCGACCCGGTTTCCATGATCAAAACGCTGCTGCACCGGATTGCTTTGTTTGTTTCTGTATCTGCATATATGGTGTTGCTGTCACGTCCTGCGTGGGACCAGTTTCCATTGTGAAAACGCTGCTGCACCGGACTGCTTGTTTGTTTCTATTAAACGTTTGCCGGTGCTTTAGACACTTTCTTTAGGCTAAATTAGTAATGACTTGGACACTTCCTTTAGAATACATTACGTTTAAAAGCGTAAGAAGTTATGGGACGTATGTGGCTTAGTCTCAATTTCATTAGCATTTTCAGCACCCCCAATTATTTTGGTCACGAGCCGCTATTGAGATATAGGTTGGACATTTTTTGAAAAGCAAAACCGGGATCACACATTACAAACTATTCACCGCTTCCAAGTGTTCAGGATGCTTTACTACGTCCAATAAAATCATGACTTAGTAACCATTCTCCATTAAATATTACAACAAAAATGATGGACTCGACAATCTCGGACATCTCAACTTATTGTTATCAATACTTATATAGCTACGAGCCATTGACGTTTTATCGGGTGAGGGGGAATAATTCTGCTTTAACTTGTCTCAAATAATCCTTTTAGCTTTTCATAGTAATTCATTTCTATGCTGAAGTCGTTGTACGTTTAGACTGCTTCAACGCAACGCGATCACTTTCGAGGAATCCCAGGAAAACGTCGAAGTCCTCATTATCCCAAAGTGCTTGATCGTATTGAATGAAGCAGAGGAGCGTATTATCACTACGAGCCAACGTCGTGAATTACATGAGTCAATTTTGACCCGACCATGTTCTTAAAAAAATTTTACCAAAATTTTTCAGATTCGTATTAGATGCCTAGTGCCTACTGTGTTCTTTCAATCCCACATTATCCACTAAGGTGTAGAAACATTGCCCATGGCCTTGCGCATTGGGTATCTGACTATGCAGGAGTAATAAATTGCTATCCTAATGCGCTTAAAATACCGATGTGCCACAATTCTGCTAATTCAGTTAAAAAAATTTTTCCCATGGCAGAAGAACTTCAGCGGTTTATTCACTTCACGATTTTCAAATACCACTTAACACGTAAAAACTTTGCCACTAATTGGCGATAAAATCAATATAAGCAGAAGGCACTGACCACAACAAAAATATCACAATAAAAGCAAAACAAAAAGTTTTACCCCAAAAGTGGGCACAAGCTCGATCAAGTGAAACATTCACAATAAAACGATTTTATAAAAGGGATTTCTTGGTCGCGCAAGTTGAATTTATACAAACCCTGCAAAACACCGAAGTTTTATAGATCCTTCATCATAGAAATATAAATGGTGAAATTAATGTATTACAAGTATATGGCAAAACTATTGAATTTTATCGTAAGTTGAAATTCGTATTAAAAGATTTAATTGCACGGGGTCCTACTGAACACCGCAAACGACGACAAAGGACTTCAAATTGATGGACTAAACAAAACACCGCAAAGAACGTGATGACTCTAACCCAACACTAACACCTTTGTCGTTCTTTGCTATGGTGTGGTTTCAAGTACTTTATCGTTGTTTGCGGTGTTTAGTAGATCAATTTGAAGTCCTTTGTCGTTCTTTTGCGGTGTTCAGTAAGTTCTTAGTCGTCCTTCGCGATGTTTCAGTCCTTTGCGGTGTTAAGTAGGACTGGATTGCACGTATCTGATAGAAGGGTGAAAAAGTCAATCGAAATTTTTGAAACATGATGAAATTGAAATCTAGGTACAAGCTGGGTAGGGCAGTTTAACCCGAAGATCTATTCTGGTGGATAGGATTCGAGTCTAAGTCAAGATTGTATAATATTTACCTTGACTACTCAGTTTTCAACCCCGTCTAAACCTAAACTAATCGAAATTTAACAAATCAGTCCCAGAACCTAGTCCTCACAATGCTATTTTCAAGGCAATTTAAATTTACAATAAAAAGATGATTAACAATGATTAGAATAATTTTCACACCTCAGTCGATCTACTAAGTGCTTCAATATTTAACCTATATCTCCAAAAAGCACCACTTTCGTCTGAACGTTGCACGAACTAATGGTGCTATTTGAATCGTCAAAAGCTTGAAAACATGGCTTCGTAAACGCTTAAAACTCTATAATACGTTTATAGCAATAGCTGAGAATCTACAACCGTCTTCCTTCAACTAAAACACTGAGAATAAGAAACAATTAGAATAGTTTGAAGCAATCAATGACGATGCGAGAACTTAGCACAGAGACTCAACCCTCACTACTTCTGAGGTTACAGCATATTCCATATGTTTGATGCTATACATAAATTCGAGGTCAAAAATTGTTCAAAACAAGCAAAAATGCGACATATAGTGTTCAGTGAACAAATACTAAAACCGTACAGTGTTGACGTCACTATGACATAGTGGTGACGTCAAAAAGTTATGCACAAAGCAGAATCGCAATAACAGTCTTTTCCTGCATCAAAATTATGTTGTCACGGCAACCAACTTGTGGCGTCATCAAACCTTATGTGACGTCTGTGCAAGAAATGAATTGCAACAAGGCAATTACGGAACAGTTCAACAAGCAGCAGCAGCAGCAGGCAGTAGTGAGGTCAAAGTGCAAAGATCGTGGGCGTTAACGAGGTACATATTAGTCACATGACCGTCATTCAACGGATCAAAAGCTCTAAGAAATAAGGCACAAGCAGGCCTCTGACGTGATGCTGGGAAAAGTAAATAAATAAAATTGCACCAGAGTTAGTGAAGCATGGACAATGGACAGTGACGTAGCTAGACCTCGGAGTCAGGAACCTTGGTATGGTTTGTCCCTGAAACAAAATTTGAATTGATAAAACCTAATACCGAAACAGGTCATCTCGGCGCGGGACGCATTTTTGTGTAATGTACCCAACAGTCAACACCAGCAGAACCTTGCTTTTTTCTGACAAACCGTGAGTTTATAAAGGCCATTATTTGCGGGATTGCTGCGACTTAACTATGACTCGGTGACGTAGAGCACATTGTGCATGCGGTAGCGCTGCATTAGTTTTGGGTTTGTTTCTCGTCGCGGTTTCGCTTGCAACATGTGGTTAACGATCGGGTTCGTGAAGATAAGCAAATAGAATACGAATGTAAGATTCTGCTAGTGTTGGATACATTACACAAATATGTGCGCGGGACAACTAGGCATTAAAGCGGGGCTCGAGTTAGGATTCGGTTTAGGGTGAGTGTTAAAATTAGAAGCGGAGTTACTTGTCTCAACGCTGAATAGTAGCGCACCATTACAAGCAACATACAATGCCGCTTGTAACTTGACAGATCTACTCCTGCAAATTATTCACACGGATCCAACTCATCAGTCGCTAATAAGTAGAACAAGACGATAAAACTACGTACTTGCTTCCTTCCTTTGCGCTATTTCGGCGCATCGTTTCATTATAAACTGAATGCACACGATCTAATGAGTGCAAACAATCAAGAATGGCGGATAGAGTACGGTACGTCTGCTGTGGATCCATACTTTCTAGAGGTAATTTTTGGTTCTTTGGAGGTGGAATATTGTTGTCCTGTATCTCACTATCATCGGCGCTTTCTACTTCTGAATCCAGAGACATGTTGAGCTTAGGTTCAGGGCCAACGTACACAGATCTGGCTCCACATTCCTCTGCACAAAACAAATTATTGTAAACAAATTTGATTTGTAGAAAAGTTGACAGGAAAAGTGACAGAAGAGAAATCCAAAATAAGTATCTTCATTAAAATTTACACAACTTAGATGGCCGAGCGGTAAGAGCGTCCGCCTCGGGAGCGGTAGACCCGGGTCAAATCAACGACCTTAAAATTGGTATTCAAGTCTTCCCTGCTTGACGCTCAGCATTGTAGGACAGTGTGGAGAACGAGCCGGCAAGTTTACTTGTGCCTTTAGGAAAGTCACTTAGCGGGGTTCCCCCATTTTGGTGCGGCAGACAGGTGGCTGGCAACTTCTAAGCGAGCTCGTTTTAGCGCTCTGGTCGCTTTCTCGTGATTGGAGGATAAAAAATATGTACGTATTATGCCACCACAAGCTACATTTTTTTGAATTTCTACGTTATAACATATTTTGAGACCGGCCGTTAGCACAGTTGCTAAGTACACAGGCTATTGGTGCGGGAAGTCTGGGGTTCGATTCCCGGGCAGGTCAAATCGGCACAGTGTCGCCTACGGCTCGCCATCGCCGCAACATTTCTTCGGAGCTGCGTACTTGCGCAGCTCAGGCGCTAAGTCGCGGAGATGGGCCCTATCACTTGCAACACGCTTCGGCGTATTAACGCCAGTATGAAGATTTGATTTTTGATATGTTAACTCATTTTGTATCAAAAACATCACATCACGGTGGACTTGATTTATGGCTGAAGCTGTTGCTATTGAGTGAAGCTAAAGACGATTCATTGTCAAAATTGATAACGATAATGATATCAGAATCTAGAAAACTAGATCAAGTAACTGACTTGGTTCGTTATCAGCTCCCACACCAGAGTGATGAGCGCTTTACACAAGTAATACACTACCTGTGTTTGCTCATTCTGATAATCAAGATGATCTATTAAAAGTTTTACCTTGGAGAGCAAGAATTTGCTCATGTGAATTGGACAAGATGACGTACAACCTCTCTAAATCTCTGTCTTGGTCAATGTTGAGACGAATTGAAGTAGGCAACCTATACACACAATTTAAGGCTAGTTAGATGCTGGCAGTCATCTAAAGTTGAAAAACCTGAGGGTGAGAAAACAAGACGCTACTTAGATAAAAGTAGCCAAAGTTTCCCAATAAAACCAAAAAAGTACCGCCATTTTTTATGTTAATACAAAAAAATTCCTTTACAAATCAAGAGGCTGTTTTAAAAAATACAATGCAGCTAGTTCATGTAGTGTACAATACATAAGCTATTCTGTTGTCACAATGTAAAATGTGGGTGTGAAAATTCACCACTACACGAACCAAAGCCATGTTCTTAAAAAGCATTTGAGCTTTGCGCAATGCCGCAAACTTTAACCGCCAGTCTACCACAATCAACTCAAAAAAACCCATAACAAACAACACGTAAGCATTTCAAAATGAAAAAACAAAAAATACAGCATGGAAAAATTTCAAAGCAATTTTCAAGCAACTAATACCATGGCAACCAGTGCTGCTTTGCCCAATCAATACAACCAAGTTTGTGGTGGAACACAGTAAACAATGTATATGATCTCTACAACAAGAGTACTTATACCGAAACCATATACTAATAAATGCGCATAAGATATCATCGAATTTCCCCACGAAAAAAGGAATTGAGAAGCGAAGATGAAATCGTAAACAAATAGAGAAGTGTAGTCAGCGACATGACCCAGCGGTACCGCGCGCAGGTTGCAGATCCTACATGACGGGTTCGATTCACGGCTGGAGCCGATCGCATTTGACATATTATGTAACGGGTGGCTGCTGACTCGAAGAGCTAACTTCGCAGTCTCCCTCAATTACTGTTGAATTTTCTGTTCAATATAATTTAAAAATAACCTCAGTTAGTATTGGTAGTGGCAACAGTTAATTTCGTAACCTCTCAATACGATGGACAGTGGCACTTGTCTTTTATCTCCACATGTTTAGTTCACGCGGTGCGTAGGACCATGGGCTTTCTGCACCATAATCAATTTTAGACGTCATAATTGAAACAAGCGATTATGACATCAAAGACTTAATTGTGACGCAGAAAGCCATACGGGGGCTTTTGGACTAATTAAACTGGACTATACCATCATCAGCCCTGTACAGAACCTCGAGGGGTAAACGATACCTTTTATACCTCACATGATTAGAAGGGCGTGCAATATAAATTCACCCATCATGTCTGACACTATCCATTCCCAAATCAACCTATTTTACAACGCTGTAAGCGGTTCGCTTCAACATTAGATTCTCGAGAAAGTATGTCATTGTTTAGGAAGTAGCGATGAAAATCAATCATCACAGATAACACCGTCATTCTGATACAGTCATTGAGAAAAAAAATCATATACTTGAGCCATGCAAAACGTAAAAACAAAAAATCAGGATTAAATCAACAGAAGCTAGTAATTTGAGATGAGATTAGAATGAGTAAGGACGTGTACGATGACGTCATAAAGCAAGATGCTTGCGTGACTCACCCAGTAACAGAAGTACAACCTGGCGCTCTAGCGAGAGTCGAGCCGCAACTGCAAGCACAAACTCATATCAACTACTGCAGTTCCCATCAACGTAAAACTGAACTCTTAAGCTGCAAGTTCAACTAGTCAATTTCATTTTTATCTTTTGACAAACCAACTTTATATCATTTTTGAACGCTACTACTCGCCATGCAGTCAGACATCGATCAATATATTCACCAGGTATATTTTCCTTGTATATACGCGCCAGGATGATAATGTTCGGCTCTGTTGCTGTTGCAGTTGCACACTCTAGTCAAAACATCCATCCATTCTTTTTGTTCCACCGAGTTACTTGCTTTACAGTAGAGGACACGATCGTCTTGGATAACTTGAAACATCTAAAGAACCGAGAGATTGGAAGGATAGATTGAAGTGGATTTGTGAGAATTATACTTACGTTGGCCATTCGGAATGACTCTTCATGCAGTTCTTCTATACCTTTGATTTCTTGAACAGGTATAACGCATAAAGGTTTGCTCTTCTTATGTTTGCCATAAGAAAGTTCGTAGTTGGTAAGGAGAAAGTATCTTGTCTTGAAATTCTTTCTTCCAAGTAAAAATGTTCTTCCCTGGGCACGTTTCACCATAACACTATAAAAATGTCCTTGTCAGTGCAACAAGAAGATCCCAGTTTACTTTTCTGGCCATTTACAAAATTCAAATGAAGTATTTGGAACCACAGGCAGACTAAGCAGTTATGCTTTTTACGTTTCAAAGGCTAACGATACGCAGTCAGCAAAATGCTCTGATAAGTCTTAAAAAGTAAGTAGTGTGCACACTAACTGCAGATCATCAATTTTTGAAAAGTTGCGCAAACTCAAAATGTAATACTTGGTCAGAGAGAAAAACATACTGCACACTACAACTTGTAAACTATTGCGAATTTGAAAAAGCTGATTTTCTCGGCGCAGCAGCAAAATGATTGCAACAGCAATTAGAGCATACAACGTGAAATCGTAATAATTACATTTGCCAAAGTGCAATCTGAGCAGACATGCTTCAAAACTCGGTGCTGGGACTAGCCAACACATTCAAAACTGTGAACCGCCAGTCAATGAACAAACTTGGTGAGCGTTGCAAGCACATGAGCTGAATGATTCAGCATTTCACAAGACATTCCTGTTTGGCAAACTGCAATTAAGGTAGCTATCTCGGCTTGTTTTTTTTTTTTACGAGAATAACTCTTAAAGGTACATAAATTAATTTATGTCCGCACTGGGACACATATGAAGCTTCTTATTAATAAAAACTCTTCATACCACTTAAAAACTTATCATATTGATAAGCAAATAACGAACAGAAAAAAACAAACCAAGGCGAGAAAACGACTGACTCTTTCGTCTTTATACATTATCTAATTCTCTATTGGCATGCGAGCCAGGCAAACTGTTGCTCAGATTTTCAAGTGCAATGGGGTAAAAAGTTCACGAGAAATAGCTTTCTATCTTTATTAAAGTGATCGCGTGAACATTTGCACACGATTGTACTCCAATAGCCAGATCGCTCCCTCGGAAGATTTGTAACAAGCATGATCACTGATCAGCGCATTTTTACTTACCCTTCCTTCAATGTAACTTTTTCCACAGTCGGCACAGGTGCTGGTCCGTTTCTGCTCGAACATCCTGGTGCTGACGAAACGATGTCGATAAACTAAATACACAACATGAAAAATCAAGCATTCTTCTCAAGAGAAAGTTCAAAGCACGAAACCTAACATGAATTAAGTAGCTCACTTGCTTCAGCTTTTCAAGTAAGTCGTCAGTCATAAAATCATCTAAGAAATTTCTGAGAAAAGTTTTTGTGGTGTTTTTTGATGGAGGTCGAGGTAGAGCAAGAGTGCATAGTTGTTGAAGGCACATCGATATTAGAGTCAGTGTACGAGTGGATGTGGTACTCTGTCGAATATACCACTCAATAAAAGAGACAACAAATATGATAGCATCGCAAAACTGCAGCAAATATAAATGAAGCTAGCTCATGATTTCAAAATAACTCCGCCTGGATTAAAAGAATTAAAAACCCAGTATTTTCAGCTAAAGCTAGAAGCCAACCGGAAATTTAAAGGTTGAATCCGACTCAAAAAGCGTAGAAGATGTTACGACTTAACACCAAATAAAACACCGCCGAGAGTTTATTGATTTAAAATTTTATAACATTCTAAAGCGCAAAAATCGATCGAATAAAACAGAAATGGTTATCAAGACACATGTTACTAACCGCATCGCTGTCGCCAACTTGCGGGGCCATGAGGAAGTTTAAGCTCCCCATAGCCTACAGCCGGTGAGAAACTTCCCCATAAAAATCTCCCTCATATACCGCAAGTTAAAGAATGATACCTTGTTCATAAGGTATTAATGTACAACCCTGTATTTGTGTTAATTACAATTTCACCAACTCAAACTCATGTATCAACAAATTCAACCAGATCTGCGTGAGAAATCAACTCAAGAACTAAACTTGGGTCTAAAGAGCCGAAACTGTGATATGATAGTTCCCATGTGTGCAATACCAGGCACTCACCAAATCTGATGACAAGAGCTTATATTTTCGCGGACAAAGCAGCGCTGCACAGAAAAAACGGAGAAAGAGAAAATTTGTGACTGCTCGGTAACGAGCGTTTGGATCGTCTAGAAAACAGTCACATGGCATCAAAAACGTTATAAGGTATAAAAATATAAAAAAGCTCATTTTCTATCATTATGCGATATTAACTTACATTTCAAAGCAATAATAACAAAGCGCATAAGCTCAAAACTTTGGTTAATATTTGCAACAAACACGAAAAAGCAAACAAGCACTAAACACTAACCAGGAAAATGAGTTGCAGCAGAACTTCTTAGTTCGTTGAATATTCCACATAGTAGAGTAGGGCAGTGCTGGGAAGACTGCATGATGGCACGCAATATAGATTGAACGTATTTCCATAAATTTGCCTGAATTATAATGAAAATATCAAAAATCAAATCTTCATTATCTCGCGGTATTACGCCGAAGCGTGTAACAGGTGGCGGGACCCATCTCTACGGCTAGCGCTAGGAATCGACCGGGGCTCCGGCCGGGGATGCCACTTTTTGCCCCGGCCGGGGGGGTCATAAAAATTGGCCGGGGTTGAGTTTCAAATTCATTTACCATATATTCCAGCGTATAAGACGACCTTTAAAGTGCAAAAACCCACCCTTAACAATGAGCAACCACAACTTGTAGATATCGAAGAATGGTCTGATGAAGACTGAGAGTAAGCAATGAGATGGTTTTTTTTACTTTTTCTTTCTTCACTGCACAGTTTATGTGCAAGGAAAAATAGTGGCTGTTTGTGTATGTTTTTGGTGTGATCTTTTGTTTGTAATAACATTCAAAACAACGTATTTTAACTATGTGACTGAAAGCATTACTTAATGCCATTAACGGCATTTACATGAGGAGTAAGGACGCAAGTAGCCAACTTAGCTAAGTATTCTAGACACAATATAAAGCATCGTATAAACCCAAACCCCGGCCAAAATTGTTGCCCAGGTCGTTCCCCAGCTAGCGCCTGGCCAACACAGAAACGTCGCAGCGGTGGGGAGCCGTTGGCGACAGTGTCCGATTTGACCAGCCCGGGAATCAAACCCAAGACCTCCCGCACTGATAGCGATGTTCTTGACCACTATACTAACCGGCCAGTAACATGCAAAATGGAGCAAGTATTGAATTTACATATATCTTTTTACGCAACTAGAGACATTTACGAATTATCCATCCTAATGCCGGCACAGCAATTTTAAACGTGAAGCATTTGTTTTTAATCTATAAGCAAATCTCCGCCCATCTGTGAGCATTATCTTGCATCACAAATTCTACCTAAAACATTAATAAAGACGTTTCTTCCGCTATTACCCAGTCCACGTATCCGATTTTATTGGGCTTAAGACCCGCGGTTCTTGGTTCTAGTTTCTGCATCATAATCAATTTCTTGATGTCATAGTTAAGTGATTGTGACGTCAAAAAATTGATGATGATGCAGAAACTACAACCAAGAACCGCGGGCCTAAAACCCACCGAAATAGGACAAGTGGACAGTGTATAACCACCCCTCACTTTATTAGATCCTAGGCAGTCGTTGTTCGAAGATGGAGAATCAACACTCCTGGATGGAAGGATTCCGTTGCTTAACGACAAGCGAGCAGGATCAACCTCACAATGTTTGTTTTCTTCCTTAATCTTTTCCACTTCAGTAGACAGCACTTTAAACAAATAACTTCTTCCAACCAATCGCAAACTCTCTTCTATTGTGAAGGCAGAAAAGCTGGAGTTTCGGAAAATGGCATTCAAGTTTCTGCAACAAATAAAAAAAAAAACGGAAAGAAACATGGACATTTTTCAAGCGATAAGCTAGAGATCTGATTATGCAATGAGATTGCGACGCGAACTCGCGTTCTTCGACTCAGTAGTTACTCAAAATGATGATTAATGCGAAGGACCATGAATCAAAATTACTGCTTGACTTGTTATCAGCCAGCGGTTGGCGCAGCCATGTGGTACAACTTATCGAGTAAAATCAATCACGGTCAATAACCACTAGGTTAGCTAATATATATTATTCCAATAGTATCGTGTTTCTTCTTTCAGTGTATCTTATTTCGAGTATATCTTACATCCTATTTCAGCTGCCTTTAACGGCAGCTGCAAACGATTAGGTATTAATTCACACATAAGTTCCAGCATTCACATGAACCCAATCTTTACTGTGGCTTTTTTCGCTTTATCATAAAACTAAATTATAGTAGATGCGTAGTTCGAAACTGAACCGCAAAAAAACACCCGAGGAGTCAAAATTTCATTGAATAAATCTTAGCTCTTGATATTAAGTGAAAGTGTGATTAGCAGTGCTAATAACGCACATGACTTTCATCTTTTCGTAAAAAGTTTAGTGGGAATAAGTAAAGAGGTTTTTGATATTGCTAATAAACATTTTATTCTCTGCTAAACTAAAAAATGCATCCGAAGTAACGTTTTGGAGCGATTTCAATTATAAAAATTGGTTTAGGCTATAACAGGATAAAGAGCTAAGATATTCTTTTACGGTAACTTAAACTCCGACTAAGGTAACCAACACTTTTTGCTTTGATTTGGGAAAAGGTGTTACATCTTTTTAAAGACACCCAGTAGTAGTACCTGTTGCAACATTATATAAAAACGGAAAAGCTACACACAAATACAATGAAAAATAACATCTAAAAAAAGATACGACCGATTAAGTACTGTACGTTGTATTGTGTCTTATTTCAGCTGAATTCTTTTCTGTTTATTCTTTATTTTTCAACGTTTTAGCAAACGTTAAAATCAACTAAGTCTTCTCATATCAATAAACCTGTCTGTATCCTGCTCACAACCTCCTAAAAATCAAGCTTTACCAGTGTCAAAGAAACTTTTTTAAAATCATATCGGATAGAGACAGGCAATATCGAGTTTCCAGATAAAATTGACAACTCATAGTCAAAAGTTCTACAGTATATATATAGATAAGATTGCGGCTGTCCTACATGAACAGGGTTGAACCCTAATCGACTTTCTCCTTACCACTTGTACTGCTCATTAGCGTTTCAGTTTAAAGGTAATTGCATGGTCAACTGCATTTTGCCTTAGAAAGACAAATTATGAGGGCCATATTAAATCCGATTGAATGTCCAAAAATTCACAGCACTAAAAGAAACAACAGCAGCGCCCTATCTGTGCCTTATCTTTGCGTGACAACCTACTAATCAAGAGCAGTACAAAAAGAATACGAGACTGCACTAGTGCATACACAACACACTATCACAAAAACGTAGCACACTAGCACAGCAAGTAGGTGACTAACAGTGCCATACATGTCAACAGGTTAGTGCTTCCCAAAAAGTTTTACACCGATTGCAGGGCATACACAATAAGAATTCTTAACATTTTTCTTAAACAAAAGTGTTTCTTCAGAAAACATTAGCGGTAACTGTAATGAGCATAACATACTCTAAAATTGAAGGCACACGAAAAGTTTATAGAGAAAGTCACAGTGAGAGAATATGCATGCTCCTAAATACACTCGCGCTGACACAAAGACTCAAGCAAACAAAAATACGGCTTTAAAATTGCAGTGGTCAAGTTTCCTTACTAAATTATCCAGTGCATAACATTATACGCGCACTAAAGGTCGTGTGCGGCAAAGCAAAATACTTCGTACATATTTTACGATGTTATTTTACTTCCGAAAAACCAAAACTGTAAAAATTTTAGATAAGACAATGTAGTCTGACAAAAGCGGTTAAATGAAAAGTAGGCCTTACTTGGTTGATGATATTTCAGCATCAGCAAGAGGCACCAACAAACTGAGAAGTTTCCCTTGGTGGAGAAAAATACGCACCAGATGCTGAGCTACAACCAACTGCCTTTTTGAACTAGAAATTGCACCAATCAGAGCGGGCCAAGATTCAGATAAATCCTAAAGCAAATGATAAACAATAAAACGGCAGAAATGCAACTGCATTTTCCATTTTTGTTGCTATAGTTTACCATAGCATACAACTAAAGTGAAATACTGACACCACCAATTTAATACGCGTACTGTAACAAGTATAACAAACGTAGTAAAGAAAACTACAGTACAGTGTTGTCCAGGCATGGGCAACATACGGCCGGCAGGCCGGGTCCTGCCCGTGAAGGGATTTTGACGGGCTTGCAGACTGTACCCAACCATACCTTAAGAAAAGGCCAGAGCCCTCATTCCTGACAGTTACCAACCGCTATGCTCTCACAGAACTGTCGGCGTGAGCTTGCGGAACAAACAATTGCCTCAGTGAGCTTGTGAAACTACAACAACACTTGCTTTAGAAAGACAAACACCAATGCACACTAGGGTGTTGCAAACACCCTCATGAGGCCAAAAACAAAATTACTTTTGATATGTGGTGACCAGTCCAGAAAAAACTCCAGATATTAAGTTTTAGAGAAATTGAGCATTGTTTAAGTGTTCCGCTTTTCATTTCCATGACGACAGGCTTATCGATGCAGCGAATTTTTCTATCTCCTTAACCACTTGTGCTAGAAAGTTGGTTAATAGCTCAAATGATTCAGAAACATCAAGTTTCTATCTAACTTACAGCGGAACTATATGGCTATTGTGCTTAGTTTTCGAGTTATTACGTTATTTATGTTTCAAAGTCAGGTTTTGGGGGGATGCAATGTTATTACTCAATCTATTTAAGTAACTTCATAATGATACAAAGCAAAATCAGGTACCAGCATTGCTTTGGTTATATGACAATATACTACCAGTATTCTAGCTCATGGGTGGAGTAGAAGTTTCTTAGTTTTTCAAATGTATGTTTGGTTTGCATATACATTATAAGCTGGTGTGTAACATGGATGAGTTAAAAGTTAAAAAATCATCATAGTGCTACTTGGTAAACAAATTATCCGCAAGAATAGGATGACTAAACGCCATAGAGATCTTCGTTTGTTTCTGCTGGGATCTGTTCCAACTCAAAACGACATCCACATTGTTACAAGCAAAAGTTTACCAACCAACAAGCAAGTATTACTAGCATTCATTGCTAAAAAAAGAATTCAACCAAACCAAAAACAAAAAGCCTTTTCATCACAATCATATGCACCTTCTGGTGCAGATGATTGTGATAAAAGTTGATTGTCAGAACTATTGCCAAGCATTGCAACTGTTGCTTCTTCATTTTTTCTCATTTCTTCTACTTGTTCAAGTCTGACCTGAGCTTCTTTTCTGTTGTCTCATTTCCAATTTGCGCGTTTTAATATCTTTTCCAGTTATTGATGCAGTGCGATCATTCTGCATTGATGAGAGAAATGCTTGGTCTTCTGTGTTCGATAACCTGCTCCATACATCTTTCAGCCAGCAGGCCATGTTTTTTGACTGCTTCAATCCTATCTTTGGCTCTCCCTATTTCTCTTTTTTACTATTCATCAAATTTTGCATACTCTTATCATGTTGCACTATGTCTTGAGCAATCTAGTTCGCTTGTTATGTCTGAATTCTTGCTCTGGCATAAATTGGCAAAATCTGTTCAATTGTGATTGTCATGGCAGCTTTGAACATCGGCTTTTTGTTTTTGGTTTGGTCGAATTCTTCATTTTTAGCAATGAATGCTAGTAATACTTGCTTGTTGGTTGTTAGTTTCCTTTTAACAATGTGGATGTCGTCTTGAGTTGGAACAGATCCCAGCAGAAACAAACGAAGATCTCTATGGCGTTTAGTCATCCTATTCTTGCGGATAATTTGTTTACCAAGTAGCACTATGATGATTTTTTAACTTTTAACTCATCCATGTTACACACCAGCTTATAATGTATATGCAAACTAAACATACATTTGAAAAACTAAGAGACTTCTACTCCACCCATGAGCTAGAATACTGGTAGTATATTGTCATATAACCAAAGCAATGCTGGTACCTGATTTTGCTTTGTATCATTATGAAGTTACTTAAATAGATTGAGTAATAACATTGCATCCCCCCAAAACCTGACTTTGAAACATAAATAACGTAATAACTCGAAAACTAAGCACAATAGCCGTATAGTTCCGCTGTAAGTTAGATAGAAACTTGATGTTTCTGAATCATTTGAGCTATTAACCAACTTTCTAGCACAAGTGGTTAAGGAGATAGAAAAATTCACTGCATCGATAAGCCTGTCGTCATGGAAATGAAAAGCGGAACACTTAAACAATGCTCAATTTCTCTAAAACTTAATATCTGGAGTTTTTTCTGGACTGGTCACCACATATCAAAAGTAATTTGTGGTCAGCACAGTTTTTAATTTTTGAGGGGCGTTTGCAACACCCTAATGCACACTCGTGAAAAAATAAAAGCCATCATTTTGTAATATGTAATTGAAATTAAAGCAACTTGAAAGTTACTCTCACCTTTTTCGAAGACGAGTGAAGAATATTGTTTAGTAGTTGGTAATAAGTTTCAGAAGGAAAGACTAAATCCTTAGTGTAGGTTACTTTTATTCGTAATGATCCTGATTCTTCCTTCGATGCCGAAGATGCTTTATCACTCCGAGATTTTAATAAATACCTAAGCAAACAAATAAAGGTGAATGAAAATCATGATTAGACAAACAAAAAACACACACCAAAAAATATTATTCGGTATAAGTTTATAGTAGACGCGTATTTTTGCTACTAAAAAAATGTTGATGCATATGTAAACATCAATTTGACAAACAATAATTATGATTATGTTGCAATAAACCCACCATCCACAATGAGAGTGAGTTACAGAGGACAAGGGAATTTTTACTTCCCCCATGAACACATCTCCCAGTGTTCCAGCGTTGTGCACAGCTATCCTGGAAAACAAATAACACAACATCTACACGGAGATCTACAATGGATACTGAAGTTATAGCATTACACTTTCATTTATCGTGTAGATCACGGATTCTGGCCAATTAGCTTTCGATTTAACGATGAATATGAATAAAGATGTGGCAGATCGTCGTCTGCAATTACCGAGATTTTTGAAATATAACAAACAAAAACAAATCAATTCAGGCAAAACCACAACAGACTGTGAGTCGCGGCCACGCTGTTTAGGTGCTCCCACTCAAATACACAAGTACTGAAGATTATCACTTCAGGTAAAAACCTGCGGAGAGCTTCGCACGGCCTCATTTTCAGAGTTTTTTTTATCTAAGTAGAAGTTAGTTTTTCATACTGTAGCGCTGGATTTGCAAGGTAAATCATGCACTGAGCACTCTTGCGGTTATGCCATCAACGCTTTTCTCCTGTCGGTACAAACATATTATGTAGCACATACAAACACAACGAGATAATCTTACTTGAGCGTTTGCAGAGCCCATTGTTCTTGCTCATTCATTTTTGAATCAGTGCTGCCACCTAGCGTGAGATCAAACCATGATCGCCGAAGACTGTTTGCTTTGTTAAGCTGTATAAATATTGTATATATCTAATGACGATAGACCGATAGATACATTATTAACCACAATACTGTAGCAGCTAATATTTTAAATGCTGTTTTTGTGTTATAAGCACATTCGACTGATAAGTAAAAACACACAGTACTGCTAAAGTAAAAAAATAACGTTCACAGCTCAGGCAATTAAAAAAAAAGTTCACATATTAACATAATAATGCAACCTTATTTACCAGTAATTCAATTAGAATTAGCGAAATTTGCATAAGAATGACCAATAGTTTATTTGCGATATTACAAGGGATGAGGGGTCTGTAAGTGCGGCAACAACTGCAATTCATCAAAGCTCGTGCGTTCACGTATTATGTGTTACAAGTGGCATAATTACTTGCTACAACACTCTTCACAAATGCACACTGTTGCAAATCACGCCATGATACCTCAAAAACAAATTCATCTTCAAAACTGGGACTAGTGCTTCCTTTCTTTACGCGAGATTTTTTCGTTTCGCTGCGGTGCATTCCTTGCAAGGTAACATACACAAATGGGTCGCAACTGCCGCTTGCAGAAAACAATCCTGTGCACGTGGGAACTCTGAAATCACATCAAATTCAGTTGCGAGAACGGAAGAAGTAAAACTCATGCCAAGTCTATAATTGGTACATATCTCAATATTTCGGTGTCTAGACTGATTTTTTTCATGCCATAGTAGCTATTCTCAATTTTGACGTTGAAAAATCAATGATGCAGAAAGTCGACGGTTTGGAAGCACGAATTGGGGATGGATGTGAATTGAGTAACTGATAGCTGCAACACTAGGGAAAAAATTATATCTGATTCACGAGTGTTGGTAGGCGATTTCAAAACTAAGCAATGCTAATAGCTGAGTAAGTTTCAGTCAAAAGATCGTGACTTTAGTTTATGGTTAGTTAAGCTACGAGCCTTTAGTTTTACAGCAAAAGCATAAAATGAACTAGCACTTGCATGCACACATATCAGAGATTCAACAATTTTTTACCTGACCACTAGCTTCAACATATCTTCCTTGCATGCCATTTGACTCAAGCTTCGTATGGGCTCAAACTTGAGATCAACATAAACCTGGCCCTACAAAACAAGGTTCAGATACATAACATATGCAAGAGGTAAGCAGTTAAATTATACGTAATTTAATAAAAACCCAACCACTTACTGTTCCAAAAGACGTGCTCAAATTGAATTTTAATGAGGTAAATATACAACTTTTAACCCATCATGACGGTTCAGTTTAAGAGATTTTTAAAGTAATTGTATAAAATAAACACCAACGATATATCGATCGTTTCAGACGCCTACATTTTATCCAAATTTACATAAAAGTGCAATTTCTATTTTACCTATTGATTTAAGATCCCGATACGAATGTTGCTAGTTTTGAAATCATGATGAGAGAACGTCATAGAACAATTACACGAGATGCTGAAGAAAGAACATGAAAAATGCAGGATAAAGGATTTCTAACTATATTAACCAATTTTTGAAAATTATCGTCGACAATTCGGTCATGGTTATGACTTTCCAAAAAAATAAGATGCGAAAAGTAAGAGTAATAACTCTATTGCAGCGATTACGTTTAACAATATCAAATTGTTACCTGAGCTTCTTCGCGGTTACCCACAGCCACAAGAGGGTGCCATTGATCCAATCCACTGCATGCAACCAAATCTGATTTCTTGATTACAACCTACAATTTAAAGGTGATATTTTTTCCCACAAACTTCATTTTAAAAAAAAATGCAACCAATACACTAACTTATTCAGTCAATATGCACAACTAATTGCACAATTAATTTTCAAGATTAATATTTTTGCTAAATCGTCTTAGGATTTTGCATAATGCTTATACAAAAGCCAGCAAGTCACTATAATGACTCAGCAAAATACAGAGTCTTTTGTCAAAAAAAAAAAAATGACAAAGCGTATCAATCTCGAACAGTTTGAAAAAGAAAAGTGCAATAAAGATGGTGCCGAATCACAAAAAAGATTTAGGAGCTTAATCTGGTTTGAATCCCAATTTTGCTTCTAACAATTTTTACCCCATTTGACATTTACAAACCCTGCGAACGTAAGCATTTTCCACTCTAGTAATGTAATCAAAAATACTGAACAGTACCCCAACACAAAAGGCTGTTTAATTCACAAAAAGGTTATGAAGGCAAGGGTAAATCAATAACAGCTTTAACAGAGCAAAACTGACGAAGCCTGAATAAATTTCTGATGCAATGGTTCTAAATCTGCTACAAAGTGTACCAGAATATATCCCTTCTCATAGTTACTCGTAAAGTTGCATAAAAATGCATTCTTATTACAAGAAGCTATGCGTACAGCAGCAGCTGAGCTAAAAACAGTTGTGCTGCATCAGTTTGAACACATTCATACATCTTATCACACTATACTCGTATCAATAAATAAATAACTGAGGCTATTTTCAAATCATATTGAACTGAAAATGCAACAGTAATTGAGTGAGACTGCGAAGTGAGCTTGCGTTCTTTGAGTCAGCAGCCACCCGGTATATATGTCAAATGTGATCAGTTCCAGCCGCGAATCGAACCCGTCACGTAGGATCCGTAACCTGCGCACGGTACCGCTAGGCCATGTCGCTGTACTCTAAACTTCAATTTCATTTGATAATCAAGTTACTTCCCCCTGATGGATATTGTAAAATGTAGAACAAAGCATAGGATAGCTTTACATTTCTTTTTTAATTTTATTTTTGAAAAGCTCTATGAAAATCATGATAAAACGATAAGAAATGGTAGCGACCGCAAGCAATGGATTGAGTAAATCAAATCTATTAACGTCATTACAAAAGTACCAACAACTGTCTTTAGTGTACACACTTATTGACCATATTTACTTCGAAAGCTGTAGAAAAAGCACAGAAGATGACAGCAATATAAATTGACAATATCCAACCATAATTCATTAGCGCCAGTCAAATAAAAGTTTCAATCCCAACACTAATAGGCTATACACACTAACACCCAAATCAAAGTCTTACTTTCGCAAACACCGAATCCCGCTTTGACAACACATCTCCAAGAAGTTCGTGAAGGTAAAAACAGAGAAAAGTGAAATTATGAGGAATATCAAACTCAAATTCTTCTTGGAAGAAAGGACTGAAATACAAAAGCGTGATAAGTGGAGTAACAACTAGTTATGAAGTACAGACAAACCGCTGGCATGAAAACAAACCTGCTAGAGGCGTATAAAAGATCTGTTAACAAATATAATTATTATACAGATATTTAACTCTTTTGGGGAGGGAGTGAAAAATAATTTTTGATACTTTGGACCAAAAGTATTGGTACATTAAACAGCATTTATTAGTAAGAGCTACACCTGTAGGCCTTCAATAACAAGAAATTTTTCTACAAATGTAGATCAAATTATTTACCAACCTTGATGTTTTTTCAATAACACGAGTTTTAAAAAGCTCCTCACAGTCGAGTTGAACGGAGCAATAGCAATTTTTGATTTCTTTACCTCCAGAAGTTAATTTCTTGGCATCACCTTTGCAAAAAAAATAAAGTTCAAAATCAAATCTTCATTATGCTCGCGGCATTACATTGAAGCGTGTAGTAAGTGACGAGCCCATCTCCGTAGCTTAGTGCCAGGGCTACACAGCTCCGAAGTAACGTTGCAGCGGTGCCGAGCCTTTGGCAACACTGCACCAATTTGACCAGCCTGGGAATCGAACCCAGACCTCCCAAACCCATAGTCTGTGGGCTTAGAAACTGAGCAAACAACCAGTCCTTTAACACTAAATTTTTTTTGAAAAAAAAAAAAACTCTTAGAAGATATCTCACCAATTTTGATTTTTAAATTTTCTAAAACCTTCACATTGTTTATTTTTGCTTCTAAAGTTTTTTCTGTTTTATCATCTTGGCTAACTACTGATGCAGTTCTGGTGGTGGAGGAACTAATTCGAAATTGGTGTTGGTTTCTTTCCAAAGACATCATGTCTAAAAGCCAAAAAGATTTATCACAGCAAGTTAAACATAATCGAAAACGATCAAAATAACCATTCAAGAGTTCAAAATCGAACACAGCAACTGAACATTACACAAATATATATTTAGTTTAAGCCATACAGCCAATGGAGTAGCCTAGAGCAGCTTGCAAAAAATGCAGAAACAGCATTCTACAGTTATCAACAAGTCTATTGGTAAAACATATGGATGTTAACACTAGTCGAATTCTTTCTAAACATTTAAAGTTTAGTCAAATATGATGTCATTTTCAAAAATGCGTTATAACTGGATTGCATTATTTTGGTCAAATATCAGCTACTGGGGCAATATACTTCAATACATTTATTTTGCAAAAGCCTTATCATTATATGAAAATTGGAATAACTATTTTTATATATAACTACTGAACGCTTAACATTTACGGCATGCTAGCACACAAAATACAAGACTACAAGTTCATTGCCAATAAATTTGTTTTTTGCTCAGACAATAAACTGATAAGCAAGCCAAAGACCCATTTAGTCACTTAAAATAATCTCCTTTTGACAAAATATATACCTACCAGTGAAGCCCACTGCACTACTTTTTGTGCTAACATTGCAAACATAAAGTAGCTATAACAAGAGCTAATCTTCAGTAGCCAAACTCATTCTTCAGATTAATACATAGCAAATACCAATACTAGACTATCGCTGTATCTGCAAAGTTCAAAAAATATTGTCAAACTGTGTTACTGCCTCCAGAAGTTGCAAAGTACAAGTTACTTTGAAACTGGAACATAAACAAATTTAAAGCAGTTGATTGAATTGAGTTTCATATGAACTGCACTATCGTATTGCCACACGATTCAGTTCTTGTAACCTCAACAGCGCAAGATACTTTTACTGGTACTGGCATAAGCAGTAAAACCACATCCAATTGAAAAAAATAGCCACGGCATAGTTCATCAATAAACAGTAAAATGCTACCACAAAAAATTATCACGTTATTGCATATCACACGTTGGTAAAAATACTATCACGGAGTGAAACCATACTAAATAGATGCTATTTTACCAGCCAGTTAGCTCAGTTGTTAAGCACATGCTATCAATGCGAGATGTCTCGGGTTTGATTCCTGGGTTAGTCAAATTGGCACAGTGTCGCCAATGGCTTGCCTCGTTTCTTTAGAGTTGTGTTGCCTTGGCGCAAAGCTACGGAGATGGGCTTTCAACACTTACACGTTTCAGTGTAATACCAATATTATATACGTCATAAGAATTTGATTTTTGGGCAGCTTGACATATCCACATACTAAGCAATGGGCATAAGTCTTATTTTATGCACAGTGATAATAATAGCACATAATTTCTCATTTAGAAATAAAAGTCTCGATAGAATATCAAAGGTAGATTGACTAAATGCTACTGGTACTGAAGGTTGCTGCAAAAACTATTGACAGCTCAGATGGCCGAGTGGTATACAGCGTCTGTCTCTTGAGCTGTAGACTCGGGCTTGATTCCGAGTCAGGTCAAGCCAATGACTTTAAAATTGCTATTCACAGCTTCCCTGCTTGACGCTCAGCATTGAAGGGACAGTGTGGAGAACAAGCCAGCAAGTATACTTGTTGTGCCGTTGGGAAAGGCACTTAACGGGATTCCCCCATCTTGGTGTGGTAGACAGATGGCTGGTAACTCCTAAGCGAGCTCATATAGCGCATTGATTGCTTTCTCGTGATAGGAGGATAAATATGCAACTAACTAACCAACTAACTGCTCTTTAAATATGATATGCAGGGTTGGGAAAAATCGATTGTAATCGATATTCGATTGCAATATTCTTTACTTTTTGTTTATCGAATGCACTGGAGCCTTTACTTTTTTGAATGAGTATCGAATATGCCTTGTCTTTACTTTTTTTTTGGGCGCAATTCGATATTCCATAATTGATTCTTTTTGTCCAGGTTACTTTATCTCACTTCAGTAAATTTATAATAATCGTCGGTATGTCATTAATCATTACCTTGTTTTTGCTGATAAATTTTTTTTGTACCAAAAAAAAACAAAGTAAAAGTTTTAATGGCCAAGTTGCTTTGCATCAATAATGTCATACACTATGTCCGTCATTTCTGTGTAAGTTTACTGCATGAATGTGAGGACATCACAAAAAATGCTTGGCGTACACCGCTAAATGCTTAGTGTAATATCGAATATTGATTACAATATTCTTTATTCTTTACTTTTTTAAACTACCATCAAAATCGATTATTTGTTTACTTTTTAGTGAACTATCGAATATCGATTATTTCTTCACTATTTTGGGTATGGATTTCCAACCCTGATGATATGATATCAACAAACTACTCAAAAAACAGATTGACAGATGAATACAAATAAGTCCAATGTTGCTCATGCATTACTGGTACAAGGCTTTAATTATAAAGCTCTAGCATTCTTTCTAATGAGAGGTAATGCTCTTATGTCCTATTGGCCACAGGCATGGTCATTTTTCGACATCACAATCAACAACTTCTATCTCTACACTGATCTGCTGATGACAGATTGTTCAAACTCCAACACTGTCCCCAGTGCAGGTACTAATATACTCGGCCATGCATCACTTGTACCATATATCTATAAAAATAGTACAGACCCGTACAAATAAGCGCTTGGTTTCTTTTATTATTCCTTCGCGCTCTCCCGGTTCTACGAGAGCGTGAAGTACCGGTAATAAAATATAGTCACATGGGGTAATTGTTGGACAGTTAGAATAGTGGGGTAATTGTTCGACAAAAGGATTACTCCAAGACCAGAAGCTGCCTAACTGTCGTTTTTTGTGTCATAATAGTAAAAGCATTACTAATTGTATTGATCATAAGAAACGAGAATTTTAATCCTTTGCTATCTCACAAAATGTGTCCTCAAGTAACCTCGTCAAAATTTTATGAAAAACGTAACTAAATGAAAAAGTAATTTGTTAAAATTGGGAACTATTTTCGTTATTTTTGATTTTTTATTGGCAACCCTACCAGGAGATGCTCTGAATTTCATGATTATGATGAGTAAACATTTACAGCTCTATCATGCTGCCAGTGCAGACTGTTCAATGATTAGCCCACAACAGTTTCAAAAATTCGGGGGAATTATTAGCACTTAACAATCATTGATTTGTACATTTTTTGCTTGACTATCAGTGATACTATTATTATGTACTGTGTAACTCTGTAAATTAGCCACTTTGATTGTATATTTTATTAATATGTCACCCTCTTCCCAGTCTTATGGGAGCATAACAAAGTAATGAAATAAACCAAAGCAGCAAATATTATAGGCCCGTAACTTTAACCACTTTATTATCATTAACAAATTTATCCATTATTTAGTTGTATGTTCTTCCCTAAAGATTCTTTCCTGAATTCTTTCTATGGTTTAACAAGCGTTTCTGCTGCATGATATGCTTGCAGTGCCTTTTCACAATGGTATTAAAGCTACATCTATCACAGATAAAACTGAAATGATTGAACAACTTGTAGAAACTGCAGTATATACACAGTGCCTAGTTATGTTTCCGCTATACTATTTGATATGGTGCTAAAGCATCAATACACCTGCTGAGTGATCTGAAATTTTTATTCATATTGTGAAGGTATGAATTTGATGCTAAACCACTAAGTTTGTGTTTTCTTCTTAGTGTAGAAGAGCTAGCTGTTGCATCATTAAACCATGCTGAACAAGTTGATGCTATTTAGTTTCTTTATTATATAAGCAAAATAAAAAATTCCATGCTGTCCATTCTTCACACCGCTAGTGTGCATTAATTGCCCCAAATGCTGGGGTAATTATTCCTCAGAAAAAAGTTAGAATATCAGCCAAGACTGACGTTGCATTTATAACCATTGCATTTATTTCAACTAAACAAGTAAGCTTAGCTAAAAGTTTTCAACGTTTTTTAAATTTGTCCAACAATTAGGCCTACCCCATCTGACCATAAACCAAAAAGACAAATGTTACGAGCCCGTAAAAATAGCCACTTCCATAAAAATAATTCCTTCCCACAATACTAGACACCAAACAATACACTTGAGAACCAACACTGCCTAACAGACAGAAGACAAACTAGAGCCGACTTCAATTGTTCATCAATAACTCCACAGGTTAACAGTTTACGACTGTTAGTCTAACAATTAAAAATTACCATATGCACCAGTGCACTGCTAAGCTGAGTAGTTTACATGAATGCTTTGCAACTTTACCAGTATTGCGTACCGGTATTAGCTAAAGAATTAAAAAGTACCGGCATATATGGTGCCGGTATATAATACATATATATATATATATCATATATCAGTATACCTATACCGGTACCTGCTGGGTACTGCAGTACTGTGTAAACTACGGTAACATGGCATTATACCGGTATATCTTACTGGTAAGCTGTTAAGTGTTTCAATGAACAATGATACCTAAACATAACAGCAAGCACTCTACTGCTCTAGCTATACTAACAGCTCAGATGGCTAGATAGATAGTTTAACAACTCACATGGACGAGTGGTATGGAGCGTCTGTCTCTTGAACTGTAGACTCGGATTTGCAGTTTGATTCCTAGTCGGGTCAAACCAATGACTTTAAAATTGCTATTCACAGCTTCCCTGCTTGACGTTCAGCATTGAAGGGACAGTATGGAGAACAAGCCGGCAAGTATACGGTACTTGTTGTGCCATTGGGAAAGGCACTTAGCGGGATTCCCCCATCTTGGTGTGGCAGACAGATGGCCGGCACCTCCTAAACGAGCTTGTATAGCGCATTGATCGCTTTCTCGTAATAGCCTAGTAGGATAAATATGCAACTAAATAAATAAAAATATACTATACAGCTTAAAGTATTTTGGGTAGCTTCTAGCACTGTAGTACCGATATCAGCCCCCAGGTTCGACTAGAGTTGATTAGGATTAGGTTTGGTTAGGGATTAAGGTCATAACTGAACCAAACCCCAACAAAATTCAACCTTAACTAAACCTAATCCTAACCAAACTTAACCCTAACCGAACCTGGGGGCTTATACTAGACGTTACCCAGCATAGGCCTACTTAATGCAAAAATAAGCCTGATCTTCAAGTTTTTGCGAAGTCGTTCGATGCTTATGGCAATGTATCCATGTACCGGTAGGCCTACCTGTATCTGGGGACTTGTTTGAATTAAGCCGTGGTTCGAAATTAAGGTTTAAATTTGGTTTCGAGGTTAGGCCCTAACCCCTACTAATAACTCACTAGCACCCCTAGCTGTTCTTGTGCTCGTGATGTATCCGCCTGTTATAAGATGCGGCTTACTTTGAACAAGCTCCGGTATCTGTACTGTACCGTCACAGATCATGACCAAGTCACATTTATCATACTGGTACTCACTGTCCTATTCTATTAAGTAGCATGAGAACAGTGAGAATGGTAATTCTGAATTAAAGGCTGTCTAGCGATGTGACCAATGTTGGTGATGTAAAAGGGCAGGTAGGCAGCTAGCCTAACCAACCACCAGACCTTGCTGCGTGAAGCCCAGTGTTTATTCTAGCTAGGCACCTGGACGATTTCTTCCGTAAAGTACCGACACCCGTATTGTAGCACCTACGCGAATTGTAAGGTAATCGAGTGAACTCCTGATTCCTGATCATTTGAATGATTTGCACTTGAAGGAAGCATAGGATGTCCGGAGTCTCACGATGAGACTCCGATTCCAACCCTACTCCAAAGAAACAAACTTTCTTTTACAGCTCAGATGGCCGAGTGGTATGGAACTCTTGTCTCTTGAGCTGTAGACTCGGGCTTGATTCCTAGTCGGGTCAAGCCAATGACTTTGAAATTGGTATTCACAGCTAACCTGCTTGACGTTCAGCATTAAAGGGACAGTATGGAGAACAAGCCGGCAAGTTTAGTTGTTGTGCCGTTGAGAAAGGCACTTAGCAAGACCACCCCATCTTGGTGTGGCAGACAGATGGCTGGCAACTCCTAAGCAAGCTCGTTCAGAGCATTGATCGCTTTCTCGTGATAGGAGGATAAATATGCAACTAAATAAATAAATATAACTTCGACTTCAGTTTCAGCTTCTGTAAAGGTCAGAAATCAAAATTTCTACTCTTGTTTTGCTTGCTGTTTTCACATCCACAACAGAAATGTTCAGGAGCGGGATGCGCCAATGCGGAGCCGGAGTGCCGGACTGGAGTTTGAGTTTGTTTATTTGAAACAAGATTGGAATCAAAGTGTTACAGCAACTCCACAGTGAACAATTGAGTGGACAATCGAGGCCTAGCCTTTAGCGTTGGCTTGGTGAGGAAAGGAAGTACTAAGCTAGAAAATCGCAACCTCGTCTTAGTAGATCAGCATTTCCTGCTGCTGGCGATCAATTTTCTGGTTTGGTAACAAATTTGAGCTATTTGTGTACACGCTATTTAGAACGTAATTGCTGTTGCATAGTACGTTGTAGGAATTGTATTTCTTGTATCTCCGAATCAGATATTTAACAGCTTAGATGGCCGAGTGGTATAGAGCAAAGTCCGTAGAACTCACGTATAAGTTGAGCAAACAGGTTTTGGCGGGAAACACTGTAGATGAAAACATGTCCAAAAGAAACAGGTTAAGCATTGTAGTAAAGCCTAGATTGTAGGTGTTTGGGGCTAATAGACAGGTTTAGACTAAAGCTGTTGGAAATTAATTCATAAAAAGTAGTAGTTAGGTAGTTATGGAACATATAATGTCAGTTTAGCGGCAAAAGTAAGTTTAGCTATGCTGTATGGCTTATATTAAATATGAAAATGAAGATTTCAACTTCGCCTCAGATTTGTAGAGGGGAGATAATGTCGGCTTAAATATTTATTCCAGAAATGTTTATATAATTAAAGTGATTCTGTACTTGGTCGTTAGATGCCTAATTGTGCACTATTGGTTTAACAGAAGCCTTGTCAAATTGAAAATAAAATAATTGCAATAGTATTAGGCTACCTTTTATTGTTTATTTGCCGGTTTGACCGCCGTTCGGCGTTAGGATCTGCTGTTAGCTGGGAAGCACTTTGAGTGCGCGTATCCTAGTGGCAGAGGATGCGCGTGTTGGACTTTTGATTAGGCTACGATAAATCGATTTAGATTGCAGAAGCCAGCTTATATGAAGGATATGCCCAAGGCAAGGCAGCGACGACCACACATGATTTAAAAATAAATTTTTGCGTATTCTCTTCAAAATCAATTTAACTTGGTCAAAAGGTAACAGTGATCTTGTCGGATAAGTCAGTTGCAAAGACGTCGCTTTTGGTGTGGGGATCCGGGCGGGACAAATCACGCAGCTCGCCACAGCCGCAACGTTTTTTCGGAGCTTTGTTGCCCATGCGTTAAGCCTCGAAGAAGGGCCCCGCCACTCGTTACACGATTGGGCCCAGTCTACAATACCGCGAGTACATTGAAGATTTGATCTTTTTAAAAGAGTAACAGTGTTGAATGAATTGCTTTCTCCCTTAAATGAATACTATTCGAACCATGTTTTGGGTCGGCAGAAACAGATATAAGTGATCAGTAAATTACAGGTAATGTTAAACATGATCGACTAATAATTAATGACATGAGAGTCTGAAGTTATCCGAAGCACTAGTCTATGAAGAGCTAGGGGCCTAGGATTGTCATTACGTTTTGTGGTCTGTCATCGGCGCAACGCAGCAAGCCTGTAAGCCTACTATACAATTGAATGTCACTTGATTGCTGGCATATCTTTATTGATGGTTTTTGTTGTTGGTGCACGCTTAACATTTCAATTCGCGTAAGAAATGTTTCTGCTCGATATTTTTGGCCAGTTATCGATCCCCTATGCTATAAATGCAGGCTAACAGCCATATTTCCATTACTAGCTTTTGTATCATCAAAATGCTTTTTATAATGTACTCATGTCATGATAAACTAAACTAGTATTCTCACTCAATTTTTCGTCAAGTTGCTATACTGTAATTTAGATTAAAAACGCGGTTAAGCAAAGACTTCAACTTCGTCAGCAGAGCGTCGTCACTGAATCGTAATCACTGATGGTCTGAACTCTGACCTTTCAAACCAGAAGTAACCATTTTCGCTTCCTTACTATCGTAACCGATTCGTGGCTTTTGGACTACTGAATGCTTTTACAATAAGGACACATTTTTGTTTTCTTCAAGCGTTAACAAAGTCAAAATTAAGCGTCTAATAATCGCTTTTTGAACATTAAAACTGGCTTATACGACAGGTTACATCAATAGCTTTGTAATAAAACTTATTTTTAAAAAAATATGGAAAAATGACTGAGTTATGCCATTTTTTGTAACACGTCATGACCATTTTACATAGAAAAAGATGCGCGCTAATCATTTTTCTGGACACATTTTTTTGTCCATTGTCGCTTAACAATGGAACGAATGATTTGCTCAATTTATACGTGAGTTCTACGAACTTTGGTATAGAGCAGTGCTTCTCAACTGGGGGTCCATGGACCCCTAGGGGTCCATGATGACCTGTTGAAGGGGTCCACAGGATTTTTTATGAAGTAATACTTCTGTTGCTTACTAGGGATAAATAATTTTTGATTAACCCTTTGAACTATACTTTTATTGCACACTTGCTATCTCCGCTTTACACGGAGTGTCTATAGCATTTATATATTTTGGATCGGCAACATCACCAACGAGACTGGAAAGTTTGTAGTTAGTTACTGCAGTAGTTAGGCTTTTATAACTGTTTAGGTTAGATTAGTTTGAGGATAGGTGTTAGGCAATTGGTGTTAGCTAGGAATGTGTTTGTATTCATATTAGTTCAGTGAGGCTACTTTACACTTGCGCTGTTTTTAGTCTGCAGTCAGACTAATGTGTCCAGTTACTCTGAGGTAGCAAGATAGGCTACTTCTGATTTTGCCTATGGTTTTCTTTTTGGTAAGTTTCGTTAATTAGATTTGTGACGGTCTTTTACTTTGTTGTTCCAGCATACCACTATCAGTATCATAAAAATCTAATAATAGAAAATGTACTGATACCAGACCTTATCTGATACCAGACCTAACATTGAAAACCTTTTTAGCGAAAAGCGAATTCAAAAGTCTGCAAGCAGATCTAGTTAGTTAGTTGCATATTTGTTCTATAACGAGAAAGCGATCAATGCGCTATACGAGCTCGCATAGAAGTTGCCGGTCATCTGTCTACCACACCAAGATGGGGGAATCCCGTTAAGTGCCTTTCCCAACGGCACAACAAGTAAACTTGCCGGCTTGTTCTCCATACTATCCCATTAATGCTGAGCGTCAAGCAGGGAAGCTGTGAATAGCAATTTTAAAGTCATTGGTTTGACCCGACTCGGAATCAAACCCTAGTCTACAGCTCAAGAGACAGATCTACAGTTAGCGTAGACCTAAACTGTGTGTTAAATAAAAGTGAAAACTGATTTTTAAGCATGATTACGTTTTTGGACAACTAGGGGGTCCACAGAGTTATCTAAATAGACGTTGGGGTCCACGGACCACAACGAGTTGAGAAGCCCTGGTATAGAGCGTCTGTCTCTTGAGCTGTAGACTCGGGCTTGATTCCGAGTCGGGTCAAGCCAATGACTTTAAAATTGCTATTCACAGCTTCTTTGCTCGACGCTCAGCATTAAAGGGACAGTGTGGAGAACAAGCCGGCAAGTTTAGTTGTTGTGCCGTTGGGAAAGGCACTTGGCGGGATTCCCCCATCTTGGTGTGGTAGACAGATGGCTGGCAACTCCTAAGCGAGCTCGTATAGCGCATTGATCGCTTTGTCGTGATAGGAGGATAAATATGCGACTAACTAACTAACTATATCAGGTGTAGACGCTGTGAGATTCGGACGTGTTTTAGCTAAACTGTGTGAGACGTACATATTGGGCGTGAGTGTAAGTTTAAAGACTCTGCACTATAAATAGAAATCTACTGTTTGAACGATTAATTTACTTTGGTATACTGTCAAGAGAAGTGTTGAGTTTGATAAATTACGTTACAATGTATCATAGCGACGAGTATGTGAAATTACTGTACTTTGATATGGGAGAGTACAAGAGTGACGGCATAATTTGTAAACGTTATTTGGGGCGATTTAAGTTAGGTAGCCGGGGGTTATCTACTGGGTTTCAACTAACGACTTGATAGAGAGGATACGTCACTCTTGCAGTGGTGCATTGTAGTAGGCTACATTCAATGAGACTTTACGATTTAGAACACTGTTTAGGTTACTGTTTCGAATGAATTGTAGACTAGTGTTGCTTCTAAGAAAATCTGCTGCAAAACAGTCGGTAAGTGTGAATTTGTTATTTGTGATTGTGACCGAATGCCGGCAATGATCGACTTGCAAAACGTACTTTCTCTTAGTGCAGCGTAAATTGTAGTTTGATCCGGTTCTGTAGTTTGTGATATTGCTCTATGTGATTCTTTGCGCGTTACGATATGGCTGATTGGAGGCTTATGGAAATTGTCATAAATTATTTGCGTTATTGATATTTCATTACTATAATTTAATAATTATTTACATATTGTTTCGTATTTAATTTGCGTATCATTTTATTGCATGTTACTTATCTGTGTTTATAATTGCTAATAGAAAACCGCTTCAACGCTACTACGCCTCCATGCTTCTCTTCAGCTAGACTGTCCACGGAAATAGCAAGTAAGAATTAGTTATAAGAGCGCGTTTTCAAAACGGCAGATCTGCTGCTACACAAAGTCTCAAAAAAACTTCCTCTGGTCAGGGCCGGATTTAGACAATGAGAGGCCCTAGGCAAATTCTATTTTTTCCACTAAAAATCGGTGAAGACCAAAAAAAAAAAGGTCTTCATGATTGTCCGTAGATGTGGTGTTTTCATTGAAAATATCGATGAAAACCAAAAAAATGGTCATCGTTGTTCGTCATGAGGCCCTTCATCTTCTCCGAGGCCTTGGGCTTTAGCCTGCCTAGTCTTTTGGTAAATCCAGCCCTGCCTCTGGTTTACAACGAGCATGACTTCAGTTCACCATCACGGCAATCAGTGATGGGCTTAATAAACTTTTTTGTACTAAACCGATAACAATAATCGATAACTTCAAAAAAGCCCTGGGCGATAGGCCTACCGATAATCGATAAATCTCAATTTCTTAATGCGATATCGGTAGGCCTAATCGATAAATCATTGCCGATAAATTTTCTCAATGAATTAATGTTGCGGTAAATTTTCGATGTGTTTAACGAAGTGTTTTTTGTAAATCATATTGCAAAAATGTTGTTCTAGATTTTTCAAGAAGAGAGAGCAGTTCACGGACTCTGCCATGGCATTTAACAAAACAAAGAGAGATTATTTTAAAAATTGCAACAAGATTTAATGAACCCCGTGTAATTTTTCCTTAGCGCCAACTCACTAACTTTGAAGATTGAACACTGTGCGCGTAAACGATCGTTTATCGCGATAATTTATCGGCGATAACAAAATATATTACAAAACCAATGTCGGTAATTGATAAAACAAAACTATTTTAAGCGATAACGATAATCGGTAATAAATTATCGGCGATAACAATCGCCGATAAATTATCTCGGTAAATGCCCATCTATGACGACAACGACATGAAGTAATCAATCAATAGGCTACTGCTCCTGTTGCGACTCCAGTTTTGACGTTAAAGTAAACTACGGCTCATGTAAAATTCGTTCGACTCCGCCTCTGCATCTAATGGACACTTCTTACTTCAAGTGACGTTAGTTTTTTATTAAATAATGTAGAGTTTGTCAAACTCCACTTTTGCGGAGAGTGACATGCTTTTATTCACGTAGCCTCCTTGCTGGTGCTTGGCTAGCCAAAGATCAAAATTATGAAATGATGGAGAAAAGACGTAGCCTACCATGTAGCGCAGCAGTTACAAAAATGTGCAGATTCTGAAGTGGTGCAGAAGTGTACGGTATATAAGAAACAACTGGTTATCCTCCTCGGAACCGTACGTTCCTTATTCAAATAGAACTACAATTTAGATATAAATAAGACGCGTAGGCCTGTATAATTACCTTTAATGATACCGGTAATAAACTGTACAACAGGCAATTGCTGAAGATCTACCGGTGTACAACTGAATGAACTGACGGTACCTAATACAAAAGGTCAACTAAATACTACGCGCTGCTGAAGCGTCTATCCTAAATTTTTTTATCAACTACGATGCTACTACGAACCTGCAAGAGATTAATTTTAAAACGAGGTTTTGCCAAAAGCAAAACCATAAAAAAGCTACAAAATTTACCTTTTCGTGGGTACCATTTCGACGTAAACAGTTGACGAAAGCATCTTCCACGCAATGCGAACCCAAACAATTTTGCTTTCTGCCATTTGTTTTGCGAAGCACCTTACGATTGTATTCTAGAATGCAGTGCAAAGTAACCCAGCTTTACGTCATAACCTCTGACTGTTTCGTAGCCTACGTCACTGTACGTAAGAAAATTTTCATCGTATTCTGGGTAAACACACCTGGGGCGGGATCACGACTTTTTTCTCGCTCGTTACAGCTTCTCGGTATGTGCAAGGACAAACAGCGAGGGAATCACGAGCGAGGGTGTTTTGATATCATGAGTATTTCTCTTAAGCGCCTCTTAAGGTTTGACGCAAAAGTGAGAGTTTGCGTCAAAAAGTGGAGAAAAAAGCAATATGCGTCGTGGATTCTTCTGTACTTTGGACACGCTGCACTTGGACGCGGAAAGAAAAACATAATCTTTGAGCTTCTTTGTTTTGATTTGGACTTGGTTTTGGTACCGTTAAGGAAACAAAAGATGGAAAAATTAAAAGCAGTTAAAAAAAGAGCTCCTAAATGGTCGGAAGCTGAGATAAATGCCCTAGTAAATGCTGTTGAATCGCAGCGAAGGCAAATACTAGGGTCTTTTTCTTCAGACATTACCTCCAGTACGAAGACGCAAGCCTGGAAGCTGGTGACAACTAAGGTTAGTGAGTACGTTCGTGTAAAAATTGTTACTTCTTGTAGGCTGCTCGGCTACAGTTATAAAGTGTAGGCGTGGCAGTATTATATAATTGCCAACGAGCAGCAGCAGATGCCCGCTGCATCCGTTAAGATTATATTAACAGGGCATACAATCAAACAACTTTGGTTTCTGACCTCACCCAATGACTATAACAACAAAGAACGAACAATAACAAACTGGCACCAGAAAATGAATAAGGATGAAACAAAACGCAGAAGCGTTGAGAGTGATTTGCGATTTGGGTACATCTTAAAATTGTATTCCATTATACAGGTAAATTCCGTCAATATCACTGGATTCAACAGAACTAGGGAGCAAGTTGAACATAAATGGAGGGATATCAAAAGCTCCTCCAAAAAGGCAGTTGCGTTATATAAGAAAGAATCTGTCAAAACTGGAGGTGGACGGAAGACAGCACCACCTCCAACGGAACTGCAATCACGTGTAGTTTTGATTATTGGGATGCAGAGTGTAATGGGAATTGCAGGAGCGTCGGGATTGGAAACCACTGAAAGTAAGGACCTATTACGTTTTATACAAAATAAACCGCCCGAAAATTTTCGATGCATAAGAGTTGTCTGTTGGCTTATCTGCAATTCTGTAGTAATTTACAAATTTTTAAATGTTTGTAACGTGACGTGACAGCGTGTTTAATTTTGGTGAAGATGGAAAACTAAGCAAGAATGACGTGATAAATATTAGCATTCATATTGGTGAATGTTCTCATAAATTGCCAAGTTTACACAACACATTTGAGATGTTTCTCAGGCTGTAGCAAAATTTTTACCGCACTTATTTTTAAGTAGTATCTAGGCCTATAGAGGAGAAGGTTCGACCTCATAATTTTTCGGTGTTATTGTGATTGCAATTGCTCTGAAGTCACTTCACATTTTTTTGTTTTAAATTTTTGCTTTACATTACATTTTTTGCGATTTCGATTACGTGCTAAAAGTGCATGTTTGTTTTTACTGTAAATGAAAGCGAATCTTGCACAAGTGCAGATCCAGGATTTGACCCAGAGCTACAGGAAAAGCATAATGAACTCTCATTCGCCATTACTCCTACAGCGCTAGGGAGTTCACAAAGCTTTCTGGAATTGCTTCATGCACCCGTAAGCCCTGCGACCTCCACTTAAAGTACCTCCTCTGCAAAAAAGGTAACTGTAAAAAAGATAAAAGCAAGCCCCGAAGCGGAAATAGTTCAAGTGCAAAAAGAAATTTTGCTTAAGTTAACGGAACTAACAACAATTCATTCTGGCATATTGAAGCAGTTGCAAAGAAGAAACGATCTAGAAGCTGGAAAACTTCGCAACGAAAGTACTGAAATTACCGGAAGTCAGCTTTTTACTTTCCATCAGGATGACAATGATAACATCAATTTTTAATAAATATCAACGAAACTTTTCAAGACGTTTTTAATTTTCGTTATTTCTTTTCTTTGGCTGCCTGACGTGTGTTTGTATCGTAAGTGCAGTTCTTAACAGTGTTCAAACCATGGTTCAAACTGTTTATTCACTTTGCTGTTGCAATGAGGGCCCATGCATTGTAGTTTGTAGCCTACATGTTTATAGCTGTTGTTTCGTTTAAAGCAGAGATTCTTAAAACTTTTTAACTTTTTTAAGTCACGCCCTCTTTGGCGTTAGTTATTTTTGCTTACTCTGCACCACTAGCGTAGCCAGAAATTATTTTGATTTGGGGGGGGTGAGGGGACAAAAAATTTTAAATTTTGACTTTATCAATCGAACACGGTATATTAAAAAATGTCCTTTTATGAAACTTTTTTACTACAAACCAATAGACTATGCAGCTAGGGGGTATGGGGGGGGAAGCGCTGTAAGTTCTTCAACGTTTTTTTCCTCTTTCAAATTCCCCAAAACGGCTTAAGGCATTAGCGGTAAAATGAAATGGGTTGGTTTTGAGTCTACAAAAAAAAGTATAGCCAAGTTACAACATACGTTCAACCAATAAGCCACTAACCCTAACTTCTTTTTAATCAAAAGCCTGTGATAATAATACACTAAGCTTACTACAAGTACGGTGCGTGTTTTTTCATATTATTGAAAACTGGAAATAATAGCTTCCCGGAAGGTATTGCCATCTTGTTGGTCATGGACACCGGTACCTTCTTCGGGCCGTTCGGCGGTTGTTAAACAGCTTGCAGGAGATGGTTCGATGTGTGGCACGGGAATATTGTGTCTTCGGCAAATATTGTGAAGGATGAAGCAACACATTGTGATCTTGCATGCTTTTAATGGTGTGTAGCATAATCGTCCCCCGGTATGGTCTATGATGCGCCATCGCTGCTTCAGTACTCCAAAGGCTCTGCATAAATACAGACTAAGGATGGCAACTAACGTTTTACAAAGCACAAACAAAAAATCAATAATTCTTTCAAAATTTAAACGTTTCAAATTCATCACTTACTTTTCTATAGTTACTCGACACTTCTTGTGAGATTTGTTGTATCTAATCTCAGCATTAGTTTTGGGATCTGAAATTGGTGTCATTAACCATGGTTTCAGTGGATATCCGCTGTCTCCCAGTATAGTACCACTTCCGTACGTGCCATTTTGGAAACTGTCGTAGATGTTCGAATTTTGCAGTATAAATGAATCGTGGCACGATCCAGGATATTTGCACACTACATCCGTGAACACCATATTCGCATCACATATTGCCTGCACGTAAAAACGTACAAATGTAAGAAAAAGTTAGGCTTTAACTAAATGAAGAAGGTACGGTATAGTGACTATTTCACCAAAAGTTTAAATGGAAGATTAGGCCGACAATGGATTATTTGGCGGAATAACGGCTCTGTAATTCAAAAATTTAGGATCGTTTTTTTAGGCTCGGAGTTTTTTGGGTTGGAATACCGTTTAAAACCGGAATTATTATAGGTTAAATTACATCGTATCAATACGTTTATAGTCTCACCTGAACGTTGAGGGAATGGAAACCTTTTCTGTTTACAAGAAGATGTTCATCTTCAGCCGGAGCAATGATGGGAATATGAGTCCCATCAATCGCTCCAATAACACTTGGAAATCTACCGGGCAAGTAGAATTGGAGCTTAATTTCCTCAGCATAAACACTGTCCGGCATGTAAATAAATTCTTTCTTTTTGGAAAGCAAGCTATCCATAAATCGAGAGAGCGTGCAACTAACTGTAGATTGTGCCACGTTTATATTATCTTTGGCTGAACTTTGAAAACTGCCTGAAGCTAGCAACTTCAATGATATCAAAACCTGTTGCTCCACCGTCAAAACTCTTGAGCTACATAGCGTTGGTTTTAAATCCTCTCTTAACAGATCGCAAAGTTCCATAATAGCAGCTTTATTCAGTCGGTATTCATAAATAAGCTCGTTTTCAGGCCTCTGCAATGGATTTTCTTGTCTACATTGTTTTTGTTTTCTACGGACACTTCGAAGAGCTAAAAACGCAGCAATTTTCAGAATCGGTTGGCAATAAAAAGCTGCTGTACGAGTGCTCTGACTTCCTCTTGGCTTTCCGAGAGAAAAACACAAGTTTTACGAGCGAGAAAAATCTCGTGATCGCTCTCAGTTACCACACCGAGATTATACGTCATGTGCGAGCGAGAATGCTTAACGAGATGAGCTCGTGATCTCCCCCCTGGTTTGCTGACTTTGCGTTTCTTTTCCGACGTAACTACTCGGTACACGGTCATTTACCGTTACAGGACCGGTATCTGTTCGGATTTCGGAAATCAGCTTGTCAAGTCGTCACAGTCAGGTTGTTATCACTGGTCACATGAAAATGTTATTCTTACGTTGGCACAATTTGCGTAATTGTGAGGGTGCAATGTGAGATTTTCCATTGAATCGTTTGTCTATATAAAAAATAAGAAAAGCGAGTTAACCAATGCAAAAAATAGGGATAAAAAAAGAAATGATAGGCAATGGTCTATTCTTTCTTGTGCAATGTGCTGTCCATGGTAGTGGTAGGCAGTAGGAGTCTAGGAGACAGTAGACTAGCTAGTACCAATACGGTATCAGAGCAGTCTGTTGCAATGTTTAAAGATTGGTAGACTATTCTACTATAGTAGGCTACTGTGGTCAGAGATGGACATTTATCGCAACCGATACAACTTTTTCAGGCCGATACCACTATTTTCGAAATATTAAGGTCGATACCGATAACCGATATTTTATCTAAGATATTTTATCACTACTTTGAGAAATTTCAATTAACTCGACACTAAAAACTTTACTAATCCATCTCCAAAGAAACATTATTAGTGTACAAAAGTCACAGTATACCAGTAGTATTATTCACAAAAAATTCACAACAGTGTGGCAGTCAATTGGCAATTTCGTCACTAACTTCAATTTAACTTAAGCTATTATTGCTTAACCCCCCTCCAAACAAGCACTCTTACAAACACAAGTCAAAGTACAGTATTATTCAATTGCAATTCAAAAAATTCACTACAGTTTGCTCTAATTTCAATTAACTTAAGCTTTAATAGCTTAACCTGTTAACTCAGCTTCAAACAAGCACTCTTACAAACACAAGTCAAAGTACAGTATTGTTCAATTGCATCTCACAAAGAATTCCCAGTAGTTTGTTGCACCAGTCTTTTTCATTTTACAGCCTGTTTTCAAGAGCTCAACGCAAATCATGCGCAAAATCTAGAAAGCAGTTCAATATACACTGCCTAGTTGTTTTTTTTATGTAGTGAAGTACATGCATCATGGCAGATGACTTGGCCGAGAATCAAACCTGCGAAACGCAATTCAATGCGCTGACCTCTCAGCCAACTCCAGTATTTGCTGCTTCAGTTATTAGTTATAAATTAGAACTATATGCTGTTCACGATCAGATGGCCGAGTGGTATAGAGCGTCTGCTTCTAAATCGGTAGACTTGGGGTTCGATTCCGAGTCAGGTCAAACCAATGACTTTCAAATTGGTATTCACAGCTTCCCTGCTTGACGTTCAGCATTTAAGGGACAGTGTGGAGAAAGCTGGCAAGTTTACTTGTTGTGCCGTTGGGAAAGGCACTTAGCGGGATTCCCCCATCTTAGTGTGGTAGACAGATAGCCGGCAACTCCTAAGCGAGCTCGTACAGCGCGTCGTCGCTTTCTCGTGATAGGAGGATAAATATGCCAATAATAATAATAATACCACGTTTTCTTTGCATTGAAGTCGGGTCTTTTTCTTTTGCAAGCTGCGCACGCACATACATGTGCAAGAACAGCGGCGAAAATGCGTGGTATATGCAAGCGAGGGCATGCGCATTGTTGACTTCTTGCATGTGCGGGCTGTACACGCTAAGCAAATAGAACGCATAAACGAGCTCATGCTTGCTTTGTAAAACAAATCGCTTTAGAAGTAATTGGTGCTTTGTACTGTCGTTCGAATAAAGCATGCTATTGCAAGCCGATATTTATCGGTGGTAAAAAGCCGATGCAATATATCGGCTTGGTACTGATATCGGCTGACGGATATATCGGTCGAGCTCTAATCGTTATCGCTCAAAACATGTTTGGTTTATCGATTACCGATATCGCTTTTGTAATATATTTTGTTATCACCGATGAATTATCCTATAAGTGATTCTTTATATATACAGTGTTCAAAGTTAGTGAGTTGGCGCTACGGAAAAAATACACGGCGTCCATAAAGTCTTGTTGCAATTGAAAAAAATCTCTCTTTGTTTTGTTTAATGCCACAGCAGAGTCCATGCACTGCTCTCTTTTCTTGAAAAATCTAGAACAACGTTTTTGCAATTTGACTTACAGAAAAAAACTTCGATAAACACATTGAAAATTTATCGCAACATTTAATGGAAAAATTTATCGGCGATAAATTATCGATTACCGATATTGCTTTAAGAAATTGAGATTTATCAGTATCGCCCAGGGTTTTTTTGAAATTATCGATTATCGTTATCGCTTTACTACAGAAAGGTTTATTGTGCCCATCACTGGCTGTAGTATGGTACCAGTTGATGTCAGTGGTAGGGTGTAACACTCAAATACAAGTTTGCTTGTACTAGCAATTTTCCTATGCCAAATCGAATAACTAAATCAGTGATAAAAATTTTTTTGACTAATTTTTGCATTTTAGCTGCCCACACACTCCCCATTTCTATGGCGATGTAGCCCCAAATCAAGATATTGCGTAATCTTTGAGTAAGATTGTCGTATTGAGTTGCAATTAGTGTCAAAAGAATTGGAATACGCAAGTATATATACCACTTCAAGAGGAACTATAGGCCTAAACCCTTCAATTTAAAAGATACTAGCAATTATGTCCATTTTTAACAAGAAATTGTGTGTTTTCAGTTGTTGACTGTTCGACAAAACTAAAAATTCCACAAATTGACAATTTTGCTCATACAGTGGATGCCGCTTAATGTAATCACGGATAATGTTATCAATCGGTTAATATTATCGGAATTCCTGATCCCCGCTCGCAGAGATGTGCAGTATTGAGATACTTGTATCGGCGATACGTATCGCGCGATATTGGTATCGATTAAGTGTTTCCCTACAGTATCGCGTATCGGTATCGATTAAGCGTGTTTTTGTGCATTGCCGATACAAGTATCTCGATACTGTTTTTGAGCACGATCAATTTTACCAGGTGTTGAGTGCATGTTCATTTATGGTTCCTGAAGTATGTGAAATGAAGCTAAGTTCCCTCATTGATTCAAAGCGACGTACTGTCCGCAAATTTCTCTTATCACTAGCCTATTTGCAACTGTTTTGTAACGCCATTGAACAACGTTAATTGTGAAATTATAACATGTCCCAATTAACAGCTCAGAAGGCCGAGTGGTAAGAGCGTACGCCTCGGAAGCTGTCGATTGGGTTTTGATTCCGAGTCGGGTCAAACCAATGACTTTCAAATTGGTATTCACAGCTTCTCTGCTTGACGCTCAGCATTAAAGGGACAGTGTGGAGAACAAGCCGGCAAGTTTAGTTGTTGTGCCGTTGGGAAAGGCACTTAGCGGGATTCCCCCATCTTGGTGTGGCAGACAAATGGCTGGCAACTCCTAAGCGAGCTCGTGTAGTGCATTGATCGCTTTCTTGTGATAGGAGGATGTACATATGCAACAAAAAAAAAAACGTGTTATTTTTCCGTTTTGCACTTATCCGCAGATTGCTAACTTGTATATAGCAGTTTTTTTAATTCATTCGTAAACCAATTTTTTTAATTGATTTTTTTTTTCTTGATATTGTATCGAGATATATGTATCAGCGATACGAGTATCGATATCGATTTAACACTTCTTCAAAGTATCGATATTGATTAGCTCTATTTTCAAGTATCGTGTATCAATATCGATTAACTCAAAAATTGAGTATCGCGCCCATCTCTGCCCGCCCGAACGTACAATATGCATTACAAATATGCCGCTTATTGTAATCACTACATCGGTTATTATTAATTTTTTACCAACCGTAGAGACTAATTTTGTTAACTTCCAACATAAATGCCAAACTTTGAAGATTAGTGGCCTGAAAAACCTGTAAACATCAAATCTGGAATTGTCAGGACGATGAAAGAGCAAATGAACCGGTGATAATTTCACGGCAAGCTTTAATCTAGTGAGTTTGGAAAAAGGAGATTAAAGCTTGCCGCGAAAAGCTGACTTAATTTTGGTTAGTCTTATTGTTCGGGCAATAAAGGGCATTGTTTATTTAATGCTCTTCTTCGTGTTCTGCTTTTCACAACTGTCAGCTGAATTACTGTACTCAGTTACTGTACAAGACAACCAGTTGTGACAAGCGATCTGGTGCCAAGACAATAGGCTGTGTGGCAGTGAGTTTTTTCTTAGTGACTTTCTTAACCCTATCAGATGAAGAAATGCAGAGATTTAACCATCAAAGAAAATGTTACAATTTTGGAGAGCTATGATAAGCTGCCTAACATGGGGCAACGAGAAGTACTGTATTTAGTGTGTTCGTTATAAGTTTTTACTGTTTATTAAATATTTCGTTTACAGTTGTACTGTATTGAAATCTATTTTTGAGAAACCTATTAAACGATAAAATGGCAATTTTCATTTTTTCGGTTAATGTTATCAATCGGTTATTGTTATCATTTCTGATGTGAACAAATGTGATCACATTAAGTGGCGTCCGCTGTAACTTAAAATGAAGGATAAAGAGTTTAGGCCTGTAATTCCTTTTGAAGTAGTATGTAAACTTGAGTATTCTGATTCTTTTGACACTAATTGCAACTCAATACAACAATCCTAACTCGAAGAAGATAGAGCAATATCTTGATTTGGGACTATGTTGCCATAGAAACAGGGAGTGTGGGCTGCTAAAATGCAAAAATTGTTCAGAAAGTTTTTATCATTGATCTAGTTATTCAATTTGGCATAGGAAAATTGCTATTACAAAAGTTTGTAAGATGGTCAGTAAAAAAATGTTACATCCTAGTCAGTAGCCTACTGTCAGTAACTGTAAGAATACCACCGGCACGGAAAATAACATGGCATTTGCTAACAGGCTAACACTGTATATAACAGTACCGGTACCAATATGTATTGATGTGTAATATCGCTATTTTGCTAACTTCATCTTTAACCATTTAATTAAATAATGAAGGATCTTTAATGAGAAGAGTACATTGATACGATACTCAGTAAATTTTGCTTGATTTAACTTTGTCTTTTATCCTGTAGCCTGGCTTTCACTTCTTGAACTTAGGATGTTACTTTGAAAGCTTTGCAGTTTGGCTAATTGACTATAGCAGTGTATAGTGTGATGGTAAATTATTGACCTTTGACAAAAACTGGTGTTGATATACCAGTGTACACTTATTTTCAAGACTAGGATAAGCATGCCAGTACTGAGTACCACTGCATAATGTTTTGTCGATATAACGTTTATCAGGGCCGGTGTAGCGACCCCTGAACCCCCCAGCCAGGGGGGAAGGCAGGCCTGGTCAGGGGCCCGCTCTGAACATCGTGGCATTTTTTTTACTTGGAAATGATTTTAATACGTGTTATGATGCAACATTAATTAGCTTGTGTGCGTGTGTGTAGAAAGGTGCTGACGGGGTAGGGGGTTGAAGAATGTTGGACTCCAATTGTGTCGCTCTTGTTTGAAATGTACCGGTAATCTACTGTAGGCACAATCGCTTGCATATAAATAATTTTTTTGATCTGCTGAATGAACGAAAGTATATTAGGCTATTTTCTTCTGTCAAAATACACATTTTATGAAATATGAATTAGCCTATAGCAACACTTAGTAACTTCATATTTCATGTGATTTGCTTCGAATAAGGTCGTACATGGTACGTGTTTAGAAGCTTGTAGGTTTTACAGGTTTACCATGGTTTTTGCTCAAAAGCATAAGGGGTGTGTGACTACACTAGCAAAGTGGATCAAAATTGGTTTGTGAAATGGATCGCTAAAAGTTCGCATTCATAACATATTGTAACTTTAAGTAAGGCCTACTTCAAACTTCGATTGTTTTTTTAAGTACCAGTTATTGCCAAATGGATTGATGATTTTCGTGGATACTTTTCTCCTGCTTTTTCTCATGTCATGTCACATTGTGCTGGGTGGTTTGTCATCAATTTTAATTTATTATTGTGATGCTTAATAGCGCACAAAAATCAGCCAGTAGTTCAAGCGTTAAAACGATTTTAGGTAAAGCATTTGCCGCTAATTCGGTAAACGCTTGCTCTGTGGAACCAAAGATCATGTTCTGTAAAAGAATTAGAATTTAATAAAAATGAGCATTCTTCACTAATCAGTTATACACAGGGATTCGTATCGTTCTTACTTCAAAGATTTGTCCTTATTTTGAGAGTCTACACGTTACATCTTGGAAAATATTATTGTCGTAATGAAATGTCCTTATTTTTGGCTTGCGTCCTTATTTTGTCTTATTTGGACTTCATAAACCAAGCTTTGTGTTATTCGTCTTGCCTTATTTTTTGTCTCATCGTCAAAGCTTTATTGTGACATCGAAGCAACACAATCTTATTTGGATCACGAAGAAGCAAGGCATAGTCAGGCATGAAGCATTGTTCGCACTTCAGGCTGTGTAGCTTAGATTTTCAACTGGGGTACGTAGATGGAAAATCAAACGCAATTGTATGTTGCGTAAAAACATACTGGTATTCGTCAGTTGAGAAATTTGCAAGGAAATTAACGTTTCGACTATAATAAATCTTGCAAGACTGACGAGACTCATATCCGTCACTGTCTGGTTCGTTCATCAGAAATCGCACGAATACGCAGGAAATGCAAAATGGGATGAAAATCGCATTCTGTGTAAAACCACCAATTCCTTCCATTTTGCTTGCGGATAAAGGAGGCCCCACATGAAATTTTTTTGGGAGGGGCTTCAGCTGGCCTAGTGCCGGCACTGATCTTTATAAAAAGGTTACCAGGTTACGGTAACATTAGCTTAAACTGCACTGTGCATTAATTGTTTTTATTCAACTGGTAAAAATATCAGGAGAAACTAAGTATGTTTAAAACTGAAATTATGATTTGTTTTTGAATTAAAAATTTTTCGGTCAAAAATGCAATATCTAATATTGATTTATTCCACTAAATGCATATTGGTCAAATTATTCCGGAGTGGCCAAAACTTGTTCAGAAGTGGGCAACATCCACAATTTCACTTTTTGTGATCTGTCATTACTCTGTTTCATGCCCAATTTTGATGTTTTAAATTTCTCGTATGTGATTGAAACAATTACCCTGTCCACGCGTCCAATTTATGTGGGCTTAAAGCCCACATTGATGTGGGCTTGCTGCTGTGAACTTTCTGCATCACAATTAAATTTTTGATGTCATAATTAAAAAAAGTGATTATGACATCAAGCCCACTTAAATTGGACATGTGAAGAGGGTAAATGTGTACCGTATTTTACTAACCATAAGGCGCACTCAAAATCCTTTTTTTTTTCTCAAAAATTGATTGTGCGCTTATAAGTCGGTGCGCCTAATGTATGGATCAGGTAGTGCTTTATGCTTTATTGCTTACACTCAAAACCAGTAATAGTATCCTTACCATTACTTAGGGATGTGCCGGATAGCAAATTTGCCGGATATCCGGCAAATTTGACTTGCCGGATTCCGGATAGTAGCACTAAGCCAAAATTAATATTTTGATGGTTTTTGTACTCGCTATCGTCTAGCTCGACTAGCGAGCCATGAAACTAATTGCATGAGATCATGTGACATACAGCAAACTTCCAAAAGCATTGCGTCATTAAAAATGGATTTCATTACTCTATCTAAGTTGGCCGAATCGGCAACGTGGTCGAGCGGCAGGAGCTCATTGATAAAATGACCACCTCACTGATCTCTTTTGATTCAACTTCAATCCACGAGCTACGTTTGTGTGGCAACACGTTTTCAATGCTGGGCTTTATTTTTTTGGTTAAGAAGAATTGTGTAAAAATTGTGGATTTTGGTCAAGAGTATGCCGAAAATCGGATACCAAGTCGGTCGGTCACCATAGACGTCTAATCGGCGGGAGCAGGAGCAGTGTTTCCTCGGGTCTAATACCGAAGGGGGTGACATATATCTGGCTTACGGGGTATTTTCATTATTACATCAAAAGTTGACTGCATGCACAGTAGTTATAACAGTTCCAAAATGTAACAGCGCAAAGTCTCAGCATTGTTTTGACGAAATTTTGCGCTCATGCTATGTATAAAGTGAGAAGAAAATTCTTATCAAACATGTGACCAGCGTCAGCGGCGTGATTTTACGAGTAAAGCAATCGAGTTAACAATCGCCACACATTGTGTTGATTTTTGCGGTTTTGCTCTTGTGAGCAATAATTTGTGATACCCATCGAAAAGCAAACTTCAAAAAAGATAAAATATTTATTATACTCGCGGTATTACGCAGAAGCATGTAACGCAGAGTTGTAAATGGGCCGAAATTTTAGGCCCTAACTCGCCCGAATCCGAAAATACAAGCCCGAACCCGAAAAATGCTTCAAGCCCGATTTGGGCCCGACTAAAGCCCGAAATCTAACAATTTTCTAATAAAGTAACAAAAAGATAAGTTCGGTCGCAAATTCAATACCGCGCTGTAAACTGACAGAAACAATAATGCAACTGAACGTATATCACTTGATTTACTTGACACATTCTTACTTGACTCTTTCTTACTTGACAAAACAACAATGTTACAAAGTGTGAGACCAAGTTCAGGTCCTAACTAAGCCCGATATATTTGTCAACTTCGGCCCGAATTTAATCCGACCCGAAAACGGCTCGACTTACAACTCTGATGTAACGAGTGGCGTAGCCCATCGCTGCGCCCGTGCAACACAATCTCGAATCCCGAAAAAAAAGGCGCAACGGTGGCAAACCTCCCACACCAATAGCGATGTCTTTAACCACTACGCTAAGCGGTCGGTAAAAGGCAAGTTTAAATTTGAATTTTCGCATGTTTGTGCTATCATCAAAACTTCTAAAAAACGCATGGTTTCATTTGTAGTAACTCTACCACAACATTTCTGCAAAAAATCGATCCTGCGGTAAATCTGTAATGATTGGTAGATTACATCAAACTTTCATACAAATAGACGATGGATGAACTAAGGACCTTGAATTACAGACTTCAACTTACATAACGTTACAAAACCGCCCAACATTCAAAAGCAGAAATACATCCATTACAACGCTACTGGTGCCTTTAAATGTTTTTTGAACGTAGTAGACAAAGTTTCTACAAAAATTCTCTCTCCCTGTTGTTTGCCTTCGAGAAAACAATGGCGCCTATGTCCGCCGCTCATTGCATTCTTTTTTTTTTTTTTTTCGTTTTGAACAAAAGTCGAACGTGCCAGTTGTAGGACAGAAGACAGGCTTTTACATGCAAATTATTTGCATGGTCTTTAGGGATGAAACAACGATATTGGTCCCCGAACTTATACCTTCTCGGTTGGAAGCCGATTGTTTGTTCGTTTAGTTGCATATTTATCCTCCTATCACGAGAAAGCGATTAAAGCGCTGTACGAGCTCGTTTAGGAGTTGCCAACCATCTGTCTACCACACCAAGACATGGAGGAATCCCGCTAAGTGCCTCTCCCAACGGCACAACAAGTAAACTTGCCGGCTTGTTCTCCATACTGTCCCTTTAATGCTGAGCGTCGAGCAAAGAAGCTGTGAATACCAATTTGAAAGTCATTGGCTTGACCCGACTCGGAATCAAACCCGAGTCTACGGCTCAAGAGACGGACGCTCTATACCACTCGGCCATATCAGCTGTTAAGTTGTTTTCTCTTGATTGATTAATGATTACTGCCTTGCTGCTACACCATCGAAGTGGCTTTCCTGATGACAAAACTCACAGCACCAAACAAAAAAAAAAAACTTGTAAACTAAATTTAAATCATTTTGATATAAAGAATTACCAACGTAATATAAGCTTTGGACTCGGTTGTGCTTTTTGTAGAGAGCTTAAGCAAAATTAAAGTTTTCAAACTTTCACCAAAATTTTTTCACATAAATCGAAAAGGTAACTTTTATTTTTACAGAGTCTATTCTGAGCAATTCCCTGAACTTTAGAAATATCCGGTATCCGGCCGGATAGAGAAGCACTATCCGGCCGGATACCTCTAAAAGCGCCGGATAGTGCCAGATACCGGATATGTATCGGGACACTATGGTCTTTTCGCAACCTCTCTCGTAGAAACAATTGCACCTTGTTGATTATCATTATTAGTTTTTGTTTAATGTTTTGCGCAATACCTTCTACAATAAATACAAATCAATTGAATTGAAAAAAAAAAAAAACAATTGTACAATTCCTTGATATCGAGTGGCTTTTATCGCGTTGCCATACCAAAATTCAACGTCAAAATGAAATAATCAAAAGAACTTGGTGGTCGCATTGCCACCAGCCGCTATCGGTAAACGCGCCTTAAGGCGTGAAACGCGGCACGCGACAAAAATTTTTCGCACCTTGTTTTATTTTACTGTTCACCGATCATGCGAAATCCTTCTACATTTACTTACATTATAATTTTAGTCGCGTATCGGTAAACGCGCCTTTAATACGCACGATCGTCACAAACAGCCAGCAGTCATTGGCAATTGCGTGTGCTTGTTGCATAAGCTTACGCACTAGGTGTGTGCAGTTTACTCGCGCGTGTGCATCACCGCAAATGCAATTGCATTGATTAAGTTTTTTTCATTTCAAATCGGCAGTATCAAAAAAAGATTCCGAATCATTTAGGATTCGATTCGAGATTCGGTAATGGACATTCCTAACCTTATATATGTAAAAAAATGAATCAAAGCTATTCATTGATAGTGCGCCTTATAGCGCACCTAATGGTCTGTAAAATACGGTACTGATTTTCAAACTATATCGGTATATGTACTGTGTAGTTATTTTCTGCATCACAATTACATTTTTGATGTCATAATTTATAAAAGTGATTATGACATCAAGCCCACTGCAACAATCCCACATAAATTGGACATGTGGACAGGGTAATGCTGTACTGGTATATAGCTTAATATTATTTAATATCTAAAAGTAATCTTGTTTTCAGCACTAAATTTGTATATATTGCCAATGCAATTTAATCAGTGATTGCAGTTTTTAACTGCTGGCACCGCTATATTAGAAATGGGAATTGGTAGCAGCACTACCTTGCAGTTGCTTGAAAATGAATATTTGAAGAAGCTGTCCAGTACTGATACAATATCGGAATATGATCCATTTTGGAATCAACTTTTTTCGTATCAAAATTCACTTATGATTCATAATGATAGAGTTTCTTCTGTAAACTTGGAGGAAGTTACCCAAAAATATTGCAAACTGTTATTTGCCAACAATCAAAGAACTGGAAACTTCACATCATTGGTCAAAATATTCATGTCAAGGTCTCAAGAACTTCAGTCTTCAGCTGAATGTAGAGATGAAATTTTTGTGTGGCAAACCCAAAATGCTCTTCACATCATTAGACATTTGTGCAAATTTTTGGTCGAAAACATGACTGAAGACAAAATAATTGAGCAATTTGAAGCTTGTTCTTTAGATGAACGCAAAAAGGAACTTTCAGCTGGATCAGTATTTTCTGAAACTCCGCAGCCAGCTTTATTGAAGGCTTTTATTGGAACTCTTATGGATGTAGTGGTGAAGGTACCAGTTTTACAGTTGACTTACTCGGTTCTTTTGGAAGCAGTAAACTGTATGATTATCCTATTATCTGTTCAAATGTTTGTTCCTTATCCTTTGCACCATGGACCTCTACATAACGTCTTTTTCAGTGCGTTTAATTCAGTCCAGATAAATGCGTTTGTTCATGGCTTATTTCAGAATTTTGTGGAACAAAGAGAAGCACCGAAAACGCATGAACAAGACCACGAAGGTGGGAGCTTAGTGCTTGGTTTGGCTGCTACTGTTGCCACTGGTTTGCGTTCTATGCTGAAATTTTCATCACAAGTTAAAAATCCAGATTCAATGTCGATAATTCGAAGAGCGATGTTGGCTCATCAGTGCTCTTTACTTACACTAGTTTTAATAAATCATCAAGTAATAGGAAAAGATGAGGACGCTGCTAATTTGTATAAGCAAGCAATTTGTTTGTTTCGTCATGTTCAAGGAAGGCAAAAAGGTGCAGAACAAAGTAGCCAAGAATCACCTTCATTTCATATCAACTTGTCCAGGTTGTACATTACTTTATGTAACACTCAAGCACTTGAAAGTGGCACCTTGATGTTGTATTTTCTTCTACATAATAACCCCGATGTTAAAGCTTATGTTTTGTCAAAAACTGATATTGAGTCACTTGTTCTACCCATTCTGCAAATACTGTACATTGCACCCACACAAAACTCGCATCATATTTACATGGCACTCATTGTCTTGTTAATTTTGACCGAAGATGATCATTTTAACAAGAGCATTCATGGAATTCAGCTTCCATCAGTGCCTTGGTTTACTGAGCGAGTGTTGACCCGTGTATCTTTGGGAGATTTGATGATTTTAGTCGTATTGAGAGTCATTCAGTTCAACATGTATCAATTAAGAGATCGTTATTTACACACTAATTGCCTCGCTGCTCTTGCCAATATGTCATCACAGTTTCGCTCTATTCACTCTTACCCAGCACAGAAAATCTTTGAGTTGATCTCTGCGCTTACAAAACGCCATAAGCTCTACAAACAGAAGCTTGCTGAGTTGCCAGTCAATCATCTACCAGCTGAAGGTCAAACTGCCACTGTAATTGAGCCGGAGAGGAATTACGCTGAGGAAGTTCAAGTACTTGAGGAGGTCATAAGGATGTTGTTGGAAATAGTTAACTCCTGCTTTAGCACAGGATTGCATCGCCAAAATTATAACCTTGTCTATGCTCTTTTACAAAAGCGAGAAGTTTTTTCCCAACTCAAAATGCATCAACCCTTTGCAGATGTTCTACAGAATATAGAGACTATCATCGAGTTTTTTGGCGGAAAAATTGATCAAATAAATGTTGAATCATTGACTCAAAATGAAGTGCAACGAGTGATTGAAGATACAGTCATGCAACTTCCATCCCATTATTTGCATAAATTCCCTGAATTAAAGTTTCGATACTTAGAGGAGGAGACGCCAGAAGACTTTTTTGTTCCCTATGTGTGGTCCTTAGTGTACAATAAAAGTGGAATTTATTGGAACCCTGGTTCGGTTCAGTTATTCAGCTTGGAACAGTAGATTTTTATAGCCTTTTCTGTACTAGCCGCTTTTCTTAGAGGATCGTTTAGTATGAATGTTGTTTTGATTGTTGGTGCACTTTTTTTTTACATCCGATCTAATGGTATACTGTACTTTACTGCGCGTGCCATTGACACGATAGTCATGAATTTGGTTCTAAAGTGGCGCAAGTTTGCATTGGTTCCAAACTTGATGTTGCTGCAGCTTCTTTATTTGTTCCATTAATTTTAAGAGCAAAAAGATTTTTCAAGCACTTTCATGCAATGCAAGTTCTACAAAAATTTTTGTATGCTTTTAACCCTCCTACGGTAATCACACTCTCATTTGCATAAAGTTGTTAAGGTTCAAATTTAACCCCAATTGGTTTTTCCGTAATAATGACGATAAATGGACAAAACCACGTGAGTAGTTGGAAAAGACAAAGCCACTACCGGAGCCCATTCTCGTTTTGGGCTAACGTTGAGCAATCAAGCTAAGGTTGAGAAACATCAGTCATTTTCCGTGGGGTCAAATTTAACCTCAATTGACTTTTATGTAGCCTATGTGCTGCAAAAATATCATATAATGTGGGGTTATTATATTTTTACTACGCAAAAGGAGGACAGGTTCTTTGAGGTTCATCATATTCACAGATGTCCAGTTTTCTGCCCAAAATCAAGTGAAGACGCAAAAAAAAAAGGTCGTTAATTCCGCGAAGGTCCGTTTTCTCACCCGAAAGCAAGTGAAGACCAAAAAGAAAGGTCATTAAGTCCGCGGACGTCCATTTCTTCGCCTGAAAACAAGTAAAGATTAGAAAAAAGGTCAAACTTCCAAAAATTTTTCGAGGAAGAATGATATGACATGTTTATTGTTTATCATGATGAAAAAACATAAAATCAGAGAATATTTGATATGACAAACCTTGAAACAGAGTGATTTACGAATTCTTTAAGCGATTTGGCATAAATTTTACGACAATGGTTTTTATTTTCTTGGGGTCAGATTTGACCCCAATAATCGCATGAGGGCTCAAAGAAGATTTTGTGTAGTGTTAGAGCACGTACTAATTGGTAATATTTTACATTCTCAGCTGCATTTTTATTTTCAGAAAATTCTGATATGCCGCTTATTGTCAAACAGCGTAATTATTTTTTGTGAATCGAGGGAGATTTTGACTGATTGTAATAACCAAGTCGCATTTATTTTATACTCCTGAGATATGGTCTCTTTCGAATTGTAAGCAGTGGCGCAACACCGGCTCAATACGATGGTTTTAACAATAATTTTCTCGTTTGGTCATTTCGTTGGTTTTAACAATAAGTACCACCAATGCAACAGCGTCTTCAGTGATGTACTTAGAATGAGCGTTCTCCTGGGTTATAAGGCCGGAACATGATTGCTGGTCCTGACGGCAAATTCATGAACACCTAAGCCATGGTCTCAGCAATCCGCCAGCACCTTTTTTAATGCTTTGTTTGGGAAAAAAACAACATGGTGCATGAATGCTCCGTAGTATTTTTTCGGGGGAGAGTTTCGCAACACGTGAAATATTTTTAAATTTTCGTATTTAATTATCCTACCTATTGCGTGCCATATCTTCGTATGCTTTTGTTGTTGACGAATGAACTCTGTCTTGTAGTATCGAAATAAATTTGTGCCTTCCTTCCTTAAATTTTTCTAGTTGCGCCACTGCAGTTAATTAATTACTTTATTACATTGGCAATGCCTTTCTAGCACAGATATACTATTGCTATTTATTTTGATATAGATGTGAAAGCCATTTTAATTTATGTTTTGTATAGCGGGAGCGTTATAGTTTTGCTGTTTCAAGTTTTGCATTTAGACAGCGAAGCCTGTTTCGATTTTAATACTTCTACGAGCCGTGCTGTCAGCAGGGATTTGGAACCAATCTGAATTTGTCAAACTGTGGAACTTGTTTCACCTCAAGTTAAGCTATCACGGCCTTTTTTTTTGCGTTTCATAATGGCGGTACGCTCTGTAACGGTTAGACTCAACAAATGTGTGAATTTTTGGAACTCTTTTTTTTAGATTTATGCTAATAGCCCTTTCAGTAATTTTTCGATAAAATCTCTATTGATTGTGGTGGAAGAAAGTCAGATGCGAGGTTTCTTCAAATTTCAATTATGCAAACGGTTTCACTTCCTGTTGCCAGTCAAGATTACACGTTATTAAGCCTATTGTAGAGGTCGGAGTGACTTGCTGCATTCAACACTGCATGAATTCACTATGGTGCTGCTACCGATGATTGTAGTGCTTTGTGCTGGATGTCTGGGAAGGGATGCATCTCCCTCGTTTTCAGAAATGTTTTAAACTCAAATCTTTCATAATTTTAGCCTTTTCGTTAACAATAAGCCTTACGTCTTCTGCGCGCATAATCGAAAATGTTCGAACAATATGCGTCATATTTGGTAATGCACTCAGATTAGGGGTCAAAACATTTAAGCAAAATTTGCCTGAAAATTGTACAGAGGACTTAAGAGGCCAGTAAAGTATGTAAATTTCAAAAAAAATTTCCAGAGGAGCATGCCCTCGGACTCCTTTCTCAATTCGCTTTAAATTAATTCTGCGAGAAAAAATGTTGATATTTAATGCCCCCGTCCCTGAAAAATTTTTTAAAGTATTGGTACGCAACTGACAGGAAGCATTTTCAAAGGGCGTATTCACGCCCTTTCCCGGTTCTTAAATGTCTTTGCATTGAATTAGTATTGAACCTAGGCCTAATTCAAAGTTGCACCGTCCCTACCAAAATTTTCTGGATCCGCACCTGCTGGTTGTTGCTTCAAGTAGGCTGACTGCTCTACGGCAGAATGTTGCATGGTGAATAACTTTTAAGAGTTGGTTACTAAATCGTAGGTTATGACGATTTTTATATTGCTTGATTTATGTGATTTGTCGAAAATAGTATGATTAGGTTAAAACACAGCTACTTATGATTTCTGCATGATTATTGAGTGTGTTATGAAATATTCCTAATGGTTTGTGGACTGAATGCATTGTTTCTTAGTAGGAACCACAGCCTTATGAATTTTGGTCGTAGCATATTGAATTATTATAGGTGTAATGGTAAGCAGTGATAAATTGAACATCAAGTCGAGCTCTTCAAGATATCACGGGTTTGCATTGCAAAAGTTACGCAAAACTGACAAGATCACGATGAAACCTGGGCCGTTATTGGTTAAAATTCCCGCAGTACACACCACTGATCGGGGCAATCGCGGAGTTTGCGTAAAACCTCTTGCTCGATCCCATTAATTGTTGCGTAGCTGCAAGATTGCGACCTCAAAAGCAGGGAGTCGAACCGAACCAGAGTTTTATAAACCGGTTTTATGCTATTTTTGTCGAACCTTAACTGAAGTGCATTTTTCAAGCTCGCAAAGAGCGAACAGAAACAGAACCGAATAATGTGAGTACTTGCGAACCCAAACCGATTGAACAAGCGGCTCGCTCCATGAAGTCAGTTTGCAGCTGGTTCGAATTTAATATAACCGGTGCGCTTAAATTTGTCCGAACCCTAACCGGAACTGAACCGAAATTTGAAACCGCTGCTGAACCCAAACCGAATCCGAAACATTAAACGGTTCGACCCCTGCTCAAAAGCCAGGTTAGTTATAGACCTTGTTTCTTTTCACAATTTCTATTTTACCCCTAGTTTTAAGTAGGTTTTACGGTATTGCATTTCTGCCACCGTTGTTAGTCCCGCGAGACACAAAGAGTTCTCTTTGTGTGTCAAGCTTACAGCTTCACGCAATCTCAACGCATACACTGAGAAAATGTAGATACAACGAAACCAGATTTAAGATGTATCGCAAAACTCTTCTTGAAAGATAACTTGTCATAAAAAGTTGGCTAGCTCAAGTGCCTATTACTTCTCAGCGTTGCATCTCACTCAATCCAAGCAAACACCACGCGTTAAAAGTATTTTATTGAATAAAGTTAAATCCTGGAGGGGTAGAGCATCTGCAAAACAAAAAAATTACTTAAATAATTGAGTGGCGGTACGAAACGTGAGAATAAAAAATAGCCTTGAAAAATGCTGTTTTCGCGTTAGGCTTCAAGAAACCCTCTGTCACGACTCCTTATTAGAGTAGCTTTGAAAAAAGCTGTTTGTCCTAGAAGCTTTTCGTGACGCAATTGTCAGTGGGTGATCGCGTCTACGTGAGAACGAGAAAGCAAGGTCTGGCGATTCGTGAATATCAGTTTTGGACGGCAGCGAAGCGGTGGTTACATTGGCGAATCCAATCGAACGCGGGAAAGTAACGCGCAGTTCTGATTAAACAAGTCGTGCGAACTCACATTCTACTTGAACAGTTATAAAGAGTATAGACAATAGGGTATTCGCCTTTTTCACTTTTTTTCAAATCCCTTAGTTTATACGATTTCTGGGGTACAAATCAACACCAAAACGCATCCCAATAATTTTTTTTTGAAAGTTTTTGCGATCTTCATACTTTTGGGGGTCCAACAAGTTTTTTGTGGGGGCGTCAACCTGACATTTTGCGTAACTCCAAAAGTATAGCACCTAGAGCAATAATTTTTACACCAATCGAATCAGGACTGCAGGTTTCCTATCTGTCTTTAATACATTATATTACTATATTTCGCTTATTTTCGGAGTTATTTTCAAAAAACGTTTAAACACAAATACGTGCTGACAGAGATAAATCAAATATACGAGTCCTTGTAGCGACTAGCGCATGCCGAATTTTGATGTCCACTCGCCTCTCCTGTGGGGGTTTTTGAAAATCTTTTACCATTACCTCACTTGGACAACTTGACATCTGACCATTAAATCTCTCTTATGAACGATAATGATCGTCAAGTTTATTCCAAAATGCGCGATCCTTCACTAAAAGGCAAGGTGAACTTTTACTTTGAGAGCTGAAATAGCACGTAGTAGGTGTTCTCTTCCACTCCAGCTCTTGGGTGTCCATATCCTTTGTAGATGCTGCTCTGGATCTTGAAAATGCTTGAGTTGATAAACAGGATTTTTGGAACAAAGGTTTAAACAAACGGTTATCGGATTTACCGAAGTACAAAAATGCTTTATGGACGCTTTCTTTAAACTACCTCCCACCATCATCTCGTCGTTATCTCTAAAGTCTGGCAACAGATCACGGAGAAATACCATGTTAGATGGCCTTTCTGGTGCACGTGGATTTAGGTGAACTTTCGTGAACATGAGCACATAGACTGAGACGATAATAGCCACCACACATGGAAGCTTTGCCTTTTGAGTGTCAGTAATTTCCACGTCAAAGAGATGAAGTCCAATGTAGCCATTGGCGGTTGTTAGTCATCTGTACTTGTAAGGATAACAGTAGTAGTGTTGTTATATATGGAGGGATAGCAAAATGTGCAGTAAATCTTACTCTTGCCGAGAAAATGAAATGTTCTCTTGTTTGTGAGACAAAAATCGTTGCATCTTGTCAGGTATGTCAGTACTAATCAGGCGACATGTTAATACCGATGTCTAAAACAGGGTTTCCACACAATTTTATAAATCAAATTCCATGACTTTTTAGAACAATTATTGCACCTTTTTTACGCTATTTTGAGTTAGCTACACTCCATGTATGTAGATTCTGTGGAAGAAATTATTTTTCAGTGAAAGCGAAACCAAACTCGGGTGTTGTGTCTTCAAAGAGAGCTGGAAGCCCCGAAAGAATAAAAATTTGACTGCTTTCACATCCCTGATGCATATGTCTCACATTTGCATATGAAACTTGCGTAATTGACCATGACTTGAAATTTTCAGGGATGGTAGATCTGAATGTGAACTTGTGTCTAACAACTTTTGGAAGTGGCGGTCAACAGATTAAAGGTCAAAAAACAAATTTTATTAAAACAAAAACGAAGTCTTCAGATATCGGTATCGGCCTTTAAATATATCGGTATCGCCAAAAAAATTCATATCGGTCGAGCTCTAAGTCACTTATGTCATTCAGGTATTTTCAACCACTCTGCAGCGGTACTCTTTAGAGTTAGAACATCATTGGTATGCCGCAGGATTTTGCTCCTAAAAAAAAAGGTTGAAAATCACTGGGTTTTACCACTGCAAACATTGTGTTAAAAAGTATGTAAAAGAACGTTTCCGTCTCACGGCGTGATGTGCTGCGAAAACTGTGCAAGGTCACAGCTACACAGCTGATTATGCCTAAACCAAAAAAACGATAATAATGCAAAGATTCAAAAATACGTAAACACTATCGTCATGCTATTGTTGCTGATGCAACGTAGTAACTAAAATTCAAACTATGCTCCCAATTACTTTGCTGTCATTGTCACAAAGTATTGACAAGCATTAGCAGTTAGTATACTACACCACCCCATAAATTCTACCTGTGATCAAAACTTAACTTTCACATGAAACAACAACTCTCGTAGTTAACATTAAGCCATTTTGGATTCTTGCTTAGACTCGTAATTATTGGAATAATGTACGAATGATACCAGTAGCTGTCAACACTCACAGATATTGGCAAGGCGAAACTCTTGTCTGACGACGTAATTCTATTTTTAATCCTTTTAGCCTCCAGTAAAACTAACCACGCATAGCCTAAAACATAGTAAGATTATAGCACGAAATTAAACACCCTAAATTCTTCAATAAATCAAGGAATCCTAACTAATAAATTACGAAATAGGCACTGCCAAAAAGGTTAAACTGTATATGATATTCGTACAAGGATGGGTAGTGTTATTGTAGTTTACGGATTTTGATCAGCATCGGAAAGTGGATTGAGAGACTTGTTTCAGTTTTGCGCTTTACAGCACCAGTAGTGTGAAACAGAAAAGGCAAAACTGCGCCAACACAAACAACTACTTTGATCTCAGTTCTAAAAAAATACTTTCTATATTCTTTTACTACGTATCACTCGAGAAAGCACAGTCATCAATCTAAATATCTAGATTCTAGAGTAGCCTACATTAGAACGTGATTTACGGTACTAAAGAACGTATAACGCAGTTATATTCTTTATCCATCCCTAATCTGCCAGTAGTAAATCTGAAAAAGCAAGAAAAAACAGTCCACTAAAAGGTAATGCTTTTATACTGGCTATCAGTACTGCACATCGCTATCTAATGGAAAGAAGGTGAGCATTATCAAATGGTTAATAAATCTTGTATCTACCAAGTGAATTTATACACTAAATTTCGACTTCCAACCTAAAAATGAAATTGATGAACTCAAACCCGACATTAAGCAACAACACACAGTGCCGCAGAACATAAACTCTCCATAAATCGACCAGGGAATTCAATCAATCAATCAATCGGTATATTTTACCACCACAAAATAGGCTATTCTACTAGGCAAGATTACCGAGGAACGAGGCCTGTGCATGGTGGTGACAATGGTCAGCGTGCGCAAAGTCAAAATTAAGCAATTAAGATAAACAAATTCATTGATCGAATTAGTTCAAAGTTTGGGGAAAAAGACTACAATTATTGTCTCAACATGATTTGCGTTCTTCACATCAATCCTCGTTTTTCAGATAGCTGCTTGAGAACACGGTCAGGTTCATCTTAAAACAAAGCATCCAGTAATCTTGTTTTTGTGCCACGATTTATCCAGCAGTATAACAATTTTTCCTCGAGTTTGAAAAACATAAGTTACTACCTGATAAGATTCGTATAGCCTACTGTGGTTATACAGCATGGGCATGTGTTGAAACAGCGCTTGATTTTGAATGCACTAAGCACTCTTTTCGTTATACAACAATAGTCATGAGAGTAGTTTCGCCTATGCTCTGCATTGCGTTCGTTTGTAAGGCCATTCTTACGTGGCATGGCACATGAACCCAGACTCTGACAATCAAAAACTTCTGTCCTACATCGAGCGTCTTTCTGCAAACAGTAGTATATCAGAGACATTGTTCTCACAGCACAATGTCAGCGTGACTGCAGGGACTGTTTCTTCCATATGCTGCTCGGTGTCGCTGCCACGCCTCCAGCAATCGCTTGCTCTCCCTCCTCAGGCAAGCTTCCAAGCTTTTGGTTACAGCCAAAGAGCAAAACAGCAAAAGATCACCTCAGTCCAGAGTTGACAAGGCCTATCAGCTAATGCAAAAAAAACTTACAAATACGACAACTTGTAAGAGTGTCCTTGGAATATAGAAATTATTTTTGAAAAGTTCTTTGGCAAAATTTTTTCCATGACTTTTAACTTTTTGCAAGTTTCCAGGACTTTTTCCATGACCGCGGAAACCCTGCTATAATCTTTAACTGTTTACATTTTGCAATCCCTCCATATGTAACAACACTACTACTGTTATCCTTACAAGTACAGATGGCTAACAACCGCCAATGGCTACATTGGACTTCATCTCTTTGACGTGGAAATTACTGACACTCAAAAGGCAAAGCTTCCATGTGTGGTGGCTATTATCGTCTCAGTCTATGTGCTCATGTTCACGAAAGTTCACCTAAATCCACGTGCACCAGAAAGGCCATCTAACATGGTATTTCTCCGTGATCTGTTGCCAGACTTTAGAGATAACGACGAGATGATGGTGGGAGGTAGTTTAAAGAAAGCGTCCATAAAGCATTTTTGTACTTCGGTAAATCCGATAACCGTTTGTTTAAACCTTTGTTCCAAAAATCCTGTTTATCAACTCAAGCATTTTCAAGATCCAGAGCAGCATCTACAAAGGATATGGACACCCAAGAGCTGGAGTAGAAGAGAACACCTACTAAGTGCTATTTCAGCTCTCAAAGTAAAAGTTCACCTTGCCTTTTAGTGAAGGATCGCGCATTTTGGAATAAACTTGACAATCATTATCGTTCATAAGAGAGATTTAATGGTCAGATGTCAAGTTGTCCAAGTGAGGTAATGGTAAAAGATTTTCAAAAACCCCCACAGGAGAGGCGAGTGGACATCAAAATTCGGCATGCGCTAGTCGCTACAAGGACTCATATATTTGATTTATCTCTGTCAGCATGCATTTGCGTTTAAACGCTGTTTTAACTTTTTTTGAAAATAACTCCGAAAATATGCGAAATATAGTAATATAATGTATTAAAGACAGATAGGAAACCTGCAGTCCTGATTCGATTGGTGTAAAAATTATTGCTCTAGGTGCTATACTTTTGGAGTTACGCAAAATGTCAGGTTGACGCCCCCACAAAAAACTTGTTGGACCCCCAAAAGTATGAAGATCGCAAAAACTTTCAAAAAAAAATTATTGGGATGCGTTTTGGTGTTGATTTGTACCCCAGAAATCGTATAAACTAAGGGATTTGAAAAAAAGTGAAAAAGGCGAATACCCTATTGTCTATACTCTTTATAACTGTTCAAGTAGAATGTGAGTTCGCACGACTTGTCCAATCAGAACTGCGCGTTACTTTCCCGCGTTCGATTGGATTCGCCAATGTAACTACCGCTTCGCTGCCGTCCGAAACTGATATTCACGAATCGCCAGACCTTGCTTTCTCGTTCTCACGTAGACGCGATCACCCACTGACAATTGCGTCATGAAAAGCTTCTGGGACAAACAGCTTTTTTCAAAGCTACTCTAATAAGGAGTCGTGACAGAGGGTTTCTTGAAGCCTAACGCGAAAACAGCATTTTTCAAAGCTATTTTCAAAAAAAATTACTGTAATATCACGCATGTTCATTTCTTTTAGAATAGAAACAGCTGTCCTTGATATAGCTTTGATCCTAACGAACCTTACTGTGTAAGATTTAACCTTAATACCGGTTGGTCCCACTGCAGATGACAAATTGCCTTTTATGGAAAACATTATCAGTTCGTCAACGAGGTTTTCAACAAGCCAAAAGATGAGAAAATATTCTTCCCATCAATTTGGTAACTTGAGTCACACCACAGCGGATTTCCGCAACTGGACACAAACCAAAGTTAGATAATTAAATACAATCTCCCGCCCGATCTTTTTTACACTTTCTACTTAACGCTTAAACCTTTATTCTACGGTAAGCAAGATGAATAGCTAATTCACATCTGAAATTTCAACATAACAGCACTACCGTTAAATCTGATGCAACAAATACCGGCACATTAATCTGTAAACACAATAACAAACGTAAAATGAGCCAACTGGCGCAAAATCCTCAACCCAATGCAAAAAGTTTATATAGGTAGTAGCAAATTGATATAATCCCACAGCCCCACACCGGTGTGGCAATTTTGATGAACAAGTATCGATAGTTGAATTAATTGCATGTTTTAAGCATGCTTGACTTAAAATTGCTTAAAAAATGTGTCATGTAGACACTAAACAGGTCGAGTAAAAAACTTTCAGCATTTCCGAAATAATTTAGGTTCAGTTTGAATGAGTAACACAAGATTTTAGTCAAAAAAGCTTTCACTTACTACTCTGATCTTTTTGCCTAATGCTGTGGGTGGTAGGTTTCGTCTAAACTTAGCACGTACGATACCGCTGTTTCCGTGGGATCTCGTGATCTTGCCCCATATCACTCTCTTTAACGTGAGGTTACCCCGAGGAGACCGCTTCTTCCTGCACACAAGTTGTATTCAATACAAGGCAAAAATCAAATCTTCATCATAGTGGCGATATCGTGCCGAAGCGTGTAAGGAGTGGAAGAGCCCACCACTCTGGCTTAGTGCCAAAGCCACCACTTCGAAAAAGTATCGCAGCGGTGGCGAGCCGTTGGCGACACCGCGTCTGACGTGACACTCTCAATAATCGAATCAACGACCTCCCGAGACGATAGCGATGTCTTTAACCACTATCGCCAATCGGCCGATACACGACAACAAAGTACAAATTGTGATATTTCAAAGCAATTATCACTAAAAACAACAAAGCGAAACCATATTGCTAACTTTGAAAAGTAAAATTTGGATTTAACAAGCCCTTTAGAGTGTTTAAGGGACGCATGAAGTAGACAAGGGTGAACGCAGTGTGCTACCGGTGGCTAAGATAACGTGGATGAGGATTAATTACTGTAGCAAGCAAAAGTGATAAAAATTCCGAAGTATATACCGGTACCGTAATAATAAGCCCTCATAGAGTTTTGATTCAGATGAAACAGCAAAATCGTTTCAACAATACCGTACTTGACTCATGGCCTACTCAAGATGCTTGACTTCAAAAAAAAAAAAAAAATATTTAAGAGAAGTCTCAACGTAATTATTTCAAATTTCGCTTATATATTCAGCAAGCTGAATTCGCTGACAGATATGTCAATAAAATGTAACTGCAGTTGCAATGTTATTAATGGAAAGTAAAATCCTTAGCAAACACAATTGCACACAGACTACAAAAAAGCAATACTACGATGTTCAGGCTAACAAATAACTTGCTTGATTTCACAGTTTAAGAGTCAGGCAAATGGCTTTCAAGTCAATCTGCTCACACACTTTGAATCAAGGGTAAAGGCATTACATCACTACCAGGAAACTGCAAATACTACTTGAAAAACCTTCAGCACGAACTGACGAGAAATTTCTCCGTTTCATAGTCAACTGATTGCAAAACAGGTGCTCTCAATAGGTGCATACAGGGCTTTTCAGTCAGAAGTCAGTCAACTTTGATCACGATTTAAGGATATATCGAACCGCAAAATATCTTAACACAAGTCTTAATCCCATTTATCCTGAATTGATAAGATAGAGCAGAAATCTAACAGAACTTATATAAATCATTTCCATAACATATCCAGTAAAAGATTGTTAAGGGCACATGCTTGAGCAGGAAAGACCTTACAAGCATCTTGCTTCATTGCAATATTAAGAAAACAACTACAATGCCAAATATAACGATATTTGATATATGCAGACCAGCAGAAAAACAAAACTCTGCGCATAGATCTATAAAATTTTTAAGTGATGTGTAGCTTACAGCAACGCTGAAGTAAAAAAATTTACGAACATTATTGTACTTAAGGAAATACATCACAGAAGAGTTTTGACTAGACCAGGGCTGGGCAAACTACGGCCCGCGGGCACTTACAGAAATTAAAACTCCCATCGTGAATCAAGCCAAAGACCTTGTTTTATTGCTCATCACTGATTTTAGTGGAAAACAGGACATCTGAGGATGTGTTGACCTTTTTTTTCTTTTGCTCTTCCAATCAGTGCAGCCCTCGGCTTCGAAATTTCATCAAATGTGGCCCTTTGTGTGAAAAGTTTGCCCACCCCTGGACTACACAGTTGCTATATTGCAGGAAAACTACACTGAGATTATCTTAGCTAAGTCGTTCTTCGCCTTCTTAGGCAATAGAACTCATCCACGTAGTAGATACGAGGGGTATTTTGATTCTTAACTTGAACGGGTTCAAATAATAAACAAAGAAAATAAGAACACGGGCCCTGTCAAATTAACACTACAACGTAAACTCCATGGCGTGGACTGCGCTCCAATCTCAGCAACAAAAATATATGCAGACAATTTCCCCACAAGTTAATCAGCAGTGTTCCCTCTAAGCTGTGGGCGTGTGCGCGCGCAAACGGATTTCAGAGGCGGCGCACACGCATAAATATACCGCGCACAGACATATCATGATGAGGCAATGTTCTCGGTGGCAAGTTAAGGAAAATTGTTCTTGGACCTGCTAAAAGGACGCATTTCTTTATAAATTGTACCGTCTACCGTGAGCCAAAAATGTACCAGCAGTGACATAACCAAGAGAAGTTGCGCTGTTTGTTTTCAATAGCTGCCATATTGAATTTACTCGCATTCATGGGTTTTTGCACAACCGTGAGTCATTTCTAAAAAGTGCGCACTCGCTAAAGTTTCTGCGCACACAGACTACAAAAAATTAGAGAGAACATTGGTAATGAGGCAACAAATTTACTAAAGCGCTCAGCAAATCAAATAAGCAATCAGCGCAATTATGTCGGATTTTCACTTTACGAGATAATCAAAGGCAAATAACACTCGCTAACCGCAGCAAATTATCAGAACTACACATAGTCGCGTTTGACTACCGCTACAATATCACACACTGCTAATCAAAATAACAACTCCTGAAATCATGATGACATGAGAAAATTCATCCCAAAATTAGCTGATCTCATATGATCAGGATGTAAAATCACTTACTTTTTACCAGAGTAGACGTAAGCACATCGCTTGCCAAGATAAAATTCGGTGTGTTCTTTTGCAGTGACACCTTCAATTCTGATCAACGCAGTGTGTTCAGTTTGATTACGCAAGCCACGTCTATATCCAGTGAATATGCCTCTACACCACAACCTGAAAGCATGAAATACAAATTGCAATTAAAATTGATTCAAGATACCATTTATGCAAATAAAATGCGGGCTTGGACTGACTACCAGTAAAACAATTAAGGCAGTGTCTAGAGCACAAACCCGGTTTCCATTATCAAAACGCTGCTGCACCGGATTGCTTGTTTCTATAAAAAGTTTGCCGGTGCTCTAGACACTTTTGACAATTAGGAAAAATTCAAAAGTTTTTTCTGAAGATTCTGCGCGAAGAGTTTTGAAACAATCAAAGCATTGGCAGCAGTGTGACTTCTTAGATCAATGATGATAAGCAAAAAAAAACGCAAGATCAAATTGGAGTTTTCGATGAACACAAGACACAAAAAATCACTTTTCAGTGATCACATGATCGAGTGCATAGAATTTTTTTCTTTGGAGCTGTAGAATGGGGTTTGAATGAAGAGTTGGGAAACCAATGACTTTAAAATTAGTTTGAACAACTTCTCCACTTTATGCTCAGCATTACAGAATCAGTGCCAAGAACAAAGCGGCACATTTACTGGGTTACTGTTGTTTTGTTGGAAAAGACACTTAACAGGAATCCTGTAACTCACAATAGTAAGTTTTGTTGAAAAAGGCAGGTGGCTGGCAACTCCCAAAAACAATTTGATGCAGCCATTTCTCCTGATAGGAGGATAAACATGCAAGTAAATATATGAAATAATGAACAATGTAAGACACAAATTATTACCGATTCGGAGCTGGATTTTTCTTATCCTTCTTCATTTCTACCTATTATAAAAAAAAAACATGCAATGTTAGCTGCAGAATAGTACAAACAAAATTAGCATCTGGCTGATTAAGGAGCTCCTAAAAATTATCATGTGAAATGAAATGCATTAAAATTGGTCCGTCAAGAAACTTAAGATAAGAATTGTAGCCAACTTCTTTTGTTAACGGAAAATTGTGAAAACTTCGACAAACTTGAAACAGTGATCTAGTGATTTTGGAGTTAATTTGACTGCACACAACATTAAACCATAAACCATTTTTTTACATGTATTTTTCTTAGTATTTAGTTGCATATTTATCCTCCTACACAAGAAAGCAATCAATGCGCTATAACGAGCTCGTTAAGAAGTTGCCAGCCATCAGTCTACCACTCCAAGATGGGGGAATCGCCCTAAGTGCCTTTCCAAATGGCACAACAAGTAAACTTGCCGGCTTGTTTTCAGTTCCTCATACTCTCCCTTTAATGCAGAGCATCAAGCAGGGAAGCTGTGAATACCAATTTTCAAGTCATTGGTTTGCCTCCACTCCGAAATCAAACCTAAGTCTAAAGGTTTTTAAGCAGACGCTCCTACCACTCAGCCATCTGAGCTGTAAAGATGTTTTCAGGATAAGCAACTTAAGTGATGGTGTGTACAAATAATTTTCATGAACTATACAACTCTTCCTAAACATAAAATAAGCCAACTTGAAATTAGAGAATATAATTTCAGAATATCAAATCCTACAAAACCAGTTTCTATTTTGAATTGGTTCCGATTTCAGGATTCGATTTAATTATGAAGAAATATTGTGCATGATAATACACGTTGCCCATAAACCAGTAAATGCAAGCGTCATTCGACCTTGTGTTGTGTGCTCATGCAGTCTACGTTGGAGGCCGTAAAAAATTTTGTGAGAGGCTATGAGTGTAGTATGCACTGCCAGAGTGCCTGTATAGTGATTTCCCCAACGTGCAAATTTCCCTAATGTCCGAAAATTTTGAAACTTCTGAAATTGAGTGCTTGGTATCAATCCAAACTAAACAAACGAATGTGCATTAGTAAGAAGCTATGCCGAACTCAGGTACCAAAAATTAGGCGTAAACTCCCTTTCAAATTAACACAATCATCAAGTGAACTTCTATTGCACCTCTGCTAACATCCATGTAACTTCTCTAATTGTACACCTAGAATAATCATTCAAATGTCAATGGATTCAGGAATCAGTTCTCTAGCAACATATGCCGACTACTTTTTTCTTGACAGCAAGCTGTTGGATAGACAATGGACATAAAGATTTGGATGTTAGGGAAATTTTTAAGTGTGCGAAAATAGCATGAGGAACTCATAAATTAATTGTGTTTAGCTTCATAATTCAAGCAGAGGGCTTAAGTTTTATCTAGTTTGATCAGAAAATGAAAAGCTTGAGGAAATGTGATGTAGGGTGTAATTAGCAGTTACTTAAAAAGTGCAAACTCATCAATAAATACTTGATCATATAAAAGTAACACAATTTTAGAGAATTAAAGACATAGGCTTTGATGTTTTCACCTGAACTTTTTTTTAATTCCTAGAGATAGCAACAAAATTATTATCATGCTAATAAATCAAAAAAATATTTGAAATTATGGAGATAATTAGAGATTTTAAAGGTGTACGAATTTCCCCTACATTCGTACAAACATTAGGAACAAAGAGTTGTCACAGCTTTCAGCAGGAATTTCACACAAGTTATCAGTAGGTATCAAGAAATGACTTCGCAAAAAAACAAAAAAGACACGGAACTATTTTGTTGGGAAGAAAAAACGTATAAACAACCAGGAAAAAATTCGCAATTAGGAAAAGTTGTATACGACTATACTAGAGCCATACCATATTTTTCATGCTTTTTTGTTAAATTCAAAAGGGGCATGCCCACTGTTAGCTTCATGACTATGCCACTGCGTGTATACCGGTACGTGGCTTAACATGTTGACTGCCAATGACAAGAATACTTGTCATTGGCAGTCTATTTAGCAGTGCCGAGGATGAGTGTTTTTATCAGATCCGTCTTGGTATAAAGTTGCACAGACGAGTTATCTCATCGTTTTAAATGCATTAAATCAAGGAAGTGGCTAAAGTTACGTGACCGTAACATTTGCCTCTTTAGTTTATTTTATTACTTCGTCACGCTCTCGTACAATCAGGGAAGCGTGAAGGGATAATAAAATAAACCAAAGAGACAAATGTTACGGTCACGTAACCTTAGCCTCTGCCTTAAATCAATGCTTGGCATCTCAAGACAAGAACAAAAACATACGATGTTACTTTTACGAAAACTTTGAAAAAAAACAGATCAAGCAAATCTTACACATACAGCATAAGTTTGCCGATTTTGTCAGAGGTCAAATGATCAAGTGTCCTTCATGGTTAACATTACACAACGTGTTATTGCGGGGTAAAGATGAAAATACCACTTCAAATATACGGTAAACTGTTATTGTAGCTAAATAGGCATCATTAGATGGAAAAAAAAAGCAAGAGTGAAGATATGGCAAAAATCAGAACCAAAGTTTTTATGAAAGAATTACCGTAGCAAAAAAAAAGTATGTACAATAAAAAATAATTGTTCATTTTCAGCAGTCATTAGATGTTCGCATGATAGACTTTGAAGCAGTCTGCAACACACAAGGAGGGTAATCTTCACACCATGATGGGGAATACACAGGCATACTTATTTCATCTGAACAAAGACAGATATCTGATTCATGACATTTTAAGCCCAAATCATCGTAACTTTTATCCATGAGCCAATCAGCATGCTCTGTGCTCAAAAATGACAAACTGTTGCTACAAGCGCTAGCATTGATAGCCTAAAAATACAAGGCTACAGGGTGGGTTACCGGTATGTTATATTACAATATTATGTTGATTCGAATTTCAATAGTTGGTGTTAGTTTCCTCATTATCGCTTTACCGATTAAAAAGTCGTAGAATAAAGGAAAAACGAATAAGTTAATCAGGAAAAGTCATAACTTCAAGACGAGTTATCTCGTCAAAGTTGGCATATGAGATAATATTATTGTTCTGGGTGCCAATGACGAGCATACTTGGCCTAGTTGTTTTGACCCCAAAAAAGAGGTTTTCATCTCTGCTAGGCCAAAATAAACGATTAACCACCTTTTCTCATTCTAATTTGCAAAAATGTGGATGTATATAACTGAAATGCTTGGATTATCAATTGGAATTTTGAACTTGCTACATTTCCCTCACATGGATTGTTGATTTACTCGATAATCGTGCTTGATTTCTGCCGTGGCATTTCTGTGCTGGATCGGTTTGTTTATTATTATTATTAAATATGCGCTTGACCTGTTGACATTTGGGAACAGATTTACGAATTTTTACATGGCAGTTAATGTGTTAAATTTATAATGGTGTAATCCTTGTGATGGCTTTAAATTCATTAAAATTGAATCAAATGGTTGATTTTTTTTTTGTTTTTAAGTAGTCAAGCAGTTGCATGCTGAACTGATAACAAAATCGTACGGTAGGCTGTATACTAGGCTAATCTGCTAATGGCCATTTTACAGATTTAGGATTTGGTTAAGGATTCGAAATAAATGACTCAGAATTATTACAGAATACGTAGTTCTTCTGAAATGGACATCCCTACTTAATATAACACTTTATAATATTAGAGCTACTTGGCCTATAGATAGACCAGCAGCTGTTTATAGTTTCAGCTGGGCAAGAATTACACACAATTACTATGACAATGTTACTATTTAAAACTTATAGATATCTATTGCGCGAATAAAACTACGCATTTGCTTAAAAAACAATTAAACTCTAAACGCCTATTATTTCAACCGAAATTGCATACCTCTAAACTTTAACCACACCAAAAAAGAATCCAGCTTCTTGAAACACGAAAAATTATTTTTATTTTCACACGTACCGGATTTAAAATTTATTTTCTAAAAATCAGGGATTAAGTTTGGAACTGGAATTTGGTGTCTCAAGCAGAGAAGGTTCAATTATAACGATTCCACCAATTACGATTACAATTACGCACCCATGTAATCGATTTTCGATTACGATTATTTCACCTTGTAATCGTCACGATTAAGATTATGATTACGATTACATTGCTTCGCCAAAATTAAAAATTGATTTTGTTATAGCTTTCACAAAGTCGCGATTAGGTTCAGTGACGTAGCCGGCCCAAAATTTCGGGAGGGGGCAAAACTTCATAGGCTTGTCCCGTGGCGCACCCAGGATTCCAGGATTACCCCCTTTGCCCCTCCTGCATGATTAGGTTCGTCCGATCAGCTTCGAGCGACGTCACTTTCATCACGCTTCATATCAAATCATGCAGCGTGAAGTTTAATCCAGAGATGGTTCGATCAGTTCGATTAGGTCGATCAGAGATGGTTTGATTATATCGATTCCACCGATTACAATTACACACCCATGTAATCAACTTTCGATTACGATTACAATTATTTGAAAATGGCGTAATCGATTACAGATTATGATTATAATCGAGACCTTCTCTGGTCTCAAGCACAGTTAATACACGTACAAAGGTTTCATGATTTTCAATCATAAAAAGAGTTTTCAGGATTGCACAAAACTTTAACCATAAAATAAGGTTACGAAAAACTAAATGAATTGATTAGAAATTGCTTTATTAATTAACTTAACTAAAAAAATCATCACATACCGGTAACAGGGCCGGACTAAAGCGGGGGCTGATGGGGCTGCAGCCCCACGCCCACCGAAAAAATAGGTCCCTCTATCGATTACAACGTATCATGAACATACAAGTGATTTTTTGATCAATCAACTACCGTATTTTATTTTAAAGTTAAACACGAATTGTCATTAAATAGGCCTAGCCTATCCAGTTTTGGTTTTGGGCTAAAAGTCAAGATTGTATCTTTTGAACTGAAATCACAAGATCTGTGGCTATTAAACAAAATCAAAAAAGACTGATCACGAGTTTGTGAGATTTGCATCTACTTCGAGCCGTGGGATTCGTACCAGTACAACGTCACCACTCACCAGCCCTATGCCTGAGGCATTTATACGCGCAGGAAACAGGGTCCACAAGCAGTAGCGTATTTAGGGGGAGACCATTGGGCCATGTCCTCCTCTCTTTTGACACTATCTTTTAGTTAAAAAGAACAAATTAATGGTGCCAAGTGACTGAAATATGCCAGACTCTTTGATGGTTTCTGTAGCTTATTTATGGCCAGAGGCGAATCCAGGGGGGTAGGATGATGTGGGGTATGCATCCTACCCCAGCTATTTTCAAAAATGTTTTTAATGTATGCAATTTAATATGCCAGACTCTTTTGATGGTTTCTGTAGCTTATTCATGGTCAGAGGCGGATCCAGGGAGTAGGATGATGAGGTGTATGCATCCTCCCCCAGCTATTTTCAAAAATGTTTTTGATGTATGCAATTTTTCCATAATTTCAAACCTCTTCGATTGCGATAAGTCTCACGCCTTGAGCACGCATAATCAAAAATGTGCGAACAAAACGCATCATATTTGGCGAAGCACATAGAATTAGGGTCTAAAAATTTAAACAAAATTTGCCTGAAAGTTATTCAAAAAGTACTAAAATAGCCATTACAGCATGTAATTTTTCAAAACTTTTCCAAAGGAGCATGCCCCCATACCCTCCTAGAACCTTTCTCGCTTCTCAATCAGCTTTAAATTTGTTCTGCCGAAAAAATACGCTTAAAAAAATGTAAAAATTATGGTTTCCCCCTCCCTTTTAAAATTGCTAGCTACGCCACTGTCCACAAGCTTCCTATAACTGAAAATTATACTGAGGTTATTTTCAAATTATATTGAACTGAAAATTCAACAGTAATTGAGGGAGACTACGAAGTGAGCTTGCGCTCTTCCAGTCAGCAGCCACCGTTATATATGTCAAATGCAATCGGCTCCAGCCGCGAATCGAACCCGTCACGTAGGATCTGTCACCTGCGCGCGGTACCGCTAGGCCATGTCGCTGATGGCCGCTAGGATATATAAAATTATTCGAGCCCCACCAAACCAATTAAATCTCCCTGTGTATAGGGTCAAAATTGCAGAAAGTGAAAAAGTGCCAAAAACATACGTGAAAACATTTTGACGCAATATAATTGTTCTACGGTATATATTACTCTACGGTTCTGCGTTATATTCTACGGTTTAGAAAACGAAATTCAAGCTGAATAAATGAAATGATTATTGATAAAAACGTTTATTGCTGTGTAAATTTTGCAATGACCACAATCAAATAGCCTACTATCAATAGCCTAGCATTGGTTACAGTGTGTTATGTAACGTTCCTACTCTTGAGAGGCTGCAGACTCGACGACCGGGCCAATTTCTTCTAGATTGGACCAAGGGCATTTTGCAGCCTCTCACAGGATGGACGATACTGCCTTATATGAAAATTACACTTAATATTTTTTCTTTTGTCGTTGCATCTTTTCCTATCGAAAATAAATGCACTCTCTCTCTTTTTGTGTAGGCCTATTTTTTTTAATGTAGTTGCTCAACGATTGTTATTTCGAAGTTTATAGCCTGTGGCCGTCAAGTTGATTTGTGTGTATATACCAGTGGTTCTCAACCTTTTTTAAAATTTCGACTTTGCGGTCCCCAAAGATTTTTTCTATCACTCATGGTCCTTTATTTTTAAGAATAAATTTCCACGCAAAATTAAGTGAAGAAAAAAAAAGTCATAACGTCCGCAGATCTTCAATCAAGCACAGTTCCATGGGATATGTATCAGAAATCAGCAAATCCACTACCTCTTCGCGGTCCCCGTGAAACTGCTTCGCGGACCCCAAGGGAACCGCGATCCCCCAGTGGGAGAACCTTTGGTATATACCTATTTTTTGTGAACTCACGTCTCAAGATTATGAGCCTAAAATGTGAATTAGGCTGATTGAAAAGGCGCTAGATGTCAAACCGCATAGAACTTTCGAGCTCTTTCAACACTTGTGTAATAAATCTCGGCAGGCGGCAGCATATAACGGAGTGGAATACACCTTAAAAATGCTCACCGTACGCCTCTGGTCAAGTCAAGTTTTGTAAGGCATGCTAGATTTTGGAAGGAACAACGAAAGACCATTCGGTCATCTTAGAGTCAACTATACCTTGAGCATGCTACATTTTGGAGTCAAACTGTCCTTCGAAGGCATTGTTTAATACGGTACCTTAATAATCAATAGTAGTGGTGGGCTGGCAGTGTTTTTTATTTTTACTCAGTCAGAATAAATCAGCCCATAGGATAGTATAGGCCTAACACAACGATATAAGAATTCAACTGCAAACGTACACAGAAAAAGGAAGAAGCAACAAAACGATTAACGTTGTAGCATGCAAGAAAAAATGAAAATTGAAGATGGAGGGAATAGTAAGCATGGGTGCCACACTCGATTAAACTAAAACTGAGAGGCAAAGAAAAGGGAAAAACTCATGCGTCAGCTATGTAGCCTTTAGGCCTATGTCTGTGGATCTGTAGCAGTGTGCTACGATCACGGATTTGATATGCGTGATCCAGGAGTTTGTGACGTCATAGACGACTGATGTTAAACTGATTGCATTGTGCATGTAAAAGCTTTTTTTGGTTTTGAGATGGTTTTGAGATGATAGGAAATGAAAGCTGTTCATAAGAGTTTAGCTTGTTAGCTGCAGCATTGAGGCGAAGATAAGGAATAACAACAGATCTGTGCCCCTACACTACAAGTTTCTTTATTTAGTAGTCAGCGACAACGAGGAAAACAAACGGCAACTTATTGCTTGTTGTGCCGTTGAAAAGCCATTTTACGAGTTTCTTGCATTACGACGTAAGCGTTGGATGGCAAATCGGAATAGGCTAAATGTCTTAGGCGTTGCCACTTGCAAAAAGAGGAAATGTCAAGAACCGTACAGTACAAGGTATCACTAAAACCTTGCTATAGCCAGACGTCATTGCGGCTTGAAAATGACGAAATTAAGCAATGCTGCCTTTCTTTCGGAGCTGATATTGTTTCCTACTTTTGCAATAGCAATATTGCCGTAAAATTTAAAACAATTTAAGAAACGAATAAATTTTGGAGTTTACAGTAGGTCTTTTGGATTTTGGAGTTTACAGTAGGGCTCTGTTAAAGCTGTGGTTCCGGGTGGGAGCCTAGGAACATTCTCTCATCCGAGATGTTTTTGCCAGAAAGGATCGGTTGAAACGATAGATCGTGTAAATATGTCTATTGACAAATTGTAGCCGAAAATTTTTTTGGCGTTGCACCAGTGGCTGATTAAGGGGGGGGGGGGGGGGAAGCGGGCTGAAGCCCGGGGCCCCACAACATTTAAAGGCCCCACAAATTTACATTTTTCTAAAATTTTTTTTTTTGACAAAAAATATTTTCGATTTTTAAATAAGGTCTTAGCTTGCAGAAACTACCAAAGTTTTTAAAATGTTGGCGCTGATCGAGGGGTTGGGGCCTTGGGGTTAAATGTGATATGTTGTTAGTTAACTCAATATTAATATTTATAAGCAAAAATCTTCTCAAAGTAAGAATCGCAGTTGTTATCAGCTAACATTAATTGCTTTGTAGGTCGCGGACAGCAATTTTTTTCAAAGAAAAGTTATCCGCTTTTCGCCGATTTAAACGTCACAATAAAGAATAAGATAATTGTTAATTCAGGTAGTAATAAACAAACTATGACACTTCGTTGCCACTTGCCAGCAAGAGAGCCACACTGCTGTTGAGGTTATACTATAGCAGAAAACGTTTAATGTCACTACAGAATCTAGCGTTAAAAATTATTGCTCCATCCTACAACGGTAGGCTAGCTGCAACATCTAGGCTTCATAACTTTACACTTTAGATTCTAGAATAAGTGGTAGTTCCAGCTTTAATTAAAAAGAATAAAATCTATTGCAGAGAGCAGTAGCATAGTGTAGTTTGGTTTTTATAAATAAGGCATGGCTATATTTCAGTATATTATATGCCTATAGCCTAGGCTATGGTCTCCAATGAGGCCTCGTCGTGACTAAGAATTTGATTACGAATAGAGGCTTTTGGCCTATTGCCCAGCCTAAAGGACACGAATGTATGTTGATTTCATTTGTTTAACATACCGTATTTAAGTTAGTAGTGGCTTATGATTCGGCTTCGCAATCTGACATTTACGGGTTCGATCCTAGCCGAAAACATTATTGGTTATTGACAGGAAGAGCATCCAAAATTTAATGTACTCAAGCAATGCCAAAGAAAGATCTAGTAGCTGAAGCGGATAGCGCATCCAAGCTCTATTCGGCATTGACCAATCACAGGTAGGCCTAACTGTTGAGGTTCGAAACAAGAGAAAAACGAATGTAAAAACAAATTATTTAAGTTAGCATAAAAAGGAATTACTGCTTAAACGCTAAGACGAATTCTATGAGCAACCGTACCATTTCCATTGAAGAGGTTAGGCAGGGTTGATAGTTGAGGTGGATGCTAGACCCATCCCCGCGCTAGGAACACATTCTGCTTTCACAGAAATTGTTACAGCAGTGGTGGGCCGTTGGCAACACTTTGTCAGCGCTGACCCTGCGCAAAAAGCAAACCCAGTTCTTCCACGCAGAGTTCCAGTAGCCAGTAATGGTAGCAACTACGTAACACTGCGTATCCTTTTTTTCGCAGATATCATAGTATACAGTAATGAAGCGTTCTTATCTCAGTGGAGCGCAAAAACAAGCAGTAGCTTCAGAAAAAAAGCGAAAGGATGATATTATTGTAAAAAAGACGCCCAAACTGACGACTTTTTTTACCAGAGTAGCAAGTACCAGTGCACAATCAGATAGTGAGCTTATCCTGGAAGACAGTACAGAGCAGCCACAATCTATTTCTCGATCTTCATCATTAGAAGCTGATGCAGATTTAGATTCACCTCATCATGTTGAAATTGACAAAAGCGAAGCTGCAGGTCCATTATCTGAGATTCATACATCGTTACTGGTTCAAAATGATATAGGTGAGTGGCCTGCAGTTTTAACCGATGACATACGCCAATACTGGATTCAGGTGGTTCTAGCACTTGCCAACATAAAGATGGTGATTTTAAAGAATCAGAAGTTTCTGATGGATCTCAACATCGCTTTTGTACTTTTACAATGTTTTCAAGAGTACACTTACGAACTGGCGAAAGGTTTGAAAGAAATTGGCTATGCTACTCTAAATTGACAGGGCGACTATATTGTTTCGTTTGCAAATTGATGTCAAACAAATTGAGTAAATTTACCACTGGTTTCAACAATTGGAAACATGCTCACGAAGCACTGAAGAGCCATGAAAATTCAAATCAACGTCTTGACGCAATGGGAGCGATGTGTTCTCGGAAATCAGTTACGCAAATTGATCACGGTTTGGTAAAGCAATATGAAAATGAAGTACAATATTGGAAACACGTTCTTTGTAGAATTGTGAGTGTTGTCAAATTTCTTCGTATTCGAAATCTGGCTTTTTGCGGTAAAAACGAATTGATTGGCTCCCCGAGTAATGGTAACTATTTGGGCATTCTTGAGCTGTTGGCTGAATACGATACGTTTCTTGCATAACATTTAAGAGTTCATGCCAACAAAGGCCATGGCCATCCATCTTATTTGTCATCAACTATCTGTGAAGAAATAATTACACTAATGGGTCAAAAAGATTTATCTGTCATTGTTTCAGAAATAAAAACGGCAAAATATTTCTCAATATCAGTGGATTCAACACCAGATATCGCACATGTGGATCAATTGACAGTGGTGATCCGTTATGTTTTAAAGGACGGTCCAGTTGAACGATTTTTAACATCCATCCCAATGTTTTCTCATACTGGAGCAGAAATTGCCAAGATTGTTTTTGCAATTGTTGGACGAGCATCGGATCAACATAACGGACTGTCGCGGTCAAACCTACGACAACGCTGCCAATATGAGCGGTAAATACCGTGGCCTTCAAACAATCATTCGTGAAAAATGCAATGTTGCTATGTACATACCTTGTACAGTGCATTCCCTTAATTTAGTCGGCAATAATGCAGTAGAATCCTGCCATTCTGCAGCTGAACTTTTCGACCTGCTGCAAAGTATTTACTCTTGGCTTGTTGCATCGACGCATCGATGGCAAATTCATCGAAAGTTTCTTAATGGGTTGCCTGTCAGCAAAACTCTATCTGATACCAGATGGTCTGCTCGCTGTGACGCGGTACATGCGGTTAACAGGGGATTTTCTGAAAACATACGGGCTCTTGAAGAATTGGCAGCTGATGATGGTCAATCTCACGAAAGTCAAATTGAAACTGAAAGTTTTGTGAAAAAACTGAAGCAACTGAAAACCTGTACTTTGCTTGAACTGTGGGACACTGTTTTAGAGCGGTTTCAAAAGACAAATCTGTCCCTGCAAAAAATGGTCTTGCTTTAAACAATTCGATACATTTGTTGGAAGCTCTCAAATCTTTTGTTAACGGCTTAAGATCTGACTTCGAAATCTATGAAGAAAAAGGAAGAAAGAAGTCTGGAGTTGAAGAATATAAAGGTTTATCCCAAAGAAGTCGGTGCCGCCGTAGATTTTTTGACGAAGATCCTGCCGAAGAAATTTCTCTTTCGCCTAGAGAAAAATTCAAAGTTGAGGTTTACTTGGTGATCATTGACAAACTATCTGGTGAACTAGAAAAGCGTTTAACAGCATATCGCAACATCGAGAACAAGTTTGGATTTCTTTCTAAACTGGCAAACCTTAGCAATGATCACATTCAACAAGCAGCTTTTATGTTAAGGGGGGAATACCCTGACTTTGAAGATCATTTTCCTACTGAGCTCGCCCATTTTGCAGCATTTGGTTGAGCGAAAACTGTAACAGTTGCTAGACAAGAGTCTGTAGATAATGCAGAGAACCAAGTGTTGAACAGTAATGTTGAACTCAAAATGTTCAAGCTGTTAAGTGATAATGATTGTGCCGATACTTTTTCTAATGTTCACATAGCTCTTTGAATATATTTGTGCATGATGGTTTCAAACTGCACTGGGGAGAGATCGTTTTCTCATTTGAAAAGAATAAAAAGCGAGCTCCGAAATACATCCGGACGAAGGCGTGTTTCAGCTCTTTCTCTTATGTCTATCGAACATGAAATCAAGGACTCATTGAACTATCAAGAACTAATTAATGATTTTGCCGTTCGAAAGTCAAGAAAAAGGCCCTTTTGAGATTTTATGTTATATTAAGTTGCATTACTACAGTTACTAAGCCTATATCTTATTCAGTGCTGGGCAGCGCTATACGAAATAGTAGCGGAACTACCACTAGCGCTAATCAGTAAAAACATCGTGCTCGCGCGCCTACTCTGTGAACCGGGCTTTAGTGCTATTTCGTAGAATATTTTTAATCAACAACAAAATATATACGTTTTACTTTTGATTTTTATTGATCTACTCGCAAAATGCAATGATAGTCAGATCACCACAGTAAAACTCAAACCAATGCAAAGTTTTAAATTTCTTGCAAAGACGAAAATGATTGTAATAATTGATAGTTTTCTCTGGTCTCTGGGCCAAACCTGCACTTAAAGCGCTTATTTCAAAACAGGATAAAAGCAGCGGCGGCGCTAGCTTCACGCTAGTGATAGCAAAAAACCAGCGGCACTCACGCTAGCGAATTACTGGCATAACGGGTAGAGACGCTAGTGCCCAGCTCTGCCTATACATTAATAATATGATCAATGACTGTTATCAGTTGATCAGTCGCTTTATTTCTTGATTGTTTTGAGTAAAAGATAAAGCCATCTAGGCTTCTGCATTTCTATTGAATCGATTTACCGAATCCTTGTTTATCATAAAGGACTATTAGAAATAAAAACTTTTTTTTGAATTGATTTTCCATTTTTATCCTCTATTCACGAGAAAGCGAGTTGTATCGCTATATGTCAGATTAGATATCCTCACTCGCTTGGGAGTTAACTTTTCTGAGGTTCCTCTTCTTGTCTTTTGTTGAATTTGCTGCTTGTTCAAGCCACCAAGCGGCGACAAATATCGTGAAGTACCTCATCCAAGGGCACAACAACATGTCGAGGGTAAGAGTTGAACCATGACCTTTCGATTCATTATGGTCGCCATAAAAAACGGTCACGCTGCCGACGTGGCTAGAACGATTTTGAAATGATTCAATAGTTTGGTTCGTTTATTATATACTTGGTTCGTTCATTATATAAGTACCGTACGCTTAAAAACGATTGTAAAACTAAACAAAGGAAAGTATAAACCCATTAAACCGATTGGGTAAATCGATGTAGCCTAATGGAAATGCACTAATTGTTTTTAACAAAGTATAATATATTTGATCTTACTCAATAGGCCTAGGACTCAAAAACAGTAATTGAACGTGCTAAACAAAGCACAAGAAGTCCATACTGGTCTTTTTACGCTACTGATCAATACTGGTATTGTTTTGTTTTTTTGAGGCTGTTTTTTAGGTTTATTGTTCTTTTCATTTTATATCGTATAAGCTTTCGCTGAACTTGGGAAAGAGGGCCCCATTATTAAATTAGCCCAGGGCCCCACGTCCTGTTAATCCGCCCCTGCGTTGCACGCAAGGTTGGAAATCGATACCCAAAATACTGTAGTAAAGAAATAATCGATATTCGATTGTTCACCAAAAAGTAAAGAAATAATTGATTTCGATGGTAGTTTAAAAGAATAAAGAATATTGTAATCGATATTCAATATTACACTGAGCATTTAGCGATGTACGCCAAGCATTTTTTATGATGTCCTCACATTCATGCGCTAACTTACACACAAACGACGGACATAGTATATGCGAAGCAACTTTGCAATTAAAAATCTTTTTTTTTGTTTTTTTTTTTGGCACAAAAAAAAAGATTTATCAGCATAAACAAGGTAGTGACATACCGACGACTATTTTAAATTTACTAAAGTGAGATAAGGAAACCTGAACAAAAAGAATCAAATATGGAATATCGAACTGCGCCGAAAAAAAAGTAAAGACAAGACCATATTTGATACTCATTCAAAAAAGTAAAGGCTCCAGTGCATTCGATGAACAAAAAGTAAAGAATATCGTAATCGAATATTGATTACAATCGATTTTTCCCAACCCTGCTGGTTGCACGCAACAATCTTTGCTTGCTCGATGTACATTTTTTGCAAGTTCGCCAAATCAAACCTTTTAAAAAAATGTTTCAGAAGTAAATTAAGTAATAAATATAAGAAATAGGACAAACATATTAGTTCAGTCTCCAATTTGCTTAACAAGGGTCTACGAGGCCGTTACTCGGTTTAACTATTAGCTTGTTTCCATGTCCAAAAATCGTGGGCTTGGTTCAAATCAGGCTAATTTCGGCAAAATCCTGGGCTTTCTTCTATGCAAGTGAATTGCTGGTCTTAAGCAAGAGCTTTTGGAAAAAGTGAGCTGAAAAAGCCCACTTTGAACACTGCTCACGTTTTGAGTGGACGTGGAAACAGGCTATATAAAGAGTTAAAGACTTCTTTACCAGTCTTTTTTGCTTTCGTAGTTCCGCAGCGTTTGTGTCATTATAATGATTCCGACAATGACGACAAAGCGCCAAATTTCAAGAGACCGCTATAAGCCACTGATGCATGCTCTAGCGATAGTATAGTTCACGAATATTTATCGTGAGGCGTAGCAATAGGACACCGTAAACGGAGTTGTAAAATTATAAGAAAAATGATATTGGTTTGGTGGAGTAGTTGCGTGCATCGGGTTGGTGCGTGGAATAGTTGGAGCATGCTCAACTACGTCATCTTTTATGACGCAAGTACTTCACGAATATTCTGTAAGCCCTAGATGCAGTATTGTTTGCAGTTTACAAAATAGAAATAACAAGAAAAACGTATAGCCTACAGTAATAGAATCCACAGTGAGTACACTGTACATATGATATGCCTATACTTAGTACTTGAGAGACATTAACCAGTTTTTTCAAAGACGCTACATTGTCTCCAAAATTTTCTTGTTAAACTATTTGAAACTTTCCTTACTTACTACTCCGACTAGAGGTTTTTTTCATCAAGCAAAAAGATTTGTATTTGTTGCATATTTATTTGTCGTATTCTTAGAATAATTTGGAAGTGTTCTTTTAGAGAAATTCTATTGAGTCTGGCTTATACCTAGGTCTTCTTTCAATTCAAAATCAAACGAAAAAATAATCTTGATTGGTAGCCTACTCGCGGCAGGGCTGCGAACTCGAACTCGCTTGAACTCGATCATTTTTACCGAAATCGAACTTGAGCACGAAAAATAAAATTTTTTGAGCTCGAACTCGAAAAAAATAATCGAGTTCGAGTTCACTAATTGAGTGCTATAATTTTATTGATTCAAATCTCTCAAAACGAAGTTTAGCCTACTTTTGATTTTTTGTTATACTGTAGATTAAATGATTGCAAATTTGCAATTTTGGTACCGATACTGCACTGGCATTTCATTTTGCGTTGTCTCATTGAAACTTATTTATTGCATCATAAACGGTTTTCCGAGAGATTTTAATGAAAACGCAGTTGCAGCAGTGCAACAACAGTTACCTGTTGTTCGTGCGATGCTGCAATCTCTGTTCCAACTGTAACTAATTGGGTCAGGGGCGGATCCAGGGGTGGGGGACCTTTTTCAACAATGCTTTTGATCAATACAATTTTTCCATAATTTCGAATCTCTTCGACAACAATAATTCCTTCGCTTTATACCGGTACACAGAAATCGAAAACGTGCCAAAAAATGGCATCATACCGGTATTTGGTGAAGACCTCAAAATTAAGGGTAAAAAATTCAAATACAATTTGCCTTAAAACTTGTTCAAGAAGCACTAAAATGGCCATCATGGAATGCAAATTTTCAAAAATTTTCGGAGAGAGCATGCCCCCGGACCCCACTAAAACCGGTACCGTCCTCATTTTGCTTCAAACTAACTCAGCCGGAAAATCTACACTCAAAAATATCAAACTTTGTTTCCTCCCCTAAAAAAATTCTGATTACGTTCCTGGCATGAAAACATTACTTGTAAATAGCTTAAATGCCCTTTCTCGCATCCAAACGTCTTTGTAGCCTACTTAGTTAACATTCGAACTAAATCAAAACTGCATCCCCCACCAAAACTTTCTGGATCCGCTCCTGGTTAGGGTATGTTTGTTTAAGGGATATTTTGAACAGGGCTGTGAACTTGAACTTGAACTCGATCATTTTTGCCGAACTCGAAAAATATAAATCTTTGAACTCGAACTTGCAAATGTCTCTTAAACTCGAACTTGAACTCGATTAAATATCGATCGAGTTCGCAGCCCTGACTCGCGGTACTGCGTCGAAGCGTGTGGCAGGACCCATCTCCGCGATTTAGCGCAAGCTCAATCTACGCAGTTTTGAATGAATGTCACAGACACAGTAGTGGCAAGTCGCTGACGACAACGACACTGTGTGATTTGACTGGCCCGGGAGTCGAACCACAGACCTCTTTCATCGACATTAATGTCTTTAACCATTACGCCGACCGGCCAATATTTTCGGAATTTCCTATGTAACATTTAACCTTATCGGTCGATGGTATAGTATAGCCTAACCCAGGGGTGGGCAACTTTTTTAGTCAGCGGGCCATATGTGGGAAGACGAAATCCTTCCCGGGCCGGATTATTAGATGGATCGAGTTCAATATGTTCAACAACTAGGCCTACTATTCTCAGGGTCGCTCTGATTGGAAAGCAAAAAATAGGTCTACACACTTCTCAGATGTTCTGCTTCGTACCGAAAATATCGGTGAAGCAGTGGCGTAGCGAAAAACTTCAAAAGGGGGGACAATAATTTCCACATTCTTTTGATCGTCTTTTTATTCAGCAGAAAGCTCATTTAGAAACAAGAAAGGCTCTAGGGGAGTCCAGGGGCATGCTTCCCCGAAAAAATTTTGAAAATTTACATGTTGTAATGGCTATTTTAGTACCTTTTGAATAATTTTCAGGCAAATTTTGTTTAAATTTTTTGACCCTAATTCTGAGTGTTTCGCCAAATATGATGCATTTTGTTCGCACATTTTCGATTATGCCTGCCTAAGGCGTAATCACTATCGAAGAATACTCGAAATTATGGAAAAATTATACACATCAAAAACATTTTTGAAAATGACTAGTGGGAGGATGCATACCTCTTATCCTAGCCCCCCTGGATCCGCCCCAGGGCATAAGCTACAGAAACCATCAAAAGAGTCTGGCATATTTCAGTTACTTAGCACCATTAATTTTGCTCTTTTTAACTAAAAGGCAGAGTCAAAAGGGGGGGGCATAGCACAATGCCTTCCCCCCTAAATACCCTCCTGCGGTGACAAGCAAAAAAGTATACTTTTCTTCAAATGTCCTACAAAAAAAATAAAAGGTGTTCGGCTTGATTCGCGATATGAGGTAATATTTTTGTAAGTGCCAGCGGGCTGCATAAAATGGTCTCGCGGGCTGGATCCGGCCCGCGGGCCGTATGTTGCCCATGCCTGGCCTAACCTAATCAGTCTGTGGTGAGTTTTTATAATTTTAGGCAATTTTAATCTGTTATTTAGATATATAATCTAATCATATATTTTTGGTAATCTTTTACTTTTGGCAATGCAAGTTTCGAAGTTTGTTAAACGAAGAATAAAAAATAGAGAATAAAAATACGTCTGTGAATTCTTGACAAAATTTAGTCTTGGCGCTAAAGGACCTTAGTGGTTATAAAGCGCCATAAAACCACACAACATTTCATTTCCTCCCACAGCTCACACCAGTTTAGAGGTTCACACGTGGTGGATCTATCGCCTTTTGCAATCAAAAAGCAAAAACTTATTTAATCTTTTAAAATATGTTTCAGCAATTTGAAAATTTAAGCCACTTTTTTTTAATCGATGCAAGAGTATTCGAAACGCACGAAGAAATTAAGTTTCGTGTCTGATTATGAAATCCATCGAGGGTGAACGCGCGTTTAGACTACCCATTAAAATCTAGTTTTGCGAAAACTTTTCACTAATTATTTTACGTGTGCACTTTTACTTTTCTACCAGGGTTTATGATCAACGGCTTCTTTTGCAGGTAAATCAACCTCTTACTCTTTTAGAAATTGTAGCAAACTTCTGCATGAAATCATTCAAAACTTCGCAGCTGAATTCTTTCTTGCTGTTTGTGTTGATAAAATATAATGACAGTCTCTGATCGATCAAAAAGATTATTCCGTTCGTGTGTCAAGTGCCAAAAATAATACTTATGGTCGATCAAAATTATTGTTTTTGTTGATAATGGTAAATAAACTGCAAGAGACGAGATTTTTGATTCAACTTTTTCAATTCAAATTCGGTTGCCTCGGCGCCAAGTTCACATGAGGTCAAGTCGGGTCACCTGAACTTCGTTCGGAGATTTTGACTGTCGGACCGGAAGTTTATGACGCGATTTACCGCTATGTTTTGGTCGTCTGTTTGATCGTTGATAGGAGACTCAAAACTACTACAGCCTTATCAAATAGCAGCGAACATTACTACCGTATGTGCCAGCAATCCCCAGATGTCTCTAAAAGAATTTTATAAAAAAGCAGACAAATTGCTCACCCTTGTCGACGTCACAAACCTATACAACCCGAATCGAACTGGTATGACCTTGCAACGTCATATATCTTCACGGTTCTGATTGGGTAATTCCATCAAAGAAAACTTCAATAATTCCGACCCATTTGCTCACTGCTGTAACGTGACTCCCTAACTTGTTATAATATAACGTTATTTTAAAATGTCAAATTATTTTCAATTATCTCCGGCATCAGATTAAGGCCTATCACATTTTTGCATTTTATAAACAATAATGGTGCGCCGTTCCCTATTTTGCTGCTCTGGTAATTTTGAAATTAATGTGCAACAAAAAGATTGACATTCATATTGTAAAAAACTAAAAAGTCTCAACAGTATTAACGACAAACACCACATGAAACTTTGATACTTTTGAATTAGTAAGTCGGTAACGTAATTAATTAATTATACTTTGAATTACGAACCCACAGCTCGCGTCAGCTTTTCTTAACATTTGCATCGAGCAAATTGCTACCATTGTTTTGCTGCAAGTAATTACTTCTGTACAGTTTTTACAATAGAAACTTTACAAACTTGACTGATATAGGTTAATATTGTAAGTGCTACTAAAAAAAAAACAGAACTTCTGTTAATGTAGTTTTAATGATTCAGGTCCTATGTTTTACAAATAAGATTTCAGGCAATGCGTTTTCGTGTAATCAAACCCGCGAATCTGAAGTTATATTAGCTGCGTCGATGCCGCGCTGCATTCGCAAGCTGCATTGTCAAGTCCATTTTATTTTCCAGTGTTTGCAGATACGAAGAAATATGTATTTATCAAAATCTTGAGATGATACTTGGGTTCCACAAAATAAAATTTCCATTTTTGATGACTTAGCATTTCCAAATTTTTATGATTCATTTATTTATCGTTATTTTTCAACGAGTGTCACCGCAGTTTAAATCATTATAAGATCAGCAGAGCAATTACCGGACAACACACAGCTTGTTGTTTTATCTACAATTCCGTTAATATGCTCTGACAGCACCACAAGGATTAATGGTTTATTCAGTCAGTAAAGAATGCTGAGATTTTAATATCACACAAACAAATAAGTTAAGATTTCTAATTGTCATTCTTACAGTTAACTCATGCGTTGACATACACTTTACCTTGAACTTGATTATAATTTGGACGATAATGGCGTGTTTCTCAGACTACTTGTGTGATGCAGTGATCAGTAAGGAAATTGTGAATGTGGATCACTACGAACTATGGCGTACTCCAAAGCTGTAAAATAGCCTGTAAGCTTCTTTAAAAAAAGACAACATGGCAACTTGCATATTTACCATTCTTGCTCGGAAGTTTAAGAGGGGATAATTTGATCATAAATTTCTGCCAAAATGGTAAAATAGTTATCTCAAACTTTCAAGTAATTTTGGTGATTGTGCCACATATTAATTTCAATTATCTTCAATTTTCAGCATTTCAAAAAGTAACGACATTTCGCTCAATTCGCTGTCATAGCTTAAAAGAATATACAAACACTTTTAATTTTTTCGCCTTTAGCATCAGCTGTGATTAATTTTTTTATGCTTGAAAACTCTTGAAAAATTATCCATGGTTTTAGCGAAAAACATTAGAAAAATATATGAATACTTTATTATTTCGTAAAACAAAATTGACGTATAATCTAAATACGAGCAATAAGAGGGAAAAAGAAAATTACCACCTGTTTGTCCGTGATATTGACAGTATAATCACACCTAGCTATAGCTTGTTCCATGATGAAACCACCAGCCCCAGAAAAAAATATTCATTTGGGTAGGCCCAGTTTGTTATAATTTATCTCTTCGTAAATGGAATATTAAAGAAGACATTCACGATTTACGTTTGAGCTACAAAAAAACAAACCTGTGCTTGCTGCCGAACCTGGGAAGCGATCTTTTGATTGTTTGAAGCGATTCACGCGAATATTTTTCATAAATAAAAATATAATTATTTGTTGCATAATGACCTATTTTTGTTTTACTCTTTGCTTCAAGAGTACGACTTAGGAGTAGATGATTTCAAGAGAGTTATCTCAAACTCCAATGTATTTGTATCTTCCGCTTATGTTATTACATTTTGTGGGCCTTCAGCAAACAGCAGTCAAGAGTTACTAGATTTCTGAGTCATTTCTTACGTAAAATGACGCAGTAATCACGGAAAATCCCCCAATTTATCAATCTCCCAGAGCCCAGTCGGTGGGGAGTGTGAAGTATTCCATTATGACTTCATCAAAATAACGAAAACGCCATTTTGTTACATAGGCTATCGTGCTTGTGATTCTTACCAAGTGTGCTAAACCAGTTTACAGTAGTAGGCCTATAAAAGCCTATGCAAATTTTAATTATGCCTGAGCTAGTAGTGAAAATATCATTGCTGGCCAAAGTTTTTCTAGGATACTGTGTGGTACAGTGTAGTTTAAAAAAATATACCGGTAACTGCAGTAATTATTGAAAAAATGCTGCGCATTATGCAAACATTGAAGAAATAGACAAAATACCTTACTACAGAAAAAAACAACGTCGATTTATACAAGTTTACACAAAATTACGATGTACTTATTATGTATTGAATGTATTTATGTATTGCATTGAATGTACTGGATGTACTTATATGTATTGAAATGACAGTAGGCTACATATCTTGTCCACTTACCACGTTCATAATGCCTGGATTTATGCAATGTTTTCATGTGTATAAATTGTATATAGACTGTACATATGTATGTAAATAATGTGGCGTAGCGCAACATTTGGCTTTTTCTTTTTCATTGCACGGTTCGTTATCAATTAACAAGCAATTTTGACCTTGTATATTCCAAATGAACGTGGATGCAGTTGACGCGGTTAGTTTTTACTCTTTCACTGCATCCACAGTGTGCATTCAAATGTGGTTGCACTAGCAGCTAAGCAATTTTCTTTGCTAAATACCGTTACATGTGTTGCGCCAGTTTAATTGCATTGTGAACAATTTGAATTTGAATAAACTTGAAACTTAATGGTCCTATTTTTTTAAACGGTGTTCCAAATACGCTGACGCGTTTCCTTAGATTTCAGAGTGAAAAGGGAAAAACAATCAACAGTGCGAAAACTTTCACTTTCTGCAGTTTCTGGTTGAAAATACTTGCAATGCGGACAATAAAATTTTACGAGTTGTTATGACAGAGTGTATACAAACGAATTATGTTAAACCAAGTTTGTAACAAGAAACAAAAAATGCATACAAATTTTTGTTTTATTATGTGACTTTTCCATTTTGAAACGTGAGCTTGTAATTAAATCAACTAAATGGTTTTGATAATTGCAGAATTTATTTCTTGTTTATTCGTTGAGCATTTGTGTGGGCTCGCATTGTTCTGTTTACGCGAGTCTGACCCGATCAAATGCGCCAACCGTCAGTTTCGACCTGATCTGACCCCTGTGCGGCGGAGCGCGTGCGTCTTCTGTTCTTCCAGCGAACAAGCGCTTCGGTCGTCGATCTATTCGCCATTCTTCGATGTCGAATCGCGTGAACACAATTGAGTGAGAGTTATGGACAAGCGATTATGAAAAGTAAGCTTTTGTTTTAAAAGAATGGCATCCACCAGCCAATCTCCTATTAACGAAGGAAGAAATCCGTTTTTGAATTCTAATTCCTTCATTGACGAAGATTTGGATTACGATCAAAAGTATCAGAATGGATTACATGCAAAAGCAAGAAGTCTCAATGATATTTTGTCACCGGAACACCCGACAATATCGTTTTCAAGAACCATATCCATGCAGCAGAGTAGCCGTAATGGACAGTTCGCGACGGCAAACAATGATAGTAAAGAAAACTATTCTCAAATCGAAGAAGTATTAAATGGAAAACAAACTGGGTTTTCTTCTCGTAACGACAAAGTTCCTTCATTTTTTGAACCGAACGGAACCAAAGAACAATTAAGCCACTCTTCTTCAAATATTTGGTCCCAAGGACCAAACAAATCGAGTCACCAAACATCAATAGAAAAGCAGCGGGTTCAAAACCGTGTCAAGATCAATGGACATGAAGCTTACTTTCGAAACGGAAGTTCAACGAACGGCTCGCACAAGCAAAGCACACGAAGAAATGAAGAAGCCCCGGATAACTTTTCTCCAAGCCAAGAAGCGTCCGTCTTCTCTAAAGTTAACATTCCAAGTGTGCGTCCGATGAGCAGCTCCAAAACGCATGATGATGCTATTACATCTCAAACCTACGCATCGGATATTGGCAATGCGGGCTTGAAAATGCGGCCTGCTACAAGCATGAGTCACGACCTAAGCTCTGTCGAGTGGGAGGCACGTCACAGCAGCGCGCTTGCTGGAAAGTTCTACAGTGGAAAAAAGTTCGACAAACAATGCGCGAGCACGAAAACTAGCGAAGGAAATTCGGTGAATGATCGGCAGATCGTCGTTATGAACGCTAGTGCTTTGTCGGCCTCACCAGCAGCCACCGCCACCGATCTAAGCCAGCATAGCGCAAGCGGTGTACATCTTAGAGATGATAGCAGTAAAGTGTACCCTCATTTAATTGTTTCCCCCTACGCATTAGACCAAAGACAAAGAAATACGCAAGATCAAATAGCAAAAACCAGCGGCAGAGAAGCATTTCATTTGCACAGCGATAAAGACGAGAAAAAACTTTCACTTGAGAATTTCAAGCACAGTGTTTGGGGGGGGTTTGCCGGACCTGGGTTATTTTCAGAACACCAACAACAGGCAATGCCCCATCAACAGTCACCCTACGACTCCCCATTTTACCCTGATGTTAATTCTTCCGGAGTTTCCCACCCTTCAGCGAGACATTATGACGTCAACCCACTTGTCGTAGTAAAAGAAGAAAGTTCACAAGGTCACCATGGCAACTTACCGATGACGTGGGACAAACCCCCCAACACCTTCGATAGGATGATTGGGTCAATGTACAAACCTATTCGTGGGCAGACCTATCTAAAACCTCCCCCTGTTGACCTTGATGACGTAAGTGAACCATATCATATTTTGTGATAATTTGAAATCTCAATGTTTCTATAACATTTTAGGTGAAATTTTATAAAAATGAAGACTAGAAATATCGTTTTGTTCCAGTTGGTGTCACGCTTATTATATATATTCAAAGTAGTAGTAACCCAAAGAAATGGTCTGAATATTGCGTATTTTTGCCCCAAACTCATAAACAGCTTAAAAAGATGTAGTCTCAACAAAGGTAAATAAATTGAAACGTTACAGACGCTTTAATTACGCATGCTGCTTAATCAAAAACGAAGTTTTGAGTTAATTACAATTAGGCTATGTATCATAAGCTTTAGACCGAACTAGCTTTACATTGATGAAAACCTTATTGACAAAAATGGTAGTTGTAAAAAGTTATCTGATTGTAACATTGAGCAAAAGTTACTTTTAACATATTTGTTGTTTGTTGTTTTGTAGCGATTTCAGTGATAATTCAGCTGTTTTTTAGTAAAATCAGCGAATTTGTGTTTGCTTCAAGCTATCAGCTCGAGGCTGTTTTTGAACAGATTTCCTGGTGACGCGACAACGACATTCCTAAACTGGGATAACTTCTCAGAAACGAACAATTCGGCAAGGCAACTCTTGCTTTGATATAAAATGCGCTCTCATTGATATTTTTTGACTCGACTTTCAGCAAGATAATATAATTCACTGGCACAAAATAAATCTTGTTTACGTTTGGCTTTGCGATCTCTTCAAAATAAAGCAGTTAATTCCTGCTTCTATTTACGACCTTTCGTTCTCTCGAGCAAAATGGTAAACAACGCAGTGCTCCAAAGTCACTTTCTCCTAATGACGTTCGGGGGGTTCCCGTTATTTCAGCCAGTGCCTTTTGAACGAAATAACACTGAATGAAGTCAATCAGAAATGACCAATTGAGACATGAGTAGCCGCCATATTGTTTCGTGACGCAACAATAATAGCCTTGCCCACCAACCAGCGTTGATATGAATTATGAAGATGTTTGGATCGCGCCCTTGACTTCTATTGTGAAGTCATTTCTTTTGAAGATTTGATATGTCCATTATCAACGTTCTATATAATTAAACAAGCATGCTGTAGCAGTGCAAAATTTTCAAAGATTTGTATTTTTTATCCATCGAATATTAGCAAAATAACTTGATTTCTCAATTGTTTATGATTGGTCATGATTGTTTCTCAGTTGCTTATATCAAAGAATAAACAAATCACGCTCAAAGCAACGCTTTCAAAAGGATGTGAAAGTTTAAGCTTTGACAAAATTTTTTTTTCATGGGCTTTTTCGGAGTTCCCAACAAATCTCGTTTGGGGTTTCGCAATTTCTTTCTTTTTTTTTTACATGCAATCAAAATTTGGTACATTAGGATTCGGTGATGAAATTGATTTCCTTTTTTTAATGAGGAAACAGGAAAATCGCTCGTTGTTAAACTTCATTCAAAAGAGGGAAATGGGGCCAACTTTTTTTGATATTAAAACATAGAAAAACTTGTAACTTCGCTCTGTAATATATTGCGACACGTTGGTACATGTTTTTGAGTTACAAGCTCGCTGACCGAGTGCTGCCCATTCTTTTCACGATTGTGACATTTTCCAAAAATTTGTCTCAATCTCAAATCATTTTTTCAGCTTTCCGAAGACGAACGCGAGCGAATGAGAGTGAAGCGAGAGAGGAACCGAGTTGCCGCCGCTAAATGTAGAAATAGAAGGAGGGAACTTTTGGAACGTCTTGAAAAGGTAAGAAGTTGTACTGGTCACTTGTAAACAAACTGTAGATTGATGTTTTATGTACATTGATGACAGTGTATGATTGAATTCTGTCGCATGAGAGAGCGTTTATTGAGTAATACAATTAAGGAAATGACGTCGCAAGTAAAACAAAAGCGAAGTCGATTTTTCTTCGAGCTATGCTTTGTGGGAAAGCGTTAAGTTGAACCAGGAAACCGGTCTCAACTCACTGCTTTAACCGTAGAAAATACTCATAACACGAACTGGACTTGGCTAACCATAGAAATGTTCTAAGATTCTTCACAAAACTTTGATAAATTTTAAGAATTAAAAGCCAAATTTCTAAATTTTGCAAAATAACATCTTATTCGTTCGTTTTTTTATTATTGTTAAACAAAAATTTTTACATATATTTTGGTCCATCTATTTTTAGTTGATTAATTGTTTACTTCGACGTACAATAGGCCTACCTGCAATGCAATGTGCTCATATACTGTACCGCAGCGACGAATTAATCAGTATTACTGTCATTAATAAAAACTATCCTGTAACCAGAACTACAAAAACTGTCACAAAAACTTTGATAAATTGCCTCTCTTCTTCATTCTTATCGACCATAAAACTAATGAATTGAGTTACAATACCAATTTGCTCAGTATATGTGTTTCAAAGATTGTCACAAAATTTTATTAGTGAACACGCTCGCAGTTATAATCGCCAAGCAATGGTTCTAAACTTTTTCACCCCTGGGAAACCTTTTCTTGACGATATTAGCTGGGTAAAACCTTCTCTGCCCAACCTGATGAAGAAATATACATTGAATAGAATGCACTTGGAAATTCATACTGGGCACTCCTGGATTTTTCAATGGGGAGCAAAGGAATTACAGGGATCCCTTTAAAAAACACTTCACTAGAGTAATCTAATTGTATGAGTTTACCCAAGATTGGGCGTATATTTCTTCTTTGTAAATTGAAGCATGCCATTGACGTTAAATTGTTTGTAGTTGGTCCCTAAGCTTCTCCGTATCCTACAAAATGGTCTTTGAATAAAAGGTTAGTGACTGGATATGAACCCGAAATTCATTTGTGGAGTGAGGGAGAGTGCAGAGTGAGCTAGCGCTCCGCAAGTCAGTCGATACTTCAGTTTGACTCCAGTCACTGATAAAATTTGTCACGGAGGGTTTTAAACCCACGCACCCTAGCCTCTTCGCCATCAAAGTTATGAGCTCGTTTTGGAGTTCACGATCGACTTTTTTGTGATTCTATTGAATTTTAATTTGCTTGTTATGTTCGTTCAAGCGAGGATAACCAAATACATTTTGTTCACTAATGTCAGCCGAATATGACTTTTATGATACATCTTAACCTGCCGGTTAGCTCAGTTGCTAAGCGCACGCTATCGGTGCGGGAGGTCTGGGGTTTGATTCCCGGGCCGGTCAAATCGGCACAGTGTCGCCAACGGCTCTCCACCGTTGCAACGTTTCTTCGGAGCTGTGTTGCCAAGGCGCTCAGCTGCGGAGATGGGCCCCGCCACTCGTTACACGCTTCGGCGTAATACGGCTAGTGTAATGAAGATTTTTGATACATCTTAATGATCGCGATTGTTGATATAAACGACTTATGAAGCGACTGCACAGCGCTGCGTCGGCACTTTGATCTTAATTTCCTATGTCTATAGTCGCAAATAAATAAACCGTTAGGCACCATCATGTTTTTAATAATATAGACTAGCAGAGTGTCATAATGTCCTAATAACTTGCGAAATTGCTCCGCTACGTGGAAGTATCGACTCGCTGTACTTACGTGACTAACTGCCTATAGCTGGAATAGAATTGAACAAGAAGTCTACCACAGTCGAAAATCAGATTAATTTTATGATGACCAAGCTTTTCGGTTTCGTGTCTCGCAGTGTTTCATTTACCAAATAGTCTACGCTTTGACAGCACCGATATTTTCTATAAAAAAGCTCATAAGAAAGCTCGTCGAACTCATCGAATTTTCGTCGAGAAACTAATATTTCTTTGATTCATATCTTTAAATGATAGCGATGGACTTATCGGGTCAAAAGGAAGAAGACCTTTTACGCAGTGCTTGAGTTGTGAAAACACTTATGGGGGATGGTACAACTTTTCACGCAGACATTAGGAAGGATGGTCATTATACTGTACTTGTAAGGGAATGGTTTACGCTAAAATATTTTATGGGGGGATGGTGTTGTTTTCCGGGGGGGTGGCATCTCCCCGCTTCCCCTTCAATTCGAGTACTGCTTTTACGTTGTCTGTAGGCTAAGTTTTTTTTTTGCGATCTTAAATTACCAAATAATTAAAGTGCACAACATCAAGGGCGTACGCAGAAACTTTGTAAGGGGGACTCATCCCAAAAAGCACGGGTATCTGGGGAAGAATCAGTTATATAACGGTTAAATATTGACATGTATCGAAGGAACTGGGAAAGGCGCATAGGACCCCCTTTTGCGTGCGTCACTAAAAAACTTCCTCCTGTTTCTCTTTTATTTATTCTTTGTTTCTCAAACTCACCGTGCTGTTTCCTCTGTACTATTCCTTTAATATTGACCAAACATTTGTAATTATCAAAAAACCTTGTCTTCCGGTTCATAACAGCTGACCTTTACAAGGCACTTAATTTAAATTGGCAACTAATCTTGAAAACACTTCTTTCAGTTTGGAAATTTTCATTCACGTCTCTGTAAAGAAATTCTTAAACTTGAAGTGTAAGAAGGAGGGTGAATCTTTTGAAGAGGCCTACATTTTTGGATCCTCGTCAGCTGATCACCTTTGTTCCGTAGGTTTAGTTTTAATAGTAACGGTAACGTATTCAGCCGTGCAAAGGTTAACGCAATCTGAAGTGGTTCTAATTGTGCAGCGAAAATCCTTAGCCCTTACCAATATGGACAAAATATTTGCCCTTGCTGTTCTATGCAGATGAGGGCAATGCTGCTGAGATTTTGGGTTAAAATTTCCTTTTTAGTTTCACCTGCTTTGTATCGGTGACTTTTCTCTTTCTTGAAAATAAAATACCGGTATTGTTAAAAAGTTTTTGGAATTGAAATCTAATAGGAAAACCTGACTACAACAAAAGTCGGAACACTCGGTAAGTTTGTTTGCAAGCTGTCGCTAACAAAGCCCAAAAGATCAGGGTCGTTGGTTCGTAACACTGAAAGTGGCTTATTTTCAGTATCATCAAATTATTTTCGCTCTAAACCAGTGGTTCCCAACCTTTTTTTAGTCACGGACCCCTTTCCAATAATTATCAAACTTACGTACCCTCACGTTTTAATGATTAACCTTAAACAAATAGTTTGGTAAACCACGCTTACTTTTGCAAATGCTGGCGAACTTTAAATGCAATATTGCACGTCGAATTAAACAACAAACTGCTTAATTATAACATAGTAAATTCAAGAACCATCAAAAAAGTATCTTCGAAGAATATCATACAGGTGCACTGGTGCAATTTTATGAGAAGCCTTTGGTTGTCTTTTTTGCTCCACAACACTGAACTGTGGTTGGGTGATTACATTAGCAATTGCACAATATTTAGCCAAATAAAAAAACAATTCAGCCTTTTGCGCTACCGGTACATTGCAGTATTTTTGTACGTACAAGTTTCTGCCTTGTGCCTACATCAACGTAACATTTATTAAACAAGTTATTGCTGACTAATTTTGTCGAATTTTAATGCACTCGCGGCCCCCCAGCAAGCTTTTCACGGACCCCTGGTTGGGAATCACTGCTCTAAACTAAGAAATTTAGCATTTTCAAGTTTCATCTTTCTTACGGTGTTAGCACGCTAATACCCTAAAAGAAACACCGTTTATTTCTGGCGAGAAATGCGCCCTTGGCGAGTGAGTCCAAATTTAAGGACGTCATTTTTTTGAGCTCTGAGACAAATGAGGCTTGTACGAACTTTTATTGACGAGCTAGAGCTTTAGTTGCTTTAATTAGTTCAGTTCTAGACAATTCGCCTATGCATTATCAGCGCACCAGATTATCGACAATACATAGTTGAACTAGAAAACTTCCGTAATATGATACTTCATGCCAGATATCAGTGGGAAAACCCTTCTAAAATTGGTAAATAGTAATGGGTGATGCACGAACAGAGATTGGGGATAAAAGTAGGCATCGTTGACATAATGTTTTACCATCCCATGCAGTAATAACGAGTGTATTAGGACTGTTCCTATGCTTTAGCTCTCACCAGTATGATTGCTGATTGTAGAATCGGTCAATGATTTATCGGGCAATTACAGCTGAGTAGGCGATTTTCTGAAGAGCCCAATTGTTTCGTCTATAACCTTATTGTCATGCAGTTTTGTCGATCTTCCTTCCTTGCTCTTGTGTGACAAAAAGAAAGGTCAATTGTTAATGTATCGAATGGGCTTATAATCCTGATGGCTCTGCATTGTGCAATGAAAATTAGGATAAGTGTAAATACACGTACTGCTCTGTCTGTAAACTAAAGCAAACGAATAACTTAATACTCAATGTCAATTGATTTTCTTGAATAGTTATTTTGTAGTAGACCTACATGACAACCAATTTTTGCTTTATTTTGATACATACAGGTTTTGCAAGTTTTTTTTTATGTGGTATAGTACCGGTATTACAATACAGTATGTCTTTGTTTATTCACTGCTAACGCAAACATAATTCGCAGGAAGCTGAACAATTAGAAAGAGAGCAGGAAGTTTTGCGAGACAGCGTCAAAAAACTACAAGCACAAAAACGAAAACTCGGAAACTTATTGGATAAACACGAACCAGCGTGTCCAAATAAGGTCGATGCCACCCCTGCAAAAACTTTCGCTGAGGAGGACCAGGGGCAACAAACTACAGCAGAATAGCTCAAATAATTAACAGCAAGTAAATTGCTGCTGCTGAACTATTTGTACATTTCACCTCAAAATTGCCAACATCCTATTATTTCTGTTTGTCAAATCAAGCAAATAATGAACAAACCAAAAAGGCTACATGGTTAGGCCTATGCGTTTGCTGACTACTTTGTACAGAAAAACCAAAAAATTTTCTTTGGAGCACATTGAATTCAGTCGAACATTTCAACCTTACTTAACATCTTTTTCTTTTCATATTGCATCTACCGTCCTTTAAAAATTTGATGGTGGTACTTTTCTTTCTTCAACTTGATCGCTAATCGTTTGTCTATTGCCAATTAAACTGTCTTATTTCTTAACTGGTCTATACCTGACAAACCTGTCTTAAATTGTCCTATGTTTTGCGCACCACTGTTTTCGAAGCGTATTCTTTTACTATTGTGTAGCTGAACTTCTTCCTATCAACCCAAAATTTTGTGTATTTACTCTTGTGTATTGTATATTTTTTGGAACAAGACCCATTAAATTTTGCAAGTGGCAAGCCCTGCCAGAAAGGCAAGATTGATAGATATTAGTAAGCAAACCTCCAACTTTCGATGTGGATGCTTTTGAATCTTAATATTTTATTGTTTAAAAGCACAACTACTTTGAACTGAAGTATCAGAGTGTTTTCGAGCGTCAAGTTCGATCCAAAAGCAAAAAAGTTCACTGTGTTAATTTCGATCAAGTTCCCGATTTTATTTCATTGCGAAATTGCACCTTTCATTTTTCAATGTACGTCAATCATTTGATTTCATTGTTTTTCTTTACTGTACGTGCAAATCTTTTTGAATTCCTTTACGTGAGTGCAGCAATAAGTGATAAAGAGCGCTTGTGCGCATGCGCAGGCCGCACCATTATATCACGTCACGAACAGTGTTTGAATAAATTATTTGAAAATAATTCTCCTTTCAGCTGTGTAACATGAGCGAGAAATTTAACCAAAATCTCGCTGACGAACTAATTTTGCTTCTTTACATTTTGTCGATGATGACGAGCTTGATGTTATTGCGTATTTTAAATCAATTCCTGTCTTTTTTGAGCATAAACCGCATCTCAGACCTCTGCAGCAAGTCTCGTAAAGTGGGATGCTTGTTATTCCCTATTGCAGCCATCTTTTTTTTGCCACTGGGGTTGATACTATCTTGCCTCGTTTTAAAGTGTTGTGAAATAGTGTTTTCGTGCTTGTATCCAACACTCTAGTTTGTGATGCAACACTCAACTCAAATGCAGGTCAAGTCAAGTGAATTACTTTTGTGTGTATATTGTATGTGTGTAAGTATTGCTTTAAATTGAACAATGTCTAATTTGTCAACCAGAGAGTTATTTTTCAATACGAGTTAAGCAGTGTTTAAAATGTTCCTTTATTAACCTATTGCCGCATTAAGTAATATAATACTGTAGGTTATGTCTTGCTTCTGTTTCCCGGTAGCCTTGGCCTAATAAGCCGTGTGTTTAATTGCATGAAATGTATTTGGTACGAGGAAATGCTGTATCGTACAAAGTTGTTTAAAACACGTTTAAAAACCTTTAAAAAACCCAAAAGCAATCGCATATAAAAATCAATTCAAGTCCTGTAAAAAGTAAACATTTTATATTAAATACTGGCTTTATTTAAGCACAATCTATAAATTTGATTTTTATGTCGCTGGCCTGCGATAGAGGGATTCAATCCCGACAAGTCATGCCAAAGATTTTGTAAATTATCTATGCAATATTTCTACTTAGGTTGTGGGTGCCAACTGGACTTTCAATAAAATAAATGAAAAGAGGACTTGACAAGCCCCAAAGTCTTGCAGCTGGTAAACTAGAGCAGCAACTATGTTGAATTTTTTGTCGCCAGAGGTTAAGTCCATGTTATTAGTAATATAAAAACATTTTCAAAGCATAAATTCTGAAAATAAAACTTGCGTAGGTTTAGAACATATTACCAAAAAAAAAAAAAAAACTTTGGCAATGAAATCTATTGGATTTAATTTTACAGTCAATGTGGTTAATTTGGTTGACCATCTTGTTCAGAAATCCTTTGCCAGCATATGCTGTTGACTTCATGCTTGCAAAATGCTGCTAAAACATAATTGAACAACACAATTTTGACCAGACAAGTAGCCTATAATGTTTATGATTCAGGCTGTCCAATCCAACTCAGCTTCGAAAATTGAAGGCCAGGAAATCGTGGCATTCGTAGAAGGACGTGCTAATATTGCTGCCTCTTCGTGGATTGTCGTTCCAGTCTACTGTATACGGTAGCTGTCATTTTTTGAGAACCGCAACCCACGCTAAAATATTTCCTATAATTTAATCGTTTTGGCAAAACTTTTGAAATTTTATTACTCTCTCGTGGTTAATCTCGAGTGATTTCCTGTTTGTCAAAATGTCTCTTGCTGCGTTATTTATTGATTCCTTGTCGTTGCTATGCTGTTGCATCACTAAAAATGAACTGAAAACGTAAACGATTGTATTTGATTGAATAAATTTCGACTGTTTTTTACAAATACAATATCTCAGCTAGTTCCAAAAACTTTAAGATTTAGCCTAGCCCTAGAAGAAGTCAATGTCATGATGAGCTAGCCTCAAAATAGCCCTAGAAAAGTCAATATCATTGTGGCCAATAAGCTATCAGTCACCCGTTTTGAAAGTAGCTCATTACCGTTAATCAGTAATGTGCGGTGAGGCACAATTGTTTATTCTAGCTGCATTATAATTACGTTACCACCAATCTTTTTTGTTGTATTCAATAATTAGGAGAAGCAGCGCCCTGATAATCAAAGTACAGCTTCATGCAATGTTTTTACATTGATTTGTTATTTACAAAATCCATAGGCTACGCCTATCGCTTTGAACAAAAATAGGCCTATGTAACACTTTATTGTAGGCATTCCTTTATTTTTCCGTAACTTCAAGGGTTAATGTTTTTACTTTCAAGTTGCTAACCGCGTCAATGATTTTATCACCTCCGAAGAACTGTGAGGGTAATTGAACAGTAGGCTGCATGCGGGGATGTCATCAGCAGTAGGGCCTAAACACCGGTAGTGCAACCTGACCGTCCAACTCCTCCCCAAGCAATGCCGGTGTTGAATGTGGCAATAAAAAATCCTCTAATTCGCTCTATGTAATTGGCCTTGAGTAAATATAAGTTCGGTTGCATGAAGATTAGGCCTAAAAGTAACTAACAGTGTTTATCACCAACACGTTTGCAGTTTTAAAAAAGCTTTACTAACTTGGGGTTAGGCCTGCATATTTTCACTGCGCAAAAGGAGGACAGGTTCTTTGTAGGTCATCAGGTCCGCAGCAGTCCAATTTTCCGCCCAAAATCAAGTGAAGAGCGAAAAAAAAGATCATCAGGTCCGCAGATGTCCAATTTTCCGCCCAAAATCAAGTGAAGAGCAAAGAAAAAAAAGGTCATCACGTCCGCAGTTTGAGATGAAACATCACAGAATTTTCGTTTGAGCGTGATTTGACATGTTTTCACTGTTCCTCAATGCCAAAAAGGAGGACATTTGGGCATTTTTTAACGTCGTCGGAGGACAAATTATTTTTTGTTGAAAAGAAGGACATGTCCTGCAAAAGGAGAACGTATGGTAAGTTTAACTAACTTGCTTCAGTCAGAACAAGGTCCGAAAAAGGCATGAAAAGTGGGAAAAAACAGATCAAATAGGCTTGCCTGATTTAACAATAAGCAGAACGTAAAACACGTTTTTTTTTTCAGTGGCGAAGCAAGAAATTTCGAAAGAGAAGGAAAGTGACATAAACTATAAAAACTATCGTAAGAACATGGCATATTTCAATCACTTAAAACATTTGTTCCTTTTTTTACTAAAAGACAAAGTCAACACGGAGGGGAATATGGCGCAGTGTTTTTCCGTTTTTTTACTTAAAGGCTCAGGTCAGCAGCCCATACGGATGGTGTTCGGTGGTGGGATTCAGCCGGTTCGCACCGGTTCTATAGAACCGTCTTACAGAATTTTATGAGATCAGGAAACCGGCTAGCATTGCTGTTTATACTAGCATCTACAATTGAAACAGAACTCGGTGAAAACGCAACTCTTGTGATAGTACCGGCTGACAAAATTTTTGAACCCCAACACAGGTGGTGTTGCTTATAGATTGTGTTTAAATAGTCACGGGAACTAAAAATTTGCAATTGATAATTTCTTCAATTCGCGTGGAGCAGTTGGCTCTACAGATCTGCAAACTCGACCTCGCATGCGCCTAATTCGAACTTCTTGCCGGACTCGAAAAAAAATTCTTGAACTCAAAAAATATTCATTGAGTTTGGAGCTAACCTAAAGTCAATAAAAATCGCGCAAATCATTTTTACCACCAAACAAAATCCGACTGATCGTAGGAAATGTAATTCCATGCCGCTAATATAGCCTAGGAAATGGTCGAATGTGTGGCAATTTTCCAGGTTGACCAAACAAACTTCTAACGCGGACCATATTACAGTAGATAAACAAGCCTGCCATTAGCGTAACATCTACAGCAAATTATTAACAAGGCAAGTAACTGCATTCTTGCACTTCCGCCTATTGAACTTAATAATCGAAACTTTCTATAGTTACACCGTTACAATTGCCTTTCTACGTTGTAAAAGTCAAGCACAGAAATTCATTTTTGAAGATGTATTACGAAGAAATACGGTATTGCAACTTGATTACGATGACGATGATAAAAAACACACAGTGACGAAATTACGAGAACAGTGGGAGCATGCGCAGTAACACGATTAGTGGGACGATGATTCTTGTGATTTTCTCGACAAGACCTCCAAATTTACTCGGACCTGAAAAAAAGGTGGTCAATGGCAATTATAGTATTTTATCTGTTCGAGGTAATCGAAAGCACTAGCACTATTTAGCAAAGATACCATAATATGATCTTTACTATTTGTAAAGTTATAAAAGAACATATTATAACCAACGAGGTCAAAATCGAATCACATCTTCATTATATTCTCAGTATGATTTTGAAGCGCATGAAGAGTGGCGGGTTCCACCTCCGCGACTTGGCACCTAGGCAACACAACTCCGAAAAAAGAAGTCGCAGTGTTGGCAAGTCGCTAATGACACTGCGTTCCACTTGACCGGCCAGGGAATCGAGTCCCTGACCTCCCGTATTAAACCACAATGCCAAACGGCTGAACTAACCATTACCAACAAAGTGATGTAAATAAATACTTATTTTATTTTAAAAAAACTTACGAGGACGGTGCGCCAGAAACACCTTCGGGTTGAGGATGCATGAGTCGCAGAGGAAGATCGAGAGATACTTCACTGCAATAATTTATCAACATTCAACAGTGATAAACACAAGTTTATCATCTAATGTTGAGTGAAGAATCGTCATAAAAAGCCGAGTCCTGTAGTTCCGCATAATTTTCACTAACTAGAGCGACATTGATATTACAATCAGCAGCTGGTTAATCATAGATTATAAATGTGCACCGTACGTCAGCGTTTTATACAAACAGTAAACACATCAGCAAACACTGACCAAACAAAGTCATTAGGTCAATCAACAAAACTTGCAAACCTTCAACACAACCACATCAACGACAAGCAATATATTAGACTAGTAGTGTTCTGTAGCCACAAATGCCGCAACCCAGACAATTTTTGAGAAAATGTTCAGAAGTATAACTGAACTTCTAACACATGGTCCAATAAACAGCTCAGATGGCCGAGTGGTAAAAGCGTGCGCCTTTGGAGCTGAAGATTCGGGTTTGATTCCGAGTCGGGTCAAACTAATGAATTTAATATTGGTATTCACAGCTTCCCTCCGTGACGTTCAGCATTGAAGGGATAGTGTGGAGAACAAGCCGGTAAATTTACTTGTTGTGCCAGCAAGCACTTTGCGGGATTCCCCCAATTTGGTATGACAGATAAGTGGCCGGCAACTCCTAAGCAAACTCATTACAGCGCTATGATCGCTTTTTCGTAATAAGAGGATAAATAACAATATGCAACTAATTACTATTAATAGAAAAAAATTTGACCCTCTTCATCAGAGGTAGTGTGCGAACATAAAATCTTGTCTTATTCGTGCGTAGTGCAATGTGTACCACGTAATCGAAATAAAGCAATAAATCTTGTCAAGGATGAAGTGATAAACACAATATCGAAACACAGCTATGGCTTCGGAGCATAATTCTTGAAACATCTTCCTAGCTTTTGTAAAAAACGTGCCGCAAAAAAACTGAAAACGTTTATTGATTACTTTTGACAATGGGATGAGTAACATCCACAACGCCAAGTCGTTAAAAATATTTTCAGTTATTCTGGCTGCATGTTTTCTACTAAAGCTATTGCAATACGCCTGCGAAATAAAACGTTCGATTTACTATTAAAATTTTACTGACCTCGACAAGCCCTTCATTACAAGCCGAACTCTCACAATATACTCAACAATAATGCCAAGATTTTCTCTGTCAACCCCTTCCTTTAAACTAAAATAAAAATATGTTACATTTTCAGAAGTACCCAACTCAAGAACATAACGCAGCAAAACGCTATTGTCGCTGCACACTATTCCAAGGTCGAAGATCAGGATATCGAAATTTGCGTTCCACATCCACAATGGGTCTAGTTTAATCGATAAAAAAGTAAAAACATCCTGCAAAAAATTTACACCAGACTCGGTTGTACAAATAATAAAACACTAAAAAAGCTTCAGTTATTTTTATAATTAAATCGCCATTACTAGACTTCACATTTTCAGATTGTAAACACTTTGTGTCACACCTGTTTTGACCAGAAAGGGAATTGAATAAATGCGCTCTGTTTCAGAGAGAAGCCAGTAATATCAATTGAGTTGCCACCCGGTCGGTCTCAGCTTCGCAACAGGTTATTTTTGTTTACGCTGTTTTGCTTACAGCGATACGACAATACAATAGTGTTTTTCCTGCGGTATTACTGATCAATAAATCTGAACACTATTGGCTAACTAGTACTAAATCTCACTAGTATGAACAATCTAAATATGCACCCGATAACCAAAGACATGTCAGCGACATGGCCTAGCGGTACCGCGCGCAGGTGACAGATCCTACGTGACGGGTTCGATTCGCGGCTGGAGCCGATCGCTTTTGACATATCAAACGGGTGGCTGCTGACTCCACGAGCGCAAGCTCATTTCGCAGTCTCCGTCAATTACTGTTGAATTTTCAGTTCACAATAATTTGAAAGTAACCTCAGTTATTTATTTTATTCATACATAGTGCTGGAAGCCAAGTTAGTGTCCTCGTGCTTGAGCTGCCCATCCAACGCAAGTCCTCGCTTCTCCTTGTTATTTTTCAATGAAGGACAAATCTGATAGACCTTGCAAAAGTTTGAGCTCGGAGCCACTTGATCACTGCAAAAATATAGTTTAAAATCCAGAACCACGACACGATGACTGCCTTGGCGATGTGCAGCATATTCTAGCCAGCTTTGTGTGTTGTAAGTGTATATTAAATTGTTTTGTTACCGAGCGGCGTAGGCTACCTTAGCTCTAACCGTTTGAATCAGCTTAAAAGTAGAAGCTGAAATCTCAGAAGAAACCTTTCAAACTTTTACAGTTCAAGGAAAATGAAAAATATCTTTTTTGAAACTAGGATTCGGAGATGATGCGCTTACTTCTCTTCTAGCTCTGCGACCAGGCACTTGTACTGACATTCCGAGTACAAGCAGATGTCAGCAATCTGGTGAACTTCAACTCGGACCTTCTTCACGGTCTTAGAAGAATTGTTGGTTACGACAACGTTGACGTTGATTACCTCACCATGATAATACAACTGAAAAATAGGTTTAATGAAATAATACCATTGACTGAGAGTGTGATAGATTTCCTCTAAGGTGGGCGTCTGGCTTAAAAATATTAAGTTGGTAACCTTTAGACTAGAGCAGTGGTGCACAACCTTTTATATTCAGCTACCCACTTGGCAATCTGACATAACCAAATTACCCACTTTCAATATTACAACTCATTAAACACACATAAATGAGTTGTGCATCAGGTGAAGAGCAAAAAAAACGCAAATGTCCAAATTTCCGCCCAAAATCAAGTGAAGAGCAAAAAAAAGGGTCATCACGTCCGCAGATGTCCAAATTTCCACCCAAAATCAAAAAAAGGTCATCACGTCCGCAGATGTCCAAATATTTCCACCCAAAATCACGTGAAGAGAGAAAAAAAGGTCATCACGTCTGCAGATGTCCAAATTTCCGCCCAAAATCAAGTGAAGAGCAAAAAAAAGTCATAGATGTCCAAATCGCGACCCCCAAGGTTGATAACCACTGGTTTATGACATATCGTGAACTGTTGTGTTCCAAGACTTCAAATTACCCACCTGAAATCCTCAAATTCCCCACTAGTGGGTAATTACCTACAGGTTAAGAACCTCTGGACTAGAGAGAACTTTTGCGATTATCTCCTGGTTTATCGTAAAGACTGCATTAGATAGAACACAACCGCAATTGGTTAACCAAATTCTTGACGATTTGCATTAAAAGAACAGTGCGGAAAACAAGCCGGCAAGTTCGCTTGTTGTACCGTTGGCAAAAACATTTAACCATTCCCACGAGAAGTGGACATTGGACAGATGATGGGCAACTTCTAGTACAGCTGGTCACACAACATCCATAGCTCCAATGCTAAAAAGACGATAAATTTCCTGTGGGGCCATGCTGTCTACCCGCAATGGTGGCCCAGTTTAACGAAAGACTTGCAAATAGAGCGTGCAGCTGATACGACAGACAACCAACTTACATCTTTATCAAGGGTAGCTTCGAGCAGCAATGGCTTGTCACTCATTAAGAACTTCTTCTCAACTTCAGCTGTAGGTTGTGATCCCTTCATATCAGGTTCAAACTGAACTTTACGAATAGCCAATTTTACAGCACTCCTATCAGAAAGATGAACTAACATAAAGAACACGGCTACGTTAAGAAACATTATTATGTATCATAATAAACACAAGTGGAGATAATGGGCTTAATAACTAGATACTCGTTCAACGTACTTCCATGCTTTCATGTAGCCAAAATCGATTTGATAATATTCTCAAAAATATTTACGTATTAGCTTTCTTCAATGATATGACATCTCACAATTAAATATCTAGTAGCAATAATCTCGAGTTTTGTCAAATGCTCTAGCATTCAGCCTCGGCAAAAACACAAATAGCTTCAAAGGTGTCGTGAAAAAATACGCTTTTCGTCAATTTTAAAAATAATAATCAGCTGGTTGGAAAAAGAATGACCTCGGGCCTTCCTCCTAAATTTTCGGTGTACCGTCGATCAACAAACCGATACATTTTCTACAATTTTCTCCCAAAAAAGTTGTCACAATCGAAGCTGTGTAAAGGATAATCAGGATTCCAAAGTTAAAAACTGCTTCGATCAACAAACCGATACATTTCCTAAAATTTTCTCCCAAAAAAGTTGTCATAATCAAAGCTGTGTAAAGGATAATCAGGATTCCGAAGTTAAAAACTGCTTACTCTTTAGTCATTTTTTCATCGTCGTCTCCTTCGGCCACATACGTAATCAGCTGATAATCCACCCCACATGCTTTGCCTTGCTCATTTAAAGCTGGTTGCAATGTGACAGAACATGGGGAATCTTTGGGAATCTAAAGCAAGGAAAAAGTCAGCGCCTATTTGACATAACATAAAGGCACACCGTATTAGAAATTTAGCAAAAGCGTTACGTTGCGTTTCTATAATTCAAAAAAGTTTTAAGTATGCCTTTTACAAAAATTTTAAAATGCTTGTAATCAAATCTACCTTTGATTTAATAATTAAAAAGACTCCACGAAACTTCTAGTTTTAATACTTTTGATACGTAACGTGTTAACACGAGTTCTCTCAAAGCCAATCAATAGTCATACTCACAATTCAACTCACCTCCACAGTGAAGGGATAGCCGTTTGCACCAGTTTTATCAAGCAGTTTTTGTTGCATGGTAGTGTGAGCAACTTTCTCGTCGCTGGTGGAAGGATAAACCTGGAAAAAAAATATTAAAAACAATGACGTCCAGGAGCCAATTTATCTAAATTTGCAACATATCTAAATGCGGTTCTTCGCTTCAAGTTTAAAAACAATACGGACTAGCAGTTTTAAAGAAATATCATGATAAAGGCCACAATCGGTGCAAAGAATAAAATGACCAGCTGACACTTTAAGAAGCATCTACACTGATGACAATCGCCTAAACGTGTTGAGGAGGATGAGAAGGCAGCTTTCTCGAAAAAAATGACTGTAACACTGGTATTCACAGTAAAGTATTCACGAAAAAGATGATTTTGTACACTCCCTGGTTGACGTTCAGCATTAAAGGGACAGAGTGAAGAACAAGCCGGCAGGTTTACTTGTTGTGCCGTTGGAAAAGACACCTAGCGGGATTTCTTCATCTTGAAATGATAGACAGGTAGCCGGCAACTTCTAAGCCAGCTTGTTAGAGCGTTGTGATCGCTTTCTCGCGATAGGAGGATAAATAAGCAATTAGAAGATCGGGCCGAAATGGTAGTATACTTCCCGAGAAATTCTGTCCAGCCGTGCCCACCCTATTTCTCATTTAGATCCCCGATCATCACCTAAACTGTAGTGAGTATTAACGGATTTTGCCAAACAGAAAAATCATTTCATATATAATGTAAAAAACACGATTTAACAAAAGAAATATGGCCTTTTTTTCTTCTTGTCCTTGAGGCTGAGCGCAAAATAGAAAAAATGCAATAACTATAAAGAAGCCTCCTGAGTGGAGAAAGCAAATATCGATTACATAATGAATTTAATCAATAATGCACAAATCATTGCTTATGACACAATGCAGCCGCTAAAATACATTATTTAACAGCTAGAAGCGTATATACGTACAGATAAAAAAGAAAATCGAAATCGAAAAAAAAAAAAAAAAGATGAATGATTGGTGATCGTATTTATTTCATCATTTTCATAAGACGGAAAGCTACTCGCGTTGAAACTAACTCTCGTTTAAGATTTGCCGCTATTGTCAGTTTTTGCTTAACTTGCTTCACGATTAATTTCAGAGCTTGTTGATAAGAATCCGCCAGATATATGCGAGGTGAGAGAAATGCGATCATGGTATCCTGCCACTCACTTTCTATGTTGCTTGTATTATACAAAACTATCTGGCCGAACTCTTACAGCTACTCTTTACCTATTACCAGTCTAATAACTAGTATGACGATCGTAAACTTTGTTTACCGTAGACAAGTCCGTGTATTCACTAAAATATTTATTTCCCTAAGTACGGCATGATTTGAAGTAGTAACAGCAGTCACAACTTACCTGCACCACAATCGAGCAAAAATCTTTGCGAAATGTCAGTCCCAACACATCCAAGTCTTCCCGTCCATATCGAAAAGCGCAGATAAGCTTGACAAACACTAAAATAATAATCGATTACTTACAATTACTAAACTCATCAGACACTTAGTGTGGACAAATATAAATATAGTGTTTAAATTTTAAACAATCATTTCGAGATCACCATCAAGTAACAGCACCAAAAAAGCTTAATAGTTTTGGAATAACACATGCGGTAAACACTTTGCTGATGGGGCTTAACGCCATCCAACAACATGGACATCCTTCAGCTGAATAAGTCGTAGTTAAGACGGAGCTGTGTATTGTAGGCATTCAATGACCCCCATTGCTAAGTGTAGTTATCTTCCTTGTTACGTGCATACAAACTATAGATACGTTTTTCTAGGCTGAAAATCGAAGTTATAGGAGTCGACAATTTTCTAAATTCGAAATAGAAAAACAAGTTAGATGAAGTAGGTAGCAACTTAGTGCTGCGGTACGTAAAAACGAAGTGTAAATGAAAACAGGGTGGGTAGAGTTGATTTTTGGAATAGGCGAGTTTTTTTTCATTTCCTTTACCAATTTGATTCCAATAAAACCGATTCTCACCGGACGTCTTACCTTTCTTGTTTTCAACATATTCAGGATCCACTTTGATTACCCCATCTGCATTTAAATAACAGATTGTAATTAACAAAGGGATAACACTTTTTGAAACTGGGGTTTTCGGCATAAGTGACTCGACATTAACGTAAGGTTTGGTTTTGAGCTAGAGGTTAGTAGTAGGACCCGGGACAATAGGACCCGGGACAAGGTTAGATGCCACAATGCCGAGTCGGACATGCTGCGCTGTCCTATGCTGAGGCGGCCAAACACTCTACTAATAAAGCATCAACATTTGTAAACGTCTCAATCAATACTTTGTCAAGCAGCTACATACACATAGCACATCCATTCATTTGTCCTTTACTCAGCCATGACTACATGCAAAATAACAGCACGGAACGAATACAATCAGAAAAGAGATAGAAGACAAATGATCAGACATTGAGTAAATCTAAAATGCAAAAAAGGTGAAGAAAAATAACGAAATACATGCTCTATAGCAGCGTTTCCCAAACTATGGGTGGGTCGCAAAAGAAACCCTGGTGAGTCATGAAAAGTTATACAAATCTTGAAATAAAACTGCAACTTTCAAATTCTTTACGTCCAAAACTAGAAATTGAAATTATTGTCAAGCCTATTATGGAAAGTAGGAAGAAACAAACTCATCCATCTCACGAGTCACACCGAATATTTAATTTGAAAGAATAATGAGTTTCCTCCAACAATGTTTTATTATTTGAATAAAGCTTAAGTGGGTCGCCATAAGCTATGATAATAAATAGTGGGTCCCAACTCCTGAAAAGTTTGGGAACCACTGTTCTGTAGTCACCGGCGCAGCCAGAGGAGGGGATTTGGGGTACCAGTCTTCCCCCCTTTTCAAGGTACAGATTTAAAAAAGTTATTAAACTGTGGTATCTCCGTTAAAACATTTTTAGCCTGAGCATGATCAAATTGCCAGAAATACAAAGGGTAGAAAGAATAATGCCGCTGTGACGATAACTTGCCGTACTGTATTGCCATTGCGTTGAACTGACTGCCCCCAATACTTCAGACAACTGAATGCACAGTGGCGTAGCGAGAAATTTTAAAAGGGGAGCCATAGTTTTTACATTTTTTTGAAGCGTATTTTTTTGGCAGAACTAATTTGAAGCTGATTGAGAAACAAGAAAGACTCTAGGGGGGTCCGGGGGCATGCTCCCCCGAAAAATTTTTGGAAATTGACATGATGTAATGGCTATTTTAGTGCTTTTTGAATAATTTTCACGCAAATTTTGTTTAAATTTTGTGACCCTAATTCTGAGTGCTTTGCCAAATATGAGGCATTTTTTCGCACATTTTCGATTATGCGTGCTTAAGGAGGAGGCTTATCGCTATCGAAGAGGTTCGAAATCACGGAAAATTTTTATACATCAAAAACGTTTTTGAAAATGGCTGGTGGGAGGATGCATATCCCTCATCTTATCCCCGTGGATCCGCTCCTGGCCATAAGCCACAGAAACCATACATATTTCAATCACTTGGGACCATTAATTTTGTTCTTTTTTACTAAAAGGCGGAGTCAAAAGGGGAGGGGCATGGCACAATGCCCCCCCTCTAAATACGCTCCTGCAAACGCAACATATGATCAATTGCTGTTACATTCTTTCTACTTAAAAAGTGCATTTGCGCTTTGCCCCTGAAAAGTGTGCCATCAAGCCATCTACCGTGCTTACTGCTCATTTGCACATGTCATCAGTTGCACACTTACAGAAAAGTAACAAGAAAAAAGTATGCGATTTCACTTCCCGTATTAATCAGTGTGCAGTGGTTAGCAGTAACAATTCTAGTCTTGCTGAGGCAAAAAAACAACTTCTCATTTACGGTCTGACTGTGGGGCAACAATAGAATCAAATCACTCATTCTTCAATACAAACTAATAGGCCAGGGTGAAACCTTCTTAGTAGCGGTACGATAATTCAATGAAAAAAATTGCCCCCCTCCTTTTTATATTTCTGGCTGCGCCGATGTCTGTAGTAAACATTTCTAGTATCGATATTTACACAGGTTTAACTCAACTACTATTCCAAAAAAAGTAGGTTTACCTACCAGATCCAGTCTGTGCAATGTGTGAAAAAATTGCCTTCCTGGACAGAATATAAGGTTTGCTCCAGAAATTTGAAATTGAATGCAATAACAATAATTTGAAAATGTATGCCGTGCATAGTGCCGTATGTTAAGCAGATAGTGTGACTCTAAAGCCTTAATTTTTTAATATATAAATTCTATTGAAAGTCAGAATTGAAGCAGAAAAAGCTGCTTAGCAAACCATGCTATGAATATGACAGGTTTAATGGCGACAACAGCAACAGCTACTTTCTTACAAATAGGTTCGGTGTGCGTAAGATGGTCAATGTAATCGCGATGACTTAAATATGTAGTAACCTAGAAATAGAATATTACAACAAGGTGTCATTTCAATCTAGCGGTACAGTGTACTGGTAAATCTTAAAAGAATAAAAATGTTCTAACACGTGAAAAAAACTTGCTCTGCAGAACCGAACAACTTTATCAGCAACATCATAATCAATTTTAAGATACGTTGTACAAGCAAAAATTACGATTTTTTCACTTTTGTGTTAATGAGTGGCACGCCAGCACTTATATACAGAAATATAAACTCCAACCTGAAATAAGCCAAAGACCTTTTTTCACTGATTTTCAGAGGAAAATAGGACATCTGAGGACATGCAAACCGTTTTTATTGCTCTTCAATCAGTGCGGCCCTCGGCTTCAAAATTTTTTCAAATGTGGCCCTACGAGTGAAAAGTTTGCGCACCCCTGGTTTACAGAAATGTTGAACTTAATGATTTTGTACCAAGATGCATTTTGAAATATCTTAAGAGGTCTTTATTCAAAAAATTTAAACAGATATTTGCGGTAGGCCTACTACGTTATACCTCTTAATTTACATCAAATGTTAAATAAAAATACATTAAACAGCAATAATATGATCATTAAAGCTATAAAAAGCAGCTTAGTTTACAGCGATGGTTTTAGACTGGGGTTCTGCCAATGCAGTCCATGGGTTCCACTTCACAATTTCGAGCTGGGTTCAAGTAAATTAGTTAAATTAATGCACAGGGGTTCTTCGCGCCTGTGGAATGTTTCATTGGGTTCTGCTCCACCAGCAAGGTTGAAAACCACTGGTTTACTACAGTACGGTACTAGAACAAATCTCAAGCCCTTGCATTCATATAAGGCAATGTATCGCCAAATTAGCCGTAATTTTTTTGTCAAAACAATTACCAAACTGCAACAAAATAAACGATTTCAAAAACTCATCATGTGCAAGTTTTAACAAAATTTGCTAATAAATTACCATTCCATTGGGAGTAACTTTTTTGTACACTCTGAAAATCAAAAAAATGACAGTATTAACATAGAACAATTATTAACTCGTAAAAAGCACTGCCATGATTATGTCAACGTCTTTTCAAAGCCGTAATTGCAAGTTGGTACGTTCTGAGGCTGGTTTTTCAGTTTTACTTGATATAGGTTTGTTCCCATCCTATCAACTATCTTTACCTAAGACTCAATCACAGATCATGAAAATATCAGAAGTGAAGTTGCGGCTGTGAAATTCAGATAGTTTAGTTTAAGGAAGTGCCTAGAGCACTGGCAACCATTTATAGAAATAAACAAGCAGTTCGCAGCAGCGCAGAAAAACCGGTCCCATGTGACAATGACACCCTTATAGAAACAAACAAGCAGTCTGATGCAGCAGCGTTTTGATTATGGAAACCAAGCCGGTGCTCCATACACTGCCTTAGTTTAAAGTTTGCATTTGGATGAGTCATAACAACAGCAATACCGGTATGTATTCCTCAACGCGCCACAAAATCTGATCCAATTTTTGCTTTCTATTTGAGTTTCTGATGTCTAATAAAATATTTAGAAAAATTTGCCTCAATTACCCATTTTTCTCAAATTTTGCACCATGAGGAAACACTCTGCACTTGTTACAAGTACCACACTCACTGCACTGCCATGAATTGTGGATAATAGCATAGCATTTAAATGTCAACGTGGCATTAGCTGCAAGATTCAGAGCCTTACTCATTGCCCAGTTACCAGCTTTAAATACCGGTACAGAATAGCACAGAGTAGAATATTTTCAGTTTTGAAGTTAGATACTAGGCTAGATCGTGAAACAGTTTCATAATAGTGCAAACAAGGCTTATCAGTATACCGGTATTGGTAAATCTAGAATTGATATTGTATATACATAAAAATATTTAATTTGTTTATTTCTATTATCTTCACGCACATCCCAGTAGTACAGAAGCATGACAAAATATAAATTAGCCAAAGCGATAGATATTTACAGATTTAGGGTATGTAAAAATAGGCACTCTCTCAAAAAAAAAAAAGGAAGTGTTTATTTTATTAGAAATTTCGGTAACTAAACTTTAAAAATCGTGCTTGCGTAACCATTTTTAGTTCTGATAATGTTATTCTCACAGTAGGCAGGTAGGGGAACCACAGGGAAGTTAACGATGATGCAACCACGATTTTCAAAGTTTGGTAGGCTAGGCCTAACTGGAAATTTCTAGTGAACTTTGAAATAGAGGCTGAACCTTAAATAATTAAAAATTTAATTCATAATGTTCAAACCATGTAGTCTAATATCAACTATAGCTTTTAAACTATATACAGTATCACTTGTCATACACACACAGACTACACAAAGCCTCTTACTTTGTTCCTGCATCACTCATTGTTTACCAGTAAGTTTTTTGTTGCTTGACGTTCAGAGTTGTTCAATCACAAATATCAATTTTTTTAAATCAGTGGACCATAGACTGGGCTATATCATCTAATCAGCAGACCTAGGCCAATACAGGATAAATGTAAGTACCGATATATAATCATTTGGCGATAAATAATACCCTGATCTTGGATAGGCTACCATACTCAGCAGACTCAGGACTACTGGTAACTGGTACCATAACTTGTTAATGTCGACTGATGTTGCCAAAGCCTTTGACAGTGTTTGTCATTCCAAATTAATCTCAGTGTTATCACGTTATGGAGTCAAAGATAATGTACTTAATTGGATAAAATGCTTTCTCACTGACCGCTCGCAACGTGTTTGTATTAACAATATTTGTTCTGCTTCCCTTCCTGTTAAGAGTGGTGTTCCTCAGGGAAGCATTCTAGGTCCCTTGCTGTTTGTTATCTACATTAATGACGCTCCTAGTTTTGTTTCTAAGGATAATCCTAACTGTGAAATGTTTTTATATGCTGATGATGCCAAACTTTTCAGCAATAATGCTTTTAGCTTGCAACAGGGTCTGGATAAATTCACAAACTGGCTCAAACTTCATCAACTTGATCTTGCTGTAGCTAAATGTGAACATCTGTGTATATCTCGCAATCATTGTTCTAACTCTTATTTTGCTGGTTCACTTAACATCAAGACTGTCTCTGTTGTTAAAGATTTAGATGTATACATTAGTGATAATCTTAAATGGTCTTACCATATTTCTCATATACATCGTAATGCCTCTTTGTGTTCTTATCAAATTTTGCGTTCCTTTTCCACTAAAAATATTTGGATTTTGTTAAAAGCTTTCATTACCTACGTTCGCCCTAAAGTTGAATTCAATACGTGTGTTTGGAGTCCTTATTTAAAAAAAGATATTGTTCTTCTTGAATCAGTGCAAAGAAATTTTACTGGTTATGCTTTCACTCGCTGCAACATTCCTTTTAAGTCTTATAATGATCGTCTTTGCAAACTTGGCATTAAGTCTCTCGAATATCGCAGACTCGAGTTCGACCTCATACTTATGTTCAAAATCTGTCATAACCTTTGTGATTTGCAATTTTCCAACTATTTTTTGAGTATCGTCACTGCAAGTATAATTTGCGTCAACATGAATTCACTGTGCAAACCATTCATAATGCGAAACAGGATCGGTTTAGACACTTCTTCTTCAACCGCATTGTCTCTGTATGGAATTCTCTCTCAAATGATCTGGTATCTGCTTCAAGTCTTTCTTTGTTTAAATTGCGTCTTCATAAGTTTGATTTACATACTGTTGCCTCTCTTGTATTTTAATGTTTGTTTAATTTTTCCTCACTTGTAAGTGTGATTGAATGTGAATTCTCTCACCATTGTGTTGTATTCAAATAAATAAAAAAAATGTCACATGTGAGCAAATAGCCTAGCCCTAGAACAAAGCAATAACCGGTAATTGGGTCCTGGTAAATATCTCAACTACTCATTGATAATAACCTGTTGACACATGTGACGTGAGAAAATAAAACAACGCACTACGCTGCTAGGCTACCGGTGCAATTCCGGTATGCAAACACTAGCTTGATTTTGATTCACATAATGGTCCAGCATCAGGCTCTGAACCTAAAGAGTTCTGTAGAAGTAGACTGGATGACACTGTAACAACTTTTTCGACTCGAATGCATTGAATTGAGCATAAGTATATTTACCATTCATCCGATCTAGACTAAAAACCTTTCCAACTGGGTTAGACCAGCAGACTGCGTAAGGTCTCCAGATACCGGTAAGCTACAATCATACTGAACTGCTGAATGATACTGTGATACCGTACCGTAAGACGGGGTAACTTTGGACGGATTTTGACATGTTTCTACATTTTAACACCTACAATAAAGCTTCTTGTTAGTAGGCTATCTCAACGTAACACTATGGGTCTCAGCTCTTCAACAATTCTTAATCAACTAACGACTTAACTTCTTTCTGGTCGTAATCTCCCGCTAAATTTTTGTCCAAAGTTACCCCGCTGTCGGGGTGACTTTGGACCAATTCAAATTTAGTATTGCAATCAAGCCTTTCTCGATTTTAAAGGTGGGTTTACACGAAAATAGGGAAAACCCACTTTTAAGGTAAACAAGGTGGGTTTACACGAAAATAATTGCAAGTGGAGTGGAGCAGAGCGGAGCGGAGTTGAAGCAAGTGGAGCAGAGCGGAGCGGAGCTGAAGGGCTGTTTACACGAAATTTTTGATCAAGTTGAGCAAAGTGGAGCGTAGCGTAGCGTAGCTGAAGTAAATTTGTAGGCTTTACTAGACTATGTCATGGTCTGTTGTTTCACATTCGATGGTACGTCATTAAACTGCATAAGTTTTCTTTTTTTGACAGCGGAGCAGAGTGCAACTAAAGCAAACTTGATTTCTGGGCGAATGAAGTGTCCAGAGGCGCTGGTCTAACTACGCTAAGTTATGTGTGCTCTATTGGCTCTTCAGCACAAGCTGAGCAAAACGTTGCAGAATATGATAACCAGCTGGGCACCTACAAGCCATAAATTGAAAAAGAAAAAGGTTGAGTTAAGTTTGGACTTTCATACTGCAATGTGTACGAGCTCTGATCTTCTCTCCACCGTATGCATAGCTATCATTAAAAATAATGATCTGAATTCCACATCCAAACGTTACAAAACATCCATTGTGAGTATATGCTTCAGTAATGCTAAATCAATAAACCCGTTTTATTCGAAGGTTAAATAGGCTACATAGAAAACAACAAAATTCTGATGCTACTACTATGCTTAGATCGAGTCAAAACACAATATTTTGACAACTGTTTTAAATCCTCGCCAAAAAATCGTCAAAATTATCTAACCTAGGTCGCTAAAAACCAAAAGACTTAATTGAGTTTCAAAATCTATCTCCGCTCGCTTCAACTTTTTCGCTCGTTTAGCGAATTTCGAGTGGAGCGGAGCGGAGCAGAGGCAACTTGCGTCAGCTTGCGTCCACTTGCGTGAATACGAGCGGAGCAAAGTTGAAGTATTTGCGTCGAAGAAGCGTTTAGAAGCTGACGCAAGTGGAGTGGAGCGGAGCTGAAGCAAGTGTTGCAAAGTTGAAGCAAGCTGCATGACATTATAAAGAATAAACAAAGCTCAGCTCCGCTCCGCTCGACATTTTTTTTCGTGCAAATCCACCTTAAATTCGCGCAGCAATGAGGTTACTTTGGACAAAAAAAGTTTAAAGGAACGTTTCAGGCCGAGTTAAATTATTTAAAAAAAGTGGGGACTTTTTAAATGCAATCATTCTTTTCAAAGAAAATTGACAAACAGTTCCTATTTTTCGCATTTTTAAGGGAATTTTTTAAAGCTTACAAAAATATGTAAACAATCTGGAGTATATAATTTAAGTTTATAGGATTAAATCTCGAAAAATTAATAGGGAATGATATAAGGAGCTTCGAGTAAAACATTAGTGGGATGCAAAAAACATGGAATTGAAATAGCTTAAGAAGAGAACTGGGACGGCATTTATGACAAACTGCAGTGAAATTTTAATGCATTTTCTAACTAAATAAAAATTATACTGCATGTATTAAAGTCTGTTGTTTTTAATTGGTTGGCAGTGTTTATGAGCAGTATTTATGTGCATTGGAACGGTATTTATGAGCATTGGTCGGCAGTATTTAAATGAGCATTGGAACACGTTTTAAATGAGACGCATAACTGCTTTGGCGTAAATTTATCGCAAAATTTATAGAAATACTGCAGGAGTCCAATAACGTAGTAAGCTAAAATCAGTGCCGAAACTAGCGCCCCCCGAACCCCCCAACCGGGGGGGGCTCGCACAAAAAGGGGGCTATTCTAAGATTCAATATATTTTTTGTCTAAACTCACGCGATGTGGGGCCCCCATACCATATTTATACTTTTGACCATAGGGAGCCCCTGCAAAATTTTCAAAAAATAGCAGTCGCACAACTAGCAAACAAACGTTTAGGAGCATACCAAGGGCCTCTCATACTCCAGTGAAAGGCGCAAAAATAAGCCTTAAAAACGTTTTTTCTTAACATAAGTAGCGAAATGTTAGAGTGGGGTTTGCTTGCAGCATTATTTTAGTGGGTTTGGAAGGGACCTAGTAAAACAGACTACTAAACCTTGTTAAAACTGAGGAATTTTGAAGGCTCAACACGCACAAAAAGCCTCCAAAATAAGGTCAAATTCCGCAAAATTTTCTGGGGGGGCATTCCCCCAGACCCCCCCTAGCTTGGCATCGCCCTTTCAGGGCTCACTCTTTTGCATCACCATCCAAGAAAAAATATTTTAGGGGGTCCCGAAAGATGATTTTAGGGGGGCCGCATTGCCTAGTTTCGGCCCAGGCTAAAATCTAGGAACAGTACAGGAGTCTAGAAACGCTCTATGTCCAATAGTCCAAAGTTACCCCGCAGTCCAAAGTTACCCCGTCTTACGGTACCCAGTAGCCTAGGCTACCGTACTTCTCAATATCGAATAAACACATTTCATTTTTGTTACCGGTTTATCAAAAACCAAAAATATTTTTCTCTCACAGAGAAGTCGCAGTAAGCGTGACTTTCTGTCCATCGCCTTTCCAGTTCACCCACACTCAGTTCAGTGCCACAGCCTTAGCAGATCAGGTCAAAGTCTGCTGCAAATCTTTATTCATTGCAGTGACGAAAATGCGGAATTACTCTGAAGCACTCTCTAGCGGAATTTCAAACTCATTTTTTGTGGGTGATACAATATACAAGTTTATCATTAATTCACCCACGCGTAAAAAGTGCAGTAGGGAAGCAGTGAAAGACCACGATGTCACCTAAGCAGAGGTGTAGCGTAGGGGGGGCAGTGGGGTACATATGTCCCCGGGCGCCAAGGTACAGGGGCGCCAAAATAGGGCGTGCAAAAATTTCACAACAAGTGTAAAAAGCCGATCACAAGCAAGATTGCACCGGCGGCAGACATCGTCTGATAGTAGTAGACTTGTACGCACCGTAGGGGAAGGTGGGGCAAAACGGGACACGGGGAAAAACGACAATAGCGTAGCGAGGGGGCAAGTTCTGCACGCGCTCGTGGGCGCACCACCTAGGGGCGTACCAAGAAGTTCTTTTTATACTCTTTTTTTTTGACGTATTCAAACAAATTTTAAAAACTACTTCGTGGATTACTGTATTGTAATGTATGCTGTTCGCAAAGGATTTAAATCACGCCTTACTTCCGACCACAAATCACGCACCAAAGGGGCGCACAAAACAGTGATTTCATACACTTCAGTTTCGACGTAATCTTTTAAACTTTAAAACAATCAATTTCTTGCAATGCAACTGACACCTGTATATGCTTTTGGCAGAGAAGTAAAATCACTCTTTACACCCGATCGCAAATCGCCCGTTTACTCTATGATGACATCACAAAGAGGTTTGAAACTGCGCGTACATAGTTATTCGACTTTGCAGCAATGAAACAGAAGGAAATAGAACTCCACTCGAAAAAAAGTAAAGAAGCGATAGGTATCTACAGTATTAGATTTTCATTATTTTAGCGGTAGATGGATGCTAAAGATTGTTGGTAAGTCGATTAAGATACGCGTATAGTCGCTCGCTGTAATACTGTGCTAAACCTACACCACAGTGATCCTAAACTTTTTTAACGAATAGGCCGTTTCTGATAATACAGCGGACAAGTGCCGATCGAAGCATTAACTAAACTGAAGCTTTGCCTCAATGGCTTTTTCTGGGTGTTTTCTTTTGCAGTTTGTATTGTTTTGCTACCGTGATTGGTGTGTAGACTGTGATTTCCAATGCGGATATTTTGAGTATTTGACAGCAATCACAGAATGAGAAAATAGGGAAAAATCTCGCAATTTAGGGGTTGCGAAGCGCAGCCCCGTTGCTGCTGCTGAGATAATTTAGTAACAATTGTGAAAGAATTGCAGTATCGTAGGATAATATTGCAGCTGAGCGCTTGATTGCCTATATGAAATGCAACTCCGTTTTCTGGATAGCCTTTTTTTCAGATCGACGGTCAAACTTCTTGTTCAGATTTTGTGCGAAAAAGCTTTGCAGTTTGATGTGGGCAGCTTTCCCCAGTGTGGGCCCCTAGCCGACCGTTGGGATGTTGTCGTCTCCATAAAAGAAAAGAAAGGTCTTCACCCACAATTCTCGGCCCTTAAATGGAATCTTGGTCCCCTTGACGGCAAAGTGGTCTCCAAAAAAAAAGGTCTTCACCCGAAATTCGGTGACCTCAAATGGAAACCGGGGACCCTTGACGGCTATGTGGCCTCTCCAAAAATAACAAAAAGGTCTTCAACCATAATTCGGGGCCTCCAAATGGAATCCGGGGCTCTTCGACAGCTAAGGGAATCTCTTACCACACTACTTTGGGACCTCTATGATGGGCCCCTAAAATGCTCTTTCATGGACTCCTACACACTCATGAACCCGGGGCAGATTGCCCCCTGTAATCCCCAGCCCCCTTCTTTTAAGCCCTGGATGGGGGGTCCTGTAGCGTGTCTTTTGTATCCTTGACATTCAGTTGGGACGATCTATTCTACAGTATTAGAGCAAAAAATGTAATTTTGGCAAAAAGCTGCCAATTTCGTTCTGCATCTCTCTCCACAATGTCTTCTATTGTACTCAAGGGATTGCATGTGATAAGTTTTCACCGACCCGCCTCTGGCTCAGAAAAATTGCCGCACCGTTAAATATAATATCTCTAATTTCTAAAAACAGATAAGCGTTTTTAGAGTTTACATTGTTAGTTAGCGATTTAACTGGTAGGAAGATTATGCCAAAAAAAGAGAATGGAGCTCAGGGTCGAAAACGGCGAGCCCAATTTGAAGCGTTTTTGAATGAATCTAGAAAATTTATGAAAAAAAACTTTGAAAGTAGTGGCTATGCAAAAAGATAATCGGCCGATCTACGAAGACAAGGCGAATCTGCTGGTACAGATAATCATAGAATTGTAAAACACAGGGGGCGCAAAATTTTTGTTTGCCCCGGGGCTCAGGATACCCTCGCTACGCCACTGCACCTAAGCCTACTACTCCCAATCGCAGCACTTAAAACATCAATTTAGCAAAAACATAACAAAAACAAAATAAAGAGACATCAAACAGAACGAAGAGACATTAGATGGACGGCATAGCTTAAATGAAAACTCGTCAATGTATAGACAGTAAGACTACTAAATAATAATTAATAAAAAAGGAAGTGGTATGAGATGTAAAGAAAGAAACAGAAACCTTTACTGCAAAGTCTGGCAGACTAGTGCCAAAGTGGTGTTCGGTTTGTGGTTAAGCCGCAGAGATGGACAAATGAATCAAAACCCTTAACTACGTTAATGTATACTCCTTCGAAAAACTTCGTAAGCTTACTTCCGTTTAAGTTATTTCGCTAATTGCAGATCTAATTAACGAAAGTTAAGCAAATCCGTTAATTCGTTAACAGTCAAAAAGGAGTCAAAATTTAACTGAGCCTGGTGGTGAAGGGATGTTTTTAGATGTGTGACATCAGTGTTTAAGTCGGCCACAGTTACAGATTTTTGACTCCACTCTTAACCAAACTTCGCTGCCGTTTTAGTTCTTGAAGATGATTTAGACAAGCAACACATCAACACGCAACATGAAACCAAGTAAACTGTGGCAACAAAATTTTACTAAAATTGAACAAATTCACGCCTACGAAACTAGGCGGCCTAACAAATCCAATCCAACTATTTTTTCCCCAGTGTTTCCAAAACTGCTGGTCAACATAAATTCGAATATCGAGGAGTTAAATTATGGAACAATATTAGTGAAGAATTAAAGAACAAATCATCCCACTTTTTTAAAAAACATTTCAAATTAAAAATCCTAGGTGAGTATTAACTCTCAGCGAAGTATTATTTCTTATGTTGTGATGTAGCTCTATCTTTAATCATGTTAGCGTAAATCTGCGTTTTAATTAGGCTGTGTAATCGTAATTTTGCTTTAGGTAAACTGCCTTTGCTTTATTTAATCGTGCGTACTATCTCATATGTTGTAATATTGCTGTACCATTACCATCTTTGCGTAAATATGCGTTTTAATTATGTAATTGTGATATTGCTTTAGGTTATTTGTCCTTTTATATAATTGTGCTAGCTCTTTACCGCTTTCGTTACTATTGTACCTTCGTGCATATTCGCGTTGCATTTATATTTTTCCTTTTGCCTGCCGAATGAGATGACTTAACTATATGCATGTGTACAAGGAGCATCTAGACTAGAAAACCCGAGGGTTATTCGGTGCTCCTTGTTTCTCAAATCTTTCGTTATGCTTGTTTTCTTTTCTTGAGTGTCAATAAACTGTAAACTGTACGAATCGGTTTCGACCAAGGGTGGAAACCCAAACCTAAACTTAAACCTGAAAACCCGGTTTTACAGGAAATTTTGGAAACCCAAACTGAAACTGACACCTATTTAGCCAAATTTTTGAAAACCTAAACTTGAATCAAAACCGTTCTTTCTTGAAACGTCAAAATCGAAACTGAAACTAAAACCTGTTTAAAATTTTGTAAGGTTTTGGCTTTTAAAAATTGTCATTACCATCATTACCACCACATTTTTTTTAAAGCTGAGCGTCAAATAGAGAAGCTGTGAATACTAATTTTTGAGTCTTTGGTTTCGCCGGACTCGAAATTGTACCCAAGTCGACAAAGTCTGAAGCAACTGCTCTCTTCACTCGGCCATCAGAGGTGCTACTTATCATCGTAATAACACAAAAACGCCAAAAAGTAGAGCATTTAAATAATCCGTATTCAAAATAAAATAGCTTTCTTGGATGAAATTTAAACCGAAACTGAAACCCAGAAACCGAAGCTGTGCGTAAGCAAAACTGAAGCCGAAACCATAGGCGTAACCAGGGGGGGGGGGGGCAAAGGAGCCATGCCCCCCCCCCCCTGAAAATATAAATCAAATTACAAATTATCGTTAACAAAATAGAAGTTTGAAACTTTTTGCGCCTATGGTGTATTTAATCGTTGTTGACTTCGAACAGTTGTGTTAGTGGGAGAAGGGAGATCGGGCGTGGTTTTACAAATTCTTATGCTTCTAAATTTTATAAACATCGCCAAACGCCAAAGTTTTTCTGCAAGTCCCAAGCGAGTGATGTACAGACAACACGCTATGGTAATTGGAAGAAATAAAAGTCCCGTTGAGTGCTCTGTTGTTATAGCAGGCCCGCAACCAGCCAATACTTTTGGGAGGGGGGGGGCACCGAAACAATCACTTTTTGCTTAAATGCAAACGCTAAAAAAGGGTGCATGTTGACAATTTAAGGTCAATATATATGCTCTTGTGGGCCATTTTAAGAGGCAAAGCGATTGGAAATACTGCGATAGGCCTATGATTCATTGTAAACTGTTCATAACATTTTCGTTTATTATCAACGAAGCAATGAAATAAGGCGGTCTTCAAAACTTTTTCTCGTTACGATTAGCAGCACTTAATGCAATGATAAAGTGTTCTGTCGGTCACTAATAAAACAGCACCCGCTGCGTTAGCACGACTGAAATCATAAAACAAAAATCAATATGACAATCAAACAAATAAACTTCAGGTATAGGGCCACGGCTACGTTGTGTTTTCCAAAGAGGGCCTAAATAGGCCTATACTGCAAAGCAATAATTACGAAATTTTTTTCCATTAGCATATTTCGTGTAATAAAATCAAAAATCTCCCTCCCCTCGTGTTGACGCCCATGCAATAGGTAAACATGAATAAACACAACACAAAATACAGAATCATGAATTTTTATTACGGTACAGTACAGCAAATTCTCTTTCTAAGCTTCAATACATACATGTGAAGCGCAATGAATATATATAGCAGTGGGATACTGTCTTTTTATATGTGCCTGAACACCGTTGATGTGGCCTTTCATCGATGCACATCCGTCGTAGGCTTGACCTCGCAACTTTTCAAGATCTAGGCCATGAGAGGACAAAGATTCTAGCCATTTTTTGGCAATTCCTTCACCAGTAGTTTCGCTCCGTTCCTCAAACCCCGCAAAAACCTCATGAATAGCTTTGCAAGGATCAGGCTCACCTGCTTTGTAATTGTGTTTTCTGGACGGATAATTTTGTACGCCGTATTTGTGATAAGCGAGATCAGTCGAGCGTAACCTGACCATGTGCATAGTATGTTCAGTAATAATACTGTGAAAAGTGCAGGAGTATAATATTGTGTATATTTCTGTTCATATTGACTAGCAGTGAGTGTTTAGTTTTGACTATAATATGCAAGTGCTGTTTAGTTTAGTTAAGGCTTAGTTGTCAAGCGTGTAGGGCCTATTGTTAGAGCTGTTTCTATTGTATTAAGGCCAGTTAGGTACCGGTATTAAGGTCTGTTATGCTTGTGTCTAATGAAAGATTGCTCGAATATTGTAACGCTATCTTGGTGTTTTTATCACACTTCTGTTCGAATAAGATTGTGTAAAGTAATGTGTTTGGACCTACGTTTTCGTGTGGATTTTATGCTATTCCCTTGCAAAGAACCCTTTTGTGTAGCAAACCTATATGTGCTGGAGTCAGATTAGTCTATCTACAGGTGCCGTAACCGCTACAAGCTGATTCTGTCAGTGTGGACAGATTAAAGCCTGCGTACTTGTTAAATGAGTCTAATATTGTTGATGATTGGGAGCAGATTGAGACAATTGATGACAATTGTGTTTCTGAGCCTGACTTGTCTGACTCACCTTTTGTCTTTGAGTATGACCATGACGTTGATGCTGCACCGGACGAATTGCCGGTTGCCGAAGTGTACACACGAGCAGGCAGAGCTGTCCGTTTACCAGCTCGTTACCGAGACTGAGTTTTTGTGTGTGTGACATGTCTAACATTTCTTTCGGAATGCAACAACACTCTGCTCATACGGTAATTCATTAGGTGATTTGATGGATATGAAATTTTCTGCAAGTTTAATGGCACATATGTTGATTGAGTTGCATAGAGAATTCTCCTCACATCTTAGTGCATTAGTAAAAGCTGGACCAGATGTTGTCATTTCTTATAAGGCTGTTTGTTTTGATTCTTCCAATCTGCACATAATTGAACCCTCGCGTGTGTGTTTTTTTTTTTAATTTTATTTTTGCATGGATGATACGTTCTTGTTACTTGAAACTAGCACCCTGAGACCTTATGCATGAATCCTTGTGTTAACTGTTTAGACTGCGATTCAGTTGTGCTACGAAGTTTACATGTTCTGAGCTGTGCACAGTGCTTTTGACAACAATGAACCTTGTGGCCTTGTTGAACATATTTTTTTTCTTCCGACATCACTTTGTTAACGACGACTGAGAAGCATAATTGTCTGGCGTCGTCATACGTCTGCTATCTGGTACATCGCATCTTGCTAATCTGATTGTGATGGGCTTTCTATACATTTTTTATGCTACGCATTTTTTGCCTGCTCATGCAGCCACCGGTTGATTATTACGTGATGATTTCTTGCTCATGCAACCATCGGTTGATTGTTACGTGATGGTTTTTTGCTCGCGCAACCATAGGTTGATCATGATAAATAATTTTTCATTTCTAGTTGTCTTACCTTCGATAGTGCTATTATTGATTTAAGCATTGCATATTAAACTCACATCAGGGTTAGGTTTGTAACCCCGTTACAAACCTGTGTAGAGGGGAGAGTACTGCAGGGATCAGGCTCACCTGCTTTGTAATTGTGTTTTCTGGACGGATAATTTTGTACGCCCGACTTTGTGATAAGCGAGATCAGTCGAGCGTAACCTGACCATGTGCTTAGTATGTTTAGTAATAATACTGTGAAAAGTGCAGGAGTATAATATTGTGTATATTTCTGTTCATATTGACTAGCAGTGAGTGTTTAGTTTTGACTATAATATGCAAGTGCTGTTTAGTTTAGTTAAGGCTTAGTTGTCAAGCGTGTAGGGCCTATTGTTAGAGCTGTTTTGTATTGTATTAAGGCCAGTTAGGTACCGGTATTAAGGTCTGTTATGCTTGTGTCTAATGAAAGATTGCTCGAATATTGTAACGCTATCTTGGTGTTTTTATCACACTTCTGTTTGAATAAGATTGTGTAAAGTGATGTGTTTGGACCTACGTTTTTGTGTGGATTTTATGCTATTCCCTTGCAAAGAACCCTTTTGTGTAGCAAACCTATATGTGCTGGAGTCAGATTAGTCTATCTACAGGTGCCGTAACCGCTACAAGCTTTATTGTTTACAAAACGCAAAACTAAGCTCATTTGTTCCTTGACTGATATATCAGTTAATTGTATCATCGCATGAGACACTAAAAAATCCTGCTGCATTGGCATCTTCCACGCACACATTTCTCATGAAATTTCCGGTGGCAGAAATGATTTCATTTTGAATTTTCCAGCTTAAGTAATGCGAATTTGGAAGCATGTTTCCAGTTATCTTTTTCAATTATCATCACCCGCTTGCTATCTTTACCTTAGGCATGCACAAAAATTCCCATCATTAACTTGCGGTTCATCCAAAGTAAGAACACCAGACTCGTTATCCCCGCGGATAGCAATACCTTGTTTACCACAATGTTGAACAGTTTCAATAATTGGAATTGATCGGTTTCGATTATCCTCCATTTGTTTTCTCCGGCCAACGTTTAGCTGCGTCATGACATCTTTTGACCTTCCTTCAAAAGTTGCCATAAAAGCTTCTGCCTGGCTGATGGCATTTTTGTGGTAAAAATTTCAGCATGTTTTGTATAAATTTCTTTTACATCTTTGTATCTATTTAAGGGTTTCGTTACTAATACTCCAGGTGCAACATGATTTCGTTTAACAATTCCTTGATCTGCGGAAAAAATCACGCAATACTTGCAAAAAGCACCTAGAAGTTTTTGGCTTCAGCTCAGCCACGGACTGTACAAGCCAGGATATTCTCTTCGAAAACGTCTTTTTGCTTTACTTTCCGAAACTGCAGGAAATGCGTGATTTCTTGCTGGTTCCCAACAACGGATCATAAGATTGTGCTTTTGCTCATTAGTTGATTTGACCATAATAAAGCAAACCCATGTCCAACTGTGAAAACTTTGCAACTGGAATTTCTAAACTGCTTTCTGCCTCATCATGTCTTGGCGTTCTTTCAATAGATTCTTGTCCATCCTCATTTGAATCTATCTGTTCTTTATTGTTTTTTCTTCGTTTTGGAAGAAACTCAATATAGAATTCTGCGAAGCCATGGTGATCGCAACTGATATAGCTTTTGTGAATAATACTTTGCTTACTGAAAGTGAGAACTACTATAATTGTTAACTTTTTCCTATCTCAATTTTACACGTGCTGCTATCTCATATTATTGTAACCTAGTTTAGGCCTACAGTACAACTATAGACCTTTTGAACTCAAAAAATATAAAGTTATACTATTCATAGTAGTATCTGGACGTTTCGACAACATAGATTCAACTGTCTAGACAATTTGTACTGCCTAGCACTCACTGCTAAAGATGACAACTGAATCTATGTTGTCGAAACGTCCAGATACTGCTATGAAGAGTATATTTTGGCTTTATTTTTCCTCCTATAGACCTTTTGTTTAGACCTAAGTACAAAGGTCTGCACATTTTAATATTGGTAATGTTAAAAATTTCGGGGGGGGGGGGGGGGGGCAAATGCCCCTCTACCCCTGGTTGCGGGCCTGTGTTATAGTTAGGGCAACCAGATTTTGACCTAAAAACTTTAAAATTTTGACCTAAAAAAATTAAAATTTTGACGTTATTTTTGACATAAAAATTTATCACAAAAAAAGTGACAACATGTTTGAGCAGGTAAAAATAATGCTGAATAGTTTTTTATGAACAAAGTACAACATAAACAACAAACAAAATAGCACTAAAATTGACACAAAATCAATGTTCAGTAAATTATTCTGGAATAATGCAAATAATGCATAGCTTACGATACAATTCACCACTATGCTGACTTAAACTCCGCCACAGCTTTCACCTTCAAAGGGTATGATGGATTGATCTTCGGCTTAGCTAAAAGTTGAACGATTCTGGGTGATACAATACAATTCAATCGAATCACTGTTGCTAACTTTTCTACACTGTTAAGATCACAGTAGAATTAAACTAATCCTCAAAACTCGATCTCCTGCCACTGCGATATAACAATGAAATTCCGGAATGATTCAAAAACGATTGCTCGTCATCAACACAGTTTACTACTTTTATACTCGAATGCTGTTTCAATGCGCTTACGTTGAAAAAGGGACCACCGGTTTGCTTTTACACAAGCTGGCAACCAATCATTACGACGTAATTTCTTTCATTCATTAATTAAACAATGCATATTAAACAAAAAACGACGCATATTTGGTATCTTGACCTAAAAAGCAGATTTTGACCTTATTTTGACCCAACGCAACATTTTGACCTTATTTTGACCTATTAACTTTTAAACTACGCTTAGTTTGAAGCTGAAACATGCTTTGCAAAAGTTTGATGGCTTTCTGAGCCAGTCAAAAATATTTGACTTTATTGACTTTTGGTTGCCCTAGTTATAGTATGTTGCACAGTTGCACACTGCTGCAAAAACTTTGCTTCTTTGATCAAAAAGTTAACCTACCGATGGGAGTATTTTCCTTAAAATTCCTTAACTGCGCGATGCGTCACAATTAAAGTTGAAGCATATTCAAGCTTTTCTCTATAAAATTGTACCAAATCGATAAAACCGCATTTCTCAGTTTTGCGTAGTAATTTATATAATAGCGACGAGTGTAGATCACGATTCACGAATGACAAAATGTCGAATCGGGCCCCTAAACAGGTAAATAACTTTTAACTAGTAAAATGATGTACCTGGTATGCGTTCATACACAGTGCTCGAGTCGTAAAAACACTTATGGGGGGATGGTAGGCTACAACTTTTTACGCAGACGTAAGGTGGGATGGTCACTATACTCAGTACTTGCAAGGGAATGGTTTACGCTATAATGCTTTATGGGGGGATGGTGTTGTTTTTCGGGGGGATGGCATCCTCCCTCAACTCGAGTACTGTTCATACATGATGATAGATTAGTGCGTCTTGGTCAATAGCGTAGGCCTAGTGCCTAGGCGCACGCACTGCGCAAGGGAAGAGGAGCACGGTGCCATGGCTTCCCCTTGGCCTTGTAATAATTTGCTAAAACCTAACTTTTAGACTAATTTCTCAAACTAATAATGGTCGCCGCCTCCTTTCACTTATTTATCAGCCAAGCTTCTGCTTTTTGACATAAATTAAGCTGCGAAAATATTCTTGCATTGTCCATAGTGACTTCACTCACTGCATGCCTTTTTTGGATAAAAAAGTGTGCTAAAATGAGTGTTTTTTATGTGAAAGCCGTAAAAATTTTTTAGCGGCAGGGGGCTATGCCCCCAGACCCCCTTATAGCCTCTGGCGGCTTGAAGTTTCACCTTCAAACTTCCTATTGTGCCCCCTCCCCTTGCCAAATCTTGGGTGTGTCACTGGCGTAATGTCTGACAATTGCTTAGTAAAAATTTACCAATAACTACCCGTTTTCGAGAGAAAGTTAAAATTTTAGCATAATTTAGCGATCAGCTTAAGACTAAAACAGAAATTTCACAAAATTTATGTTTTCATCGATATAAGGGGAATATGCTGCATTGCTGCTATAAGTAAACGACGTCAGATTAAAAAGTTACAATATTTGGCCCCCTTCAATTTTTTTCTGGTTACGCCCTTGACCGAAACTGGAACCTATTTTTCAACAGCCGTGAAACCAAACCATAACTGAAACCTGACATCTGGGTTTCAACACTCCGAAACTGACACTCTTACGCCAAGTAGACAGGTTTCCACCTTTGGTTTCGACTTCGCGGATACAGGCGTATCTAATAGTCTTAAAAAGAGCAGCAAATGTTGCAGAAGATGTTGCAATGCAATGTAGGTTTAGGACGGTGGTTTGGTTTGGCAGGTACAAACCTGTTTTCTGCAAATATTGAACAAGCGAGATGACGCTTTTTAGGGGCAAATGATAAAATTAACGAGAGATTTGCTTTTTAACGGAACCTAACGGAAGTTACATAGTGCATTGCGTTAAGTTGGTGGACAGCTCATGGGAAGTTAATAAAGTCCGTTAATTTCAAAAAGCAATTTAACGGACTAACTAATCAATGAAAACACGAAAAGCTGCCGAAAACAATGAAACACACGAAAAGCGAAAAGTGTCACGAAAAGCTGCCGAAATCATTACAAACGCAGTTAACGCACCTCTGCTGCGCTGACATTCGCGAGAGGGAGGGAGTAACATGCCGCACATTCGATTTAATGGACATTATTTGTCACATCATAATACCTAGTTACCATCATGGACATCAAAAATAAAAAACTAAATAAATTATTTTTTCATTGTGAAGACATGATAATGAAGAATATTATTAGAAAATACAGAACAGAAACGATTGGTTCCATTCAAAACTACAAAACAAGTTCTGATGGCATTCTAATTGTTATTTGTGGTCTTTGTGGATATTTTTCCTTGCCTAGTTATAAATTTGCTTTATACATATCATTTGGTTTACCATACCAAAACTTTTACAATTGCTAAACAAGTTATTGATATGCTGAATAACCCCCGAGACTACAGTATCTGCTTATCATAGCCCGACTTTAAAGCTAATTAACATGTAAACGACTTCCCGCAACTAAGGTCACTAGCTGGTTTTTTCTTTGGTATAAGTAAATTTGATGTACCGGTATTTGCTATGATATGTTGCTTAACTTTTTTATATTTTTTATGTGTTTGGTTTATTTTGTTGTTGTTCGTTGGATTTATGCTGGGCCACATAGATATTCTCGGTCATGCAGCCATGCCAAGTCGGTTGCGACTGGCATGTCTCAACGGTTCCTCATTTGGCTGCATGTTCCTTTTTCCATGCCAATTTTATTTAACTTAAAATGTAAATATTATCTTGGACGTTTTTGGCTGTACGGAAATAAAAGTAAAATTGATTGAATGCAATGTCGGATAAAAGTCAAATGTAAAACAAATGCCTGCACCTTCGCTATAAATTGTTTATTGGATAGGATTACTGACATTGCGACATTTTTTTGAAAATGCCAAGATAGGCCTAATAAAATGAAGTGGAAGTTTTGAAGCTGGCAGTTTATGATGTTGTTAGTATTACTGCTCACATTACCTGACATTGTGTCATCAGAGTTTTCTTTTTCAGAGTTGTCCGACTCTTTCTCGTTTTTGTTTTTTTGTTATAATCATGGCCGGATTTAGACGATGAGAGGCCCTAGGCAATTTGATCAATGAGGCCCTAGTGAGCAACGATCAGACTCATCTCTACGCAGTGGCGAAGCGAGAAATTTTGAAAGGGGGGGGGGCAATAATTTCCACACTTTTTTCAAGCGTATTTTTTTTTCGGTAGAACTAATTTGAAGCTGATAGAGACACAGAAAAGGCTCAAGGGGGTCCGAAGGCATGCTCCTCCGGAAAATGTTTGAAAATTTACATGCTGCAATAATTATTTTAGTGCTTTTTGAATAATTTTCAGCCAGATTTTGTTTAAAATTTTTGACCCTAATTCTGAGTGCTTCGCCAAATATGATGCGTTTTGTTTGCACGTTTTCGATGTAAGTTACGTGCTGAAGGCGTAAGGCTTTATGCTATGGAAGAGGTTCGAAATTATGGAAACGTTGTAGGCCTATACATCAAAAACATTTTCGAAATGCCTGGTGGGAGGATGTACCTAATAATTGCATACCCTTTATCCTACCCCTTGGCCATAAGCTACAGAAACCATCAAAAAAGTGTGTCGTATTTTAGTCACTTGGCACCATTAATTTTGTTCTTTTTTACTAAAAGGCGGAGTCAAAAGAGGGGGGCATGGCACAATGGCCCCTCTAGATACGTTCTTGTCTCTAGGTTTTAGCCTATAAAGGTCTTGATGATTGATTTCGAAAAAAAGGTCGTGATAAAAAGGTCTTCGTTGCTCGTGACGAGGCCCTTTATTTCTGCGAGGCCCTAGGTTTCAGCCTGCCAAGCCTTATGGCAAATCCGGCCCTGATTATAATGGTCACGCTTCAACACTAATAGATCAATTGTCTCAAAGAAACGTTGCAGTATATAAATTACTGTAGCAGCAGCAGCGGAAAAATGCAGCAATGCAGTCTTGTAGCTTGCAGCAGCATTTTTTTTTATTTGGTTTGAAATCATGATATGAAGTGCATGAATTTGTTTTTAAATACTTAGTGCCATCCTACTACCAAAACTCTGCTGCTACGCTAAAGAAAATGTTACTTGTAGCCCACCCTAATATTTAGCCACTTTGCATATTTAGCAAAAAATGCTTTACGAAGGCAAGCTTATAGTAGCTTTTTCGATAACGAGTATATTTAGCATAAAGCAACGCTACCCGAGCAGTTTTTACTGCAAAAAGCTAAAAAGTAGTTTAGTTTCAAATTTTTAGTCGCAATGCCGATTTCTTTGGTTGTAAGAAATAAAAAGTTACGCTGGATAACTTTGAGACTTTAGGAAGCTTGCACAGCACACAATATTTATATTTGACGAGCGAGTCACGAAAAGCTTCCGAGATGCAACAGCTTTTTTCAAAGCTATTAAGAGTATTGATGATAGAGGTTTTTCCAAATAAACAGCTTTTTTCAAAGCTATTCTGATGTGTACCGATAACCCATGGTTCAAATACTAATATTTCACTTGCACTGATGGGTGTAAGGTTTATTTTTTAGCTGCCCTTACAGTCGTTTAAGTTTTTTTGGTATTTACTGCCCTCTTGCGATTATTGATTGCTTGGTCTTCAGCGAGCCTGGTCTGCTCCTTCCTTTTTTCTCTGGCAATTTGTGAGGACGCAGCAAGTATTATTTATCCCATCGAAGGTACAGTGTTCAGTGCAGGGAGTCGAACCGTTAAGAATATCGATCCGGTTCCAGTTCAGGTTCAAGAAATTTTATTTTTAACGTTTCAGTTCCGGTTCAGGTTCAAGACTTTTCAAAAATTTGGGTTCAGGTTCGGTTCGGGTTCAGTTGCACCAAAATTTAAAGGTGCGGGTTCGGTTCAGGTTCAATGATCTCAAATTTAAACGGTTCAGGTTCGGTTTGGGTTCACCGAAAAAAAAATCGGTTTTTACCGGTTCGGGGTTCAGGTTCGGTTCGACTCCCTAATTCAGTGTAACGTTGCGAGAATTTTGTTATTGTTTTTCAGCACTGATCGACGTATCTTTAAAATCGGCAGTAATACAGTCGATCTGGAGGCTGCTAGGCCTAGATTAATTGTGATATGCTGGGCCTACTTGCTTTTTAACTATTGGTTTGTTGCGTCGGTGAGCGCTTCGCTGTGCTACGGGAGCCATCTCTCTTTTCGGGGCTTTCTGTTGGGGAACTTAGTATTGTAGATTATCCTTCGAATTGCGAGTACGCAGTTGTTGTGCTGTGGTCTGACGTTTGATGCGTACGATTTTGTCTGACGGTGTGGGGTTTAATATAATTTTAAATCTTTGTTCGACTGGCTGTATTCTTAGAAGTCAAATTAGTGCTTCAGATAAGATCCGTTTCGGTTGGGCATTATTGCTTGATCGTTGCAATGGGCACGATAAAATTTTCTGTACTTAAGCGATAACGATAACCGATAATTTCAAAAAATCCCTGGCAGTGGCGTAGCTAGAGGTTCTGCCGCCCGGGGCGGTTCAAGAAATTGCCGCCCTCAAATGCAGTGGTGTACCCAGGATTTGGCCAAAGAAGGGGTAACATAATCGGGGGTCTGGGGGCGAAGCCCCCAGCATTCGGAGGTTAAGGGGATCTGGGGGCGTAGCCCCCAGCTGCCAACAAATTTTTGCGATTTTCACATAAAAAACACTCTTTTTAACACACTTATATATCGAAAAAGCGCATGCAGTGAGTGCAGACACCATTAGCGTGGCCAGGATTTTGCAATGGGAGGGGGTTGAGAATGACATTACATTTGATTATACGTTGTATACAGGAGCGGATCCAGAAAGTTTTGGTGGGTTACTTGTAATTTTGAATTAGGTTGAATGTTAACTAAATGCAAAGACGTTTAAACTCCGAAACGGACGTGCGTATTCAAAAATTGTTTGAGGAAGGGGGCATCAGTTTTCGTCACTTTTTTCGAGCGTATTTTTTGAGGCACAGTTATGTTTAAGCAACTTAAGTGCCAGAAAAGACTCTAGGGGGCTCCGGGGGCGTGCTCCCTTGGAAAATTTTTGAAAAGTTGCATAATGCAATGACCATTTTAGGGCTTTTTGAACAATTTTTAAGGGAGTATGTCATATTTTTGGCCCCTTATTTTGAGTGTTTCACCAATGATGCATTTTGTTCGCACAGTTTCGATTACGTAGCCTATGACGTCATTTGAGGCTCAATGGGAAGGGGTTGTAACCCCCAACCCCCCCCTCTCGTGGCTACGCCACTGGCAGTCTCTATAAACAATGCAAAAACATTTTCGCAGTTATGTCTAAAAGCAGAAGCTTGGCTAAAATAAGTGAAAAGAGGCTGCAACCGTTATTAGTTTGAGATATTATAGACTGAAAGTTAGGTTTTAGCACCTTATTACAGAGCCAGAGGGGTATCATTGGCACCGTGCCCCCCCTCCCCCCCTGCGTGCGCCCATGTCACCTGCGTAGTACTGCCTAATGTCTATACTGCATTCGTACGCTGAGTGTGAGCGATTCAAATAATGCAAATACAAAGAGAAACAGTGCGCAATTGTGACATAATACACATTAAAATCAAATCTTTTTTATGCTTGCGGGAATACACCAAAGCGTAAACGAGATGGGGAGGCCCATTTGCGCAACTTCGCGCTTGGGCACTGAGCAACACAGTAAGATGATTCACGATTAGCAAATAAGCGATATAACCAAGTAATAGTTGTTCAAAATAATTAAGAAAAATAATTACATAAAGCTTATCCAGAATGCCGCCCCTTCTCCCCTTCCCCCGCTACGCCACTAATCCCTGGGCAATACCGATTATAATCGATAAATCTCAATTTCTTGAAGCGATATCGGTAATCGATAAATTTTTCCGATATATGTTACGGTAAATTTTTGATGTGTTTGACAAAGTTTTTTTGGAAGTTAAATTGCAAAAATATTTTCCTAGATTTTTTAAAGAAAAAGAGCAGTTCACATACTCTGCCGTGGCAACAAAGAGACATTTTTTAAAATTGCAACAAGACTTTATGGACACCGTGTATTTTTCCAAAGCGCCAACTCACTAACTTTGAACACTGTGTGCATGAAGAATCGTTTATCTCGATAATTTATCGGCGATAACAAAATTGTGCAACAAATCAAAACTATATCACCGATAAATGCCCATCTCTGTGCACTGGTGGCTAAGCGAGTCTATACTATTAAGATTTCATCATTTGTTTCATTTGAATAAACATTTGTTCGTTTTACGATTGCAGCAACAATTTTTAGGAGACATTTGCAATTACTATACCTTAATTATGCAGCGGACGGAAGGTCACGACCTTATTGACAAAAAGGTTCCCGTAGAAACGTTTGAGTGACAGTTTCTAACCGCAAATAGATTTACTGTGAGCATTTCGAATTTTTTTGTTTTGGCACAGAAGAGTTTTATCACGAAATAAAGTCCAAAAAAATCAAGTCTTCATTATGCACGTGGTGTTCTGCCAAAGAGTGTAACGAGTAGCGGGGCCCATTTCCGCCGCTAAGCGCCCAGGCAACACAGCTTCGAAGTTCGAAAACAGCAGCGGTGGCGAGTCGCTGGCGATACTGTGTCCAATTTAACCGGCCCAGGGGCGGTATTTTTGTCGCGCTCCACGATATCGTAAGAGAGAAAAAGTGCGTCGAGCCAACAAGTTGGTAATACACGTCAAATACAAAATTGCGTAGACAGCACAGAAAAGTTTGTCAGCTAACGCAATCTTCGAGGATGGCGTAGACAGTATTTTCTACCAATTTGATAACACTGTGACTATGAGTTCGGCGTTTGCAATTATGTACACTTGCATGGGAGCATGCTTGGGTTGAATTTGAATTCACTCCCACGTTATTGATGAATTTGAAAGTGGGTTTTCAAAATCCGATAACTAAGAATTTGAATGCTACCGTACTTTTAAAGTCATTGAATTTAATTTTCTTATTAAAGATTCAATGAATTTGGATTTTTTCTCATTAAAACATACGAAGTAAAGTATGGTTTTGCCACTGGTTAATTACTGTATGTCATTACATTGCAAACGATCCGTAAAATTTATCAAGCAAACAGAACAATTGTCAGGGCAAATGTGACGCTTTTAAATGCTTTGGTGTTGGTTTTGCAAGAGTTAACTTTCCACCCCTTTCATGTCTTCTTGTTTTTTTTTTTTTGCGAAAAATTATGATTTTTGCTTCTGGTACTGACCTTTTTGCAGTAACTTACAGACTTAGCCTACTTAATTAGTTAATTTTACGGATTCTCTGGTCTAGAGTGAAAATATTTAAAAAAGCTCGCTACAACTATTCAAAAATATCTGTTTTTTTTGCTGGGCTATCTGATACGTTGTTTATCAAACGCTGAGAAGTTTGAATTAAGTTTTGTGAATTATGAAACGGTGAAATTTAAAATCAGTTTTGCGAAGTCAATGAATTTGAATCAATTTTTTTTTAAAGTCAAGTAATGTGGATATAAGTTCAGCAATTCAAAATTATGAATAGATCCAACCGTGCACGGTAGAAGTAGTAACAGTAGTAAATTTATGTTTTCGGCCATAAAATAATAAATATCGATAACACAAACCACAGCGAGGCAAAAAATCTGGAAACAGCGACAAAACGACATACCTTAAGGCGTGCATATTACTATAGCGCAAGTAAAAAAAGTTTAAGAATTAGCATGGCCGCTGCACCTATAAGAGGGTGATCTTGTGAGAGGTAACGCGGACAGACATTACGGGAAACAAAATGCTTTGACTTTGGAATGAGACAACAATCATTTAAGAGCCGAATATAGAATGGTAATCCACGATTCTTGAAGGCGATCTCAACAAGCAGCGAGATATCTTTACAACGCCGGCGGTTCAGCTACAAGCTTTAACTTTTTAAAATCTTTTGGTTTCCAGAAGTTTTCGAAATGTTTTCGACGATTACATCAGCGTTTCACACACCAAAGACTGTAGAGTTTCTAAAAAGTTTAGGTGAGCATGTGCAGCAAATCCACTCAATTTAATTTCGTGGCGCTTTCACTTTCACATTGCTATTGTATATCGAATCACCATCTGCTTATCACTTTTCAGTGAGTAGGCTGTAATGAATTTCAGAAAGCTATAGGCCCGTACTTTAAAAGCCGACTCAAGCTCGAACTCGAGTCGTTCACAAGTTCTTAAACTTGAGAACGACTCAAATCGTATTATAAGACACAACTTGGCCCGGACTTGAAGAGGAGTCGTGCTTGAGTCCGACTCGAGAATATATTAGATCACATGACAAATGAAGCTTTGTGATTGGTTGATTTTTTTAGATTTCCAGGTTAGGCAGGATATCTAATATGGTGTATCAGTGTATGGGCTATTAAGCTTTCTCTTCTTAGGCGGTGTATCCTATGGTGTATCAGTGCAGACTACAGGTTTTATATACTGTAAGCCTATTAAACTCAATTCAAGTATCAGATGCAGCGTTTTCCCACTTGGTTGGCCTACATGGCAGTATGCTGGTGGTTTAGGCAGTTAGCAACCAGCACCGGTAAATGTTCAGATTAGTTTGTTCATTAAGTGAAAATGAAAGCAGGATGAAAAAGATCTGTGGCAAGTGTTGAAATTGACTTGCTCAGGAAGCACCAAAAAACGACATGAATTGAAATTTTTTTTTAAATCACTGTAAACTTAAATTTAAAAAAAAAATGAATGGATCCAACCCTAACTGGCATTATGCAGCCTACTACAAACTCTGCAGTGTAATCCACAAGCATCCCATTTTACGGTTAAAACATTATTGGTAATGTTCATAAGCCTATATATGGTATAGATAATGCTACTAATTGCACGAGACAAACTATTTATGGCATGCAGGCTGTCAGGTACCGGTACACTGTACATGTAGCCCAGGGGGGTTATTACAGGATGCTCGTTAAGCGGTTTACGAGCTCGCAAACTGCTCGGTAAGAAATTTTTCCTCGCTAACGCGCTTTTCGGGATTATAGGATTTTCCGAGCAGGCGAACTCGCTCGGCAAGTAGCGAGAAAAAAAATGAGCACGTTAAGTTACCGAGCGACAATTTCATACACAACTAGCCATGGTAGAGCGCGTTTTTTTCAGGTCATGGTTTATGCACAATGGCTAGAACCTAGTTTATGACACAACTAGAGCTTTATGCAACTCCCAGGCTTGTTGTGAAGTGGTGGATTCAAGTTCAAGTATATTCATGCATGCGAATTAAGAGCCAAAGGCTCATCAAGTTGCTACACTCTATCTCAAGCATGACATATGTCAACAGAAAAAATTAGACTTTCAAAAATAAAAAACTACACAAAAAAGAAAAATGCAAAGCATAGTCGACATACAAATACATACACATCAAACTAAGACTAGTAGGCTAGCAGCTGATTACTGGCTAGCGCCTAGTCTAGTGCTAAAACAGTGCCAGTATTACCAAGTTGGGATGGCTGTGACTTGGTTACAGGTAAGAGTGTAGGCTATGTAGTAATGGTGTCTACAGATGAACCGGTGCAGGCTTGGTGTAAGGTGCTAGACCAGCAGCTGCTGTTTGCTGGCTAGCGCTTAGGCTAATGCTAAAACTGTGCTAGTAGGCCTATAGCAAGCATGCGTTGGCTGCAGACTTAGTCGGAGCATTGGTCGGAGAGTATGAAGTAATGGTACCTTCCACAAGTAACCGTGTGAGGCCATGGCCAGCAGCTGCTAGTTTAGCATCTCACAACAAGCCTATGCATTTGGAGACACCATTACTGCATACACTCTTACCTATAACCAAGGTAAAACCATCCCAACTTTGTAACACTAGCACAGTTTTGGCACAAAACTAGGCGCTAGCCGGCAAACAGCAGCTGCCAGTCTAGCACCCCACAACAAGCTTATGCATATCGAGCAGTTAGCGAGACACTCGGCTTTACCGAGTAGCAGTGGTGAAAGTAAGCCGGAACGGTCCGGTACGCCGTTCCGGTAAAAGATTTGCTGCCGGAACGCCGTACCGGTAAAAGATTTTAAATCTAAATCCAGCCTATAGCACATTCCACAAGTCAAATCATCCAAAAACAAATAAAATTCACGACTGGACTCACTTTTATTAAATAAATTTATTTTTGTATAGAATTAATTTCAAAACTTTTCACCAAAATCGAAATTCTTTAACGATAACAGCCTTTTGTTCAAAGTGCCCGTAAGCTAAGTAACCGGGTTTGTTTGAGGGTCTCGGCTGCAGCCCAAAAAATTCTCAAAGTTTTTTAGAACACGCCTAGACTAGGCATTTTTTTGTTTACAAAAGTTTGGCTACATTGACGTGGAAATTGGTATTTGTACGAGAGGAATTAGGCCTATTTGGATTATAGTAGCGGAGATGGAAAAAGTTACTCGGTAATTAGAGCAAATCAGCACAACTGTGACATCACAATCTAAAATTTTCCTTCGCGCAAATGATAGCCTCATTTTAATGACAACGTAATTCCCCCCCCCCCCAAATAGCTTTTTCAAATTTGATGTCAAAATAGTTCTGTGGCAAACCTTTTACTCTCCAATACGCAGGCAACAGTACTACAGGACATTGTTTCGAGTTTCAGGTTAGCGATTCATTCTAATCCAGAGACAAATTAGTTATTTGCGTTTTAGCCATTCTCAAATTATCTGATATTTCAGGGTTTCCCTACTCTTCTATGAATATACCACTGAAATAGTTTCAAAAACTCACCGTACCACTTCAGCATAAAAATTGCGCATGCTTACGAAAAAACCCTTAATTCTAATAACACTTGCACGATGCATTATCAGGGTTTGAATTTATAAAGTTTTGTGATTAAACGAGTGAAAATTTACAAACTTAAAATTTCAAATTGCACAAACATGCTTGGATTTCAATTTTTAACCGAAGGAGCTGGAGCAGCGGTATCAAGGAGCTGCGGAGCCGGAGCTGCTTTGTGGTAGAAGGGAGATACGAAGCTGGAGCCGTCAGCAGTCGAGAATTTGTGCCTGCTCCAAAGCCCTGGCATTTATGACGTATTTGTGAAAAAAAAGGTAATTTGTTTAATTATTATTTCCAATCAGTATTTAATGAGATAGATGCGCTTGTTTCTGCGCAACTAGCTCGTCAATGTTAGTATGAATTTTTGCCACATTTAGACGAAGTTTTGGCTCCAGTTCACTTCAACGGTGATTAACAGCTAGGCAATAAGCGTAGACCCTACAAGCCTTTAAAGGAATGTAGTAGACTCGTCTCGTCACTCATCACAGCAAAGTTGAGTAGTAAGCCTACTTCTGCCGCAACATATATCTAGCATAGCCTACGTCACCTGCTCCTTATACCAGCCTATACGTTAATTACTGAAGATTAAAACGGTAATTTTTATGAAGCTGGCTTGCTTTCTTTTCGGGTTATTTTGAATTCGCTTGCGAGCACACGTTTATTAGGCTACACCATTGTATGCAGTCTCCACAGATACGAGTTTTTTTTTCGTTGCGAACGAAACAAAGTCTCATGTGAACGTAGCCTTATATTCATCAACATTTATGAAAGAATAAATTAATTTTTGAATTTTAGGCATACCACCTGAAAAAAACTGTGGTACGCGTACCACAGTTTGGGAAACGCTGTGATATTTCATAGTTCGTTAAAATTTAAAGTTTTGGGTATAGTTAAGGCGTTTAGGATTTTGTGAGTGGACAAGTGGATACCTAAGACTCATTTACCTCTTTTTATCAGCAACTACAAAATTTTTTTACTTTCACCACTGTTCTGGGCTTCTGGCGCAGTACCGGTAAGAAAAATTTTCTACTTTCACCACTGCCGAGTAGCTGCTCTTTCTGCGAGCACAACCTGTAATCCCAACTTTGCGAGCTCGTTATCTCGGCTGCCGCTCGGAGAATTTCTCCTCCGAGGAGAATTAGCGAGAAGATCGCTCGCTAACGCATAAAATCCTGTAATAACCCCCCAGGTCACACGAAGCGATCCGAATTCTTAGCCTTCGCTTCGGCAAAAACGCTGAGTCAGACCTACTTTTTTCGTCGCTTTCTCTCGAATTTAAAATATCGCGGAGAACTGCTCTACGCAATTTGACGTGTATATCAACTGTGTCTGAAATTGCTCGATTGCGTACGCACTGCTTCTACGCAAAGTGCGCAGAGAGCATTTTTGGCTGTCTACGCAATTGTGAGCAGTATGCCGCCCCAGAGCGCGAACCCCATACCTCCCGCACCGATAGCGATGTCGTTACAACTGAGATAAAGGCTAACAAACTAAAAAGCATTTGGCCTAACCAGTGACTTCTCAATGGCCTAACCTATTGTCCAACCAGTTGGACGAAAAATTGAATTCAGTAAAATTTGTGCGATAGATCTTCTACTTTCCCTGCTGTTAATCTGATCCATAAGTTTTAGTGGTTATTTTGACAATTAAGGTCTAATAAAAAATCGTTAATGTAACATATTTTGCATTCAAGAAAATATCGAATTCAATTTGAATCAAATTCCTGAAAATATTACTCCTTTAATGATAGAGATCAATTTCGATTTGAAATCACGTTTAGACTAAAATTCTAGTCCATCACTAAATGCAGTTTGAGTCCAACAAACCCATGCTAAATGTTCAGCTATATAGGCTACGTAATTACTAAAACTATCTTTCCCATTATTTAGATCAGTTTTTGCTAACTAGGCTGCATAATCACTAAAAATTCTCCTGCAAATGTCTTTAAATCTATCCTTCACGTAATTGAGATCAGTTTTAGCTCATTCTTTAGACTAACTCGGGTGTTAGAACGCTAGGTCACTTTTCACAATGCAATCTGATTGTAGTCTACTGAAATCGATTTATAAGTAATCATGCGTAAAAACGAGATCACGTGATAGAGTCGGACAACTCTAATAAAGAGAACTCTGGTGTAAACTTCGTCGTGTGAGCGACAGCGATGGCGAAAGCATTTCTAAAGCGGAGGGGGGGGGGGGGAGGGGGAGGGGGGCAAAATCAATGACCAGATTTTCTTCACCTACAACCAAAGGCGGCAGTGGCGTAGCGAGAAATATTAAAAGGGGGAGGGGGCATAATTTCTACATTTTTTGTCAAGCGTATTTTTTTCGGCAGAACTAATTTGAAGCTGAATAAGAAACAAGAAAGACTCTAGGGGGGTCCGGGGGCATGCTACCCCGGAAAAATTTTTGAAAATTTACATGTCGTAACGGCTGTTTTAGTGCCTTTTAAATAATTTTCAGGCAAATTGTGTTTAAGTTCTTCGACCTTAATTCTGAGTGCTTCGCCAAATATGATACATTTTGTTCGCACATTTTTAATCATGCGTGCTTAAGGCGTTAAGCTTATAGCTATCGAAGGGGTTCGAAATTATGGAAAAATTATATACATCAAAATTATTTTTGAAAATGACTGGTGGGAGGATGCATATCTCTCATCCTACCCCTCTGGATTCGCCCCTGGCCATAAGCTACAGAAACCATCAAAAGACTCTGGCATATTTCAGTCACTTGGCACTATTAGTATTGTTCTTTCTACTAAAAGGCAGAGTCAAAAGGAGTGGAGGCATGGCACAATGGCCCCACCCCTAAATACGATCATGAGGGCCGGATTTAGACAATGAGAGGCCCTAGGCTATTTGATCACACTGATTGGAAGAGCAAACAAAGGTCTTCACGTCCTCAAATAATGTCCTATTTTCACTGAAAATATCGGTATAGTGAAGAGCAAAAAAAGGTATACAAGTCCCCTGATGCTCTTTTTTCCACTGAAAGTATCAGTGAAGAGAAAAAATGTCTTCAATGTTCGTGATGAGGCCCCCCATTTTCTCCGAGGCCCTAGGTTTTATTCTGCTTAGCCTATACGTAAATCCGGCCCTATGCCTGCGATCCATATTTAGCCTGTCCACATGTGACATGTCCAAGTTATGTGGGCTTCAGACCCACGGTTCTTGCTTCTAGTTTCTGTTCCCCCACCCTACAAACAAAACTTTAAAGAAGACATCTCTGGATTTAAGCTCTTTCTTGGGTTTTAATTTCGATGGTAGACCCATTAAGTTTCAAATACATTCATGCAAACTCAATATTGTAGAAATAAACGCGTAAGTTAGGCCCCCCCTGAAAGAAAAGTGGAAGGGCCAGGCCCCGGCCCCCCCGGTTCCGCCACCTATGGTGAGCGAGCTTTTTCGACTCTTAAAATTGTCAAAGTCTCTTTAAGAAACACAATGGGACAAACACGTTTAAATGATTTGGTAAAAATGTCGGTAGCAAGCAGGGCTGCGACCTCGATCGATTTAAATTAAGTTCGAGTTCAAGAGACATTTGCAATTCGAGTTCAAAGATTTATATTTTTCGAGTTCGGCAAAAATGATCGAGTTCAAGTTCGAGTTCACAGCTTTGTTCAAAATATTCCTTAAACAAACATACCCTAACCAGGAACGGATCCAGAAAGTTTTGGTGGGGGGGTGCAGTTTTGATTTAGTTTGAATGTTAGCTAATTACAAAGACGTTTGGATCCAAGAAAGGGCATTTAAGCTATTTAAAATTAATGTTTTCATGCCAGGAACGTAACCAAAATTTTTTTAGGGGGAGGAACCAAAGTTTGATGTTTTTGAGCGTAGATTTTCCGGCTGAGTTAGTTTGAAGCAAAATGAGGACAGTAACGGTTTTAGGGGGATACGACGGCATGCTGTCCCGGAAAATTTTTGCAAATTTGCATTCTGTGATGGCCATTTTAGTGCTTCTTGAACAAGTTTTAAGGCAAATTGTATTTGAATTTTTTGCCCTTAATTTTAGGTTTTCACCAAATACCGGTATGATGCAATTTTTTGGCACGTTTTCGATTTCTGTGTACCGGTATAAAGCGAAGGAATTATTGTTGTCGAAGAGATTCGAAATTATGGAAAAATTGTATTGATCAAAAGCATTGTTAAAAAAGGTCCCCCACCCCTGGATCCATCCCTGACCCACTTAGTAACAGTTGGAACAGAGATTGCAGCATCGCACAAACAACAGGCAACTGTTGCTGCAGTGCAGCGGCGTTTTCATTAAAATCTCTCGGAAAACCGTTTATGATGCAATAAATAAGTTTCAATGAGACAACGCAAAATGAAATGCCAGTGCAGTATCGGTACCAAAATTGCAAATTTGCAATCATTCAATCTACAGTATAACAAAAAATCAAAAGTAGGCTAAACTTCGTTTTGAGAGATTTGAATCAACAAAATTAAAGCACTCAATTAGTGAACTCGAACTCGATTGTTTTTTTTTCGAGTTCGAGTTCAAAAAATTTTATTTTTCGTGTTCAAGTTCGATTTCGGCAAAAACGATCGAGTTCAAGAGAGTTTGAGTTCAAGTTCGAGTTCGCAGCCTGGTAGCAAGTGAAGAGCTCAAAGCTATAAAAATCGTCGATATTCGCGATTTATTTTGGCAGCAGACATCAAGGCGTTAGTCACTGCTGATGTTACGTGTATCCATTTGTCAGTAGGCGATTTTATACCAATGTGGGTTATATTTATTTGTCGTTAGTCAATATTATACCAATGTAGATAGCAAACTCGAGGCATTTTTTATCGAGTTGGAGTTCACTGATTATGTACAAGTTTCAGTTCAACTTCGTCATTTTCAGTTTTTGTAAGTGTAGCCTAAGTTCGAGTTCAGTAAATTTTACCGATTTCATGCTGCATTTAAGTACATCAGTTTTCACAGAGTTTTAGCCATTTTTATTGAGTTTAGGCCAAGTTGAACGTTAAATTCGCGATGTGCTACTTGAAATCGAGTTCCAATTCGAATTCTAATATCGAGTTCGGGAAAAAACGCCTAGTTCAAGCTCGAGTTTGCAGCCATGTTGGACAGGAATGGCTTAGGCCTATCCGTATACGCGTAACAGTACTTGCTATGCTTGCAGTTTTTGGAATATGCATATCATTTTGGATTTGTTCCTGCCAATTCTTCCGTGGCTCTGTCAAAGGGCTGCAATTAAAAATTAGTCCTAGTTTCAACTCAAGCCCCCCCAAATTTTTTGGTTGCACTACGCCACTGTGTTCAGCTCTAAAAGTGTAACATGAAGAACGAGGCGGTTGGTTTAATGTGGTGTCTTTGAAAAAGTTTTCAACACACTTTTGTAAATCACATTTTTGGGGAACTGGGCCTAAGGTTGCCAGTCGAACTCGTTACAGGGTCTTCGTCGTTTTTGCGAGACAGAATGACAAAAGAGTGAAAAGACTCAAATAAAACAGCAACCATCGTACAAAAGATTTGAAGTAAAGTAACATACCACTTTGATTAAAATACTCTTGACTGCTGGAGTCAGAGGCAACAATAGAGCGTGATTAGCCTGCTAGTATATTGTACAGTCAGAGTCGGTAGTATATCATGTTTTCACGGTAATCAACCAGCGCTCGAGTTGTAAAAACACTTGTGGGGGGATGTACAACTTTTCACGCAGACGTAAGGAGGGATGGTCATTATCCTTGTGTGAGCTTGGTTTACGCTATAATGCTTTATGGGGGGATGGTGTTGCTTTCAGGGGGGATGGCATCCCCCTCAACTCGAGTACTGTAATCAATTATATAATTTTGGCAAAAAACTCGTCGTCGGCACTTATCTGAGCATTCATTCCGGATCTGGGTTGTTCGAACCAATGTTAGAACGCAGTCCATATTGAAAGCTAACACTGATGGTGCTTAATCTAATGTTGTTTTACTAAAAATATCTTCTTGTTTCGCTGGCTGGGCTATTATATACTATTTTTTGCTTTCTTGTTGAACATTTTATCACTGCATTAGATTTGTTTCTTGTCTTTTATAGCCGAAGCACTTCGTTTCAATGCAATGAACTTCTAGCGATCGTAGATATATTATTTACAAGGCATTTGTCCTTCAACCAATTCGGTATATGAGAATGAAGAGCGGATTACGACGATTATCGGAAAATATCTGACAAAAAGGATAGTTTAATATTGTGAGGAAATGATCGACCTTTTAACTTTGATAAAATACCCAAGGACAATGGTTATTGAATCTTGATTACAATGCAAGGTTACGAGTGAAAGTGTCATTGGAGGTCGTCGGTGAAACCATGCAACTGGGCATAGGAACAAACGTTTTTGCTTGATCTGCGCAGCAACGCTATTAAAGATATTATTGTGAAAGCAACTAGCAGTGTTGGCGTAATCGAAAATAACGTCAACTCATAAGCGAGTTTGTTTCAATGCACCGGTTGCACCCTGTACTTAAACATTCTCTAGAAAACGGTATGTTGGTTAAACGTGATGAATTAGTTAGTCTCCCTAGCGTAGCCAGGATTTTGCAATGAGGGGGGTTGAGAATGACGTCACATTTGACCTTACGTTGTATACGGGAGCGGATCCAGAAAGTTGTGGTGGGGGGGTGCAATTTTGAATTAGGTTGAATTTTAACTAAATGCAAACACGTTTTGACCCGCAAACGAGCGTAAATAAGCCTTTTGAAAATGTTTCATGTCAGGGGCGTGTCATGTCAGTTGATTGGGGTAATTTACGGTCTGGCCCAAGAACCATACAATATCTTAGAGTTGTTATAATCACCCAGCAGTTATGACCTCCTTTTTCTCGTAATAATTGATGAATTTTTGTTTTCATATTGCGCTTTCAACCCAAATATAATACATTTTTGTTCAGTGTCATCCGGCTGTTATTATCGCTATGAACTTATTCTGAGCTTGCAGCTGTGTGGGCCCATGCTGCCGTGTTTCGCGCTCTTTTATAAATGGCCTTCTTGGCAGTAAAAGTTTGCCTTTGCACAGATGCTATTTAAAAGTTGTCATTTATGAACAGGGCATGCTGTGGAATGGAAGGAGAATTTTGGTATGGAATATGGAAGATGCTCAGAATGGAATGGAATGGAAGATCGTCCTCCATACTTGCGTAATTCTGAGTTACACATTTTAAAACTGATCACCAATCACAAATTAAACGTGTGCGTTTATCAATACGTAAAAAGCGACAACAAGACTATCTTTGCAAACTACTGTATCTGGCCTGAGATTATTGCGACATAAATTTTGCTTGCTGGTGTCAAGCAAATTAGTTGTTCAATGATGTCAATTAGAAATACACCACGCATTCGCAATGCAGTAAAAGCGAAAATTGCTCAAGGAAGAAAAGGAAAGCCAAATTGTAATTGGTAAAACAGCGACAAGACATTTCGACAACATAGATTCAGCTGTCATCATCAACAGTACAGTTATATGCTAGACAGAGTTTCAAACTGCCTTGCATATGCTGCTGATGATGACAGCTGATTGCGCTAAATTTATGTTGTCGAAACGTCTAATTTACGAAATATTTTGACTTTATTGTTTCTTTTCTAACCAGCTAACTTGCATTGTGTCTCATTCCTGTCATCTAGAATCTAGATAGGTGACTTAAAATATATTTGATACCTTGCGATAATGCAGTAAAAACTGACTGATACAATTTGTTGATTTCCCGTTGCCCTGAAAAAGTTCAAAATCAAAATGAAATAAACAGAAAATAATGTAATCACATACGTTGTCACCTCCTGTGTATCGATAAACACATTTTAGTACGATATTAACCGTATTATCGTAACTTTGAAAATACTGTAATTGTGGTGACAGCCTTGATTTGAGCCCTCACATGATGTTCTACTGTTTGCATTATGTTTAATCTAGTGGTTTTGATTGCTGACCTTTAATTAGGAGATCTGAGTTCAATTCTCGAGCCGGCCAAATTTGACGCAGTGTTGCCAGCAACGCGCCAGTCACCACCGAAGTGACATTTATGCAGAGTCAAGCCGTTGATGCTTGTTCGTGATTACAATTACAGTTTACAATGTTAAGTTACCGTACATTAGTATGGAATGGAATATGGAAAAAAATTTAGTATGGAATGGAATGTGGATGAAATGGAAGAAATTCGGCAGTATGGAAAATGGAAAAATCATCTTTCATTCCATAGCATGACCTGTTTATGAATGCTTTTTGACTTTTTGGATACTTAGCTTGCCGCTTTTACTTCAACAATTCCTGTGAGGCAAGAAATAACAATTTCAAAAACGTCAGCTGGAAAGCGGTGAATTTACGGCATCCTCTGCAAAAAGATTCGTATAATTGTGTAGTATTCGTTCTCAAGGTCGGATTTATGTTTGGTGTTGCTGGTTTTAAAGAAAGCGATCTACAGTACTATGAGATAGTTTTACGTGAAAAGATTTTGAATATGCTTGCATACGCTTAAATTCTGACATTCCTAGTTTTTTCATTTAGCCGTCAGCAAACTGCAAAAACGCTCATTAAATCTTCTGCGCAAGCCGAGTTATTTTCTAAATTTTTAATTCTGTGTCTGCATATTTTGCGTTATATTTGCTGATTATTTTGCCAACGGCGTCATGCCTATTTGAGGAGCGCTTTTGATGACCCTATCTTTGGCTGAGCCAAGACAATCTCCCTACGACCATGCTCATTGCTAGTTTTGTGAAGTTAGAGCCTGCAGTAGCAATACGAAACGTTATGTGTGTTGAAAATCCTTAACACTGTAACGACTTCCGGCATAGTTTCTTATCGTTTGACATTCATCAAACAAAAGAAGTGACCATGTTACTCAGCTTTTTTTTATGGATTGCAGAAAATTTTGTGAAAGTCCTGCCTAAGTTATTCCGCGTATTTTACCAATTCCCTAGAAAACATACAAAAATATCGTCTTCTTTTCGCCAGTAAATAGTTGAAAACGTCTGGTAAGTTCTGATATGTTTTTGGTAAAGTAACTTTTTGCAGCTGCTGCCTTAACGCCAATTGAGATCGGCCGTAATAGCGCATGAAATTTTTTATCTTTTCTGTAATGTGTATGCACCAGTGTTCCCTCTAGAGTGAGAATTTTGAGAAAAATGCGAAATTTTTGGGCAAATTTTGCTGATTTTGAACCAAAAATTAATATTATAAAATGCAAAACTGAAACAGGAAACTTGAATATTTTAATGCAAGATTGTAGCTTGTATCTTGGAAAAGCAAATTTAATTCAAAAAATTTGTAAAAGGGGTCCTCAAAGTAGTGAAATCTCTGGGCAAAAATTTCAATGAATTTATCATTTGGGCAAATCCGCACTAGTCAAAATCCCAGAGGGAATACTGGTATGCACATTGCACACGCAATTGTTTTGTCGGTATGGCATTGCAAAGCGTGCGCCAGAATGAGGTTTAGGTGACCTAATCACTTATTGTTTCTTTGTTTTTTTGAACGCTTCGAATGGTTGGTATACAAATGAACTCTTTTTTTTCTGTAAGAAATATTTTGTAGCTTACATTGGCTATCCAACGGTGATCACTTCTTAAACATTTGATAGCTTTCGAGAAAGAGAGTAGAGGCTACGTCTCTCTAACTCGAACAACTTGAGAAAAATAGGTTTAAGCTGCAACAAGTATTACTTCGGCCTTTTATATACTATGTTTTGTTTCAGATCTGTAGGGCTTAAAATTTAGGTTGGGCGCAGTCGCAACCATCCCCAGACTTGAATTTGCCAGCGTGTACATTATATTTTAAAACTATTACGTTGCTATTATTATTTTGTGTGGCAGAAAGTGTGGAACGTCTTAACGAAGAATCTTGATGACTGGTGATGTGGCTATGGTGTTTTACAATGTTTTTTGTTCATAAAATAAATTTTTCCTCTAATTGTTAGACAGATAGGCCTATCTATTGTGTTGGTTCGCGATCCTCATAAGTTGGGGCGCTTTAAAACAAATTGTTAGTCAGAATGCTTGCACGCCGTACGCTATCGCCCATTTAAATGAAGTTCGACTGCTAACCCTTTACGCCGCTCAATAGAAACTTTATCCCTTTTTTTTTTTTTTTTAAATTTATTGAACTGAGAATTCAACAGTAATTGAGGGAGACTGCGAAGTGAGCTTGCGCTCTTCGAGTCAGCAGCCACCCGTTAAATATGTCAAATGCGATCGGCTCCAGCCGCGAATCGAACCCGTCACGTAAGATCTGTCACCTGCGCGCGGTACCGCTAGGCCATGTCGCTGACTTTGGGGTTCTTAATTGAAAACATGGCCTTGCCCCTTTATACTTTGTCCTGCTGTTTAGGAGATTCATACAGGTCTTTATTCCAATACAAAGCAGTTAACGGTTTGCACTAATCTTTCTCTTCTATAGCCTAAGTTACTCCTTTCATCCTAGGTGCGATTAACCTTTTTTAAGCCCTTTGGTAGGTTGTACATCTCAAGCCCATTTAAGAGAATCTCATTAACCTGCTCATAGCCTGTATCTCTCTTTGTAATTCATGTCCAAAGCATCATGGTTTTCAGGGGCGTGCCCAGAAATTTGAAAGGGGGCCGCAATTTAAAGCCAAGCCAGCTGGGCCGGATAGAGCGAAAACCAAAAAAAGGTCATCACGCCCGCAGATCTTTAATTTTCCACCCAAACACAACTGAAGAGCAAAAAAAGGTCATCACGTCCTCAGATTGTCCTTTATATGAATATCATCTATATTTTGTGCATTTGTCTGCGGGGGGAGGGAGGCCGCGGCCCCAGCGCCCACCCGAGAACGCTTTTGGTTTTATACAACAGTTATGAGCTGCGAAGTCCAATGATCATGCATTATTTCGAGCTATAATCGCAAAACACACGGTAATTACTATGTGGGCTATAATTTCCTTTCACAGAATATTAGATTCGCCCCTGCAAAAGTCCCATTCAAATTAACCCTTTGTAAACCCCTCTTATCACTTTTCACTGGGAAAACTACAGCGTTGCTAACTGAAAACTTGCATTAACCTCCTCTGGTCCCGCCATTGGAAAATAGCATTAATCTTCCATACTATTCAGTTAGTATCCACTTATCACCGCGTTTGGGCCCGAAATTAAAAATGAGCATCAACCTCCTCTAATAGCCCTTTATTTGATTGGAAATTATAGCGCATGAGTTCATTTGTAGAGCTCATGCGCTCTGAAGGTGAATGAGCGCATGAGCTCTGAAGGTGAATGAGCGCATGAGCTCATTTAGAGCACATGAAGCAATGAGCGCATGCACTCATTTTGAGCACATGCGCTCTGAAAGAGTTCAATTCGCATTTTAACGCTGTTGCATCTTTTGTTATGATTAAATGTGACGTCATTCTCACCCCTCTCATTGCAAAATCCTGGTTACGCTAGTGGGAGAAGGAGTAGCACCATTTCAACCACCTTAAATTTGCTCATCATGCCACGCAAATGCAGAACTTCATGTTTATTGCACATAATCTTGATTATACGTCATATATAAACATACTGCGCGAATAAAAAGGCGATGTTGTGGCTCGTAGTTATAGCTTTACGTTTCAACAATAAATAAACTACTTGTTTGTACAACAATCAACAACAAAAAACTTTCAGCAAAACATCAAGTCGCATTTGCTACAAAACACCAATTAAAATAATCTTAATAGTTCTGTTTAGAAAGTTTTCTGTTTAACATAATTATTGAAGTTCAGTGCGCTCGTGATAGCGCGATGCGGTTGGCACTTCATCGCACAGGATCGGTACTATAAGTTCAAACCTATTTGGGCGGTGGTGTACTATCACTAGAGGCAGTGATGGGTTATATGGGGAGCGATAACATAATTTTTATATAAAAAGTTCCAGCAACACAACCTTACACAAAGACGAAATTTAAAACAAGCATACAGTACATCTTAAAATACATGATTTTTTTTGGATTCAAAAGAATAATTTCGTTTTCTTTATAGCAAATAAAAACAAGCGTCTCGTGCAAGTTGATGGTGTCTGTATAATTAGGGGTTTTACACCAGTAATGTTACGCGCATTAAATCTTACTAATAACTTTCATAATAATCAATATATTTAGCGCAACATTATTAAAATAGCAGAGATGCAAAACAACAAAAAAAGTTTTCCTTGTCATCTATACGTCACTTCCGGGAGTGATGTGCTGCGTCACAGAGAAAAAGAAAGGCAGTGACATCATACCGCTGCTTTATTTCGGCCTCATTGTTTAAGACTGACTTGCTGGGGTAAGTTCTAACTCCTCTTCTTCTTCGTCCCTTTCATGTATACTTTGGTCACTCGAATGAATTTGTGGCAAATTAATAGAAGATTCTGCAGGCACCGGTATTCCTCCTTCATTTTTTACGTAAATGTGCTTCGTTATATCAGCACCTTGTGGTAATTCATCATGATTACTCTCTGCAGGACTTTCTTGTTGGTAGGACGATTCTAGAGGAAATCCAGTCTGATCATCAGCCGATTCATGCGATTCGCGTTCGCTTCCTGGCAATGATGGGCAAAGCACACGTTCTGGTCTCGGAGGAAGAACTTCCATCGGTTGATCGCCATGTTGTAAGTAAGATGGATTATGTATTTCAGCAGCTGATTCAAGTCTCGGAGGGCTGGGGAGTTGAGAAGTGTATTCAGCAGTCAACTGGTGGAGTTTGCCAACAGTTGGATCCAATCCATAAACAAGCATTCCAGGTCCATCTCTTACTTGCTTTGCACTTTTGTTGTCTTTGTAACCTGGCATTTCCACAGGTGAGGAGTAGTTTGAAGTTCTTTGAGATCCACCAGCAGAATTTCTGTAATCAAGTAAACCAGTTCTGCCATCTATCCCGGAGAATTTAGAAAGAAAGTTAGGACTTTTTGAATCTGAACTCAAATCGTTGTACAAAGACGCATTCAAACGACGGTTTTCGCTTTTTTCCAAATATTGTGCCGACATAGAGTAATCAGGCACTAATCCAGATGAAGTAGTGACTATGGAAGGGGGTATCTCGGCATAAGTAATGGAACTACTTCGAAGTGAGTATGGAGAATGGGATTCAAAAGCAGGATTTTTTTCTCCAACAAGTTGTTGCACTAGACCACCGTACAAACTATTTTCAATAGTCTGACGAGAAAACTGATCAGCCATTCCATATTTGCTGGAGCATCTTAAAGCACTCTTGCTGTAAGAGTCATAGTTTAGTTCGGGACATTCTCCTGAAGCGTTTGCTCCGTACGAGAGTGCAGAGCGAGGGACTCCGGTTAGGGAACTCATTGTACTGCCGTAAAAAGAACAAGGCGCGGATCGACCTGTAGCTGAGGCAACTGCAGCATAATCGCTGGCGTGAGCACTTCTTTCGCTCAAAACTCCGTTGTTTTCAGCATATGTAGTTGAGGAGAAGTCATTTACAAGTGATGCACGATCAACAGGCCACACTGCTTCTCCTACATCTAAGCTGTGACTACCTGAAGTGCTGCTCATCATAGCAAGGTTATTCAATCTCATCCTTTCATCTGTTGACGAATTGTAAAGATCTGAATTATTCAGTCGACAATGTACACTTTCTTCCAATTGTTTTGCGTTTTTTTCATTTTTTTTATGAGCCAGGGGCACCCCACTTTTCATTTCAGCTATCGGAGAAGTATACAGCTTTCTATCCAGTCCCCCATCCTCCTCATAGCTGTTGTTGTTGCTGTGGTTGCGCCTCAAAAAGTGATTTTCAGATGTACGACATCCAGAAAAATAAAGGTGCTGGTGGATTAAAGGAGTGGATGAGGATGAAGTCCGATCAGCCAAAGAGCTAAATCTAAATAAATTTTTTCTTTCGTTAGCGAAGTTTTTACAAAGGTCTACGAATCGCCCATTCAATGTGCTTCACCTCATCAAAAATGGTGATGCCTACACTAAATAAAATGGCCAAGCGAGTAGTACCTCTGTCTTTGGAGCACGGTTGTCAATCGGGTTCGGCCCTTTTGGGTTGGGTTGGGTTGGGTTCGGGCCGGGCTTGGGCTTGGGCTTAGATTTTTAAAAATTGTCGGACTGCCGGAGCAAAATCAAGATTTTCAGTAAGTGTTAAGGATTTTCGCGACTGATGGAGTAAAACAAAAAGAACACGTTGTATAATCATTGCTGTTCGTAACTGGTGTGACTGTGGATGGGTAAAACTCATTTTCTTTTTTATTAAAATTCCTTCAAAATTTAAAGTGGTGTTTTTGAGTTCCAGTTTAAGTCGGGCTCAGGCTGGCTGATAATTAGGATTCCGGCTGGGGTCGGGTTCGGGCTTGAAAAATCGGGTTCGGGTCAGGTCGGGCTCCACATCTTCGGCCCGTTGACAATTCTGCTTTGAAGAGGTAGTTCGACTTCTGTTTGGGCCAAATCAAAAACTTAAAATTGGGAGCTTTCAGCTATTTTTATATACATTTACCACTAAAATCACAATGAGGAGAACAAGTCGGCAGTAAACGTAATCGACAGGTACTGCTTGTACACGGTGGCTAGCTTTCCTTCTTAAAGGAAATACAGCACCAAAATGGTTAGCGAAAAGCTTCGAAAGAATTATGGCTTTGCGGAAGGGTTTACAACTCATATTTTGGTTGTGCATTGCCTTGGATGACTTTTATTCTGTAGAAGGTACTCTGTCTTTCCTGACTTCTGCTATCATTTTATATATTATTAAATTAGGCTACGTCATAATGTCTTGCAAATCATTACTCTTCGCCCGAAGACAGAGTAAGTTTCGCTCTAAACTTTTGTAACCTACCATAGACAATAGCAACAAACAAAGAAGATGCTGAAAACTACACCATCTTGCACTTTGGAAATGACGTCACGCCTTCAATTCTTACCTGTTCAGAGTTTGATTTGAATTTTGTTTAGTTTCTGACACACTGCTTTTTCCTTTTTTGTTTTTCGGTTCCTAAAAATGTTACGGTTAAATTCACCTTGTGTAATCCTTACCAATATTTACCGACATGCCACATTTAATTCAGCTTTCTTGCTCGAAAGCTTATTTGGTCCAAAACGATTGAAATCAGAGCACAAAAACTATCTGAGTCTGAGCACTTGAATGACAGTGAAAGATCTCTTGAATAGCGAAATACCGTACTTTTTCATCTGGGTTTATAGCAGTACTCAAACGTTAACCTTTCTAGATTGATTTGAATATCTGAATTTCAAAAACACCAGTATAGCCATCTGCTGTAGTATTTTCTCAGTCGCAGAATTGAAAAAAAAAAACGTTTTGTGCGTGAAGGCCAGCGCACCTTAGCTGGCCCAAGAGGTTCAAACAAGCATTAAAAGGAGGATGGGAATAAATTGAATGTCTGAATTTAAACTTTGTCACTGTGATAACGAAACTAGCACGAAAGGCTAAAAGATGAAATCATTTTCACACCCACTCCCCGTGAAACTTATCGCAGTGACGTAACTGCGATAAAAAACATTCGGGCTTGCTTGGCTATTATAGGCGTCGTTGAGCAACGTACAGCTTACTATTAGTGAGCTCTAGTTTATCCAAAATGTAGCCTATGCGACGCCACTGCATGGCGGATTCAAGGCGAGACAAGCTTAGGGAGATCAGGCCCTCACCCTAAATGTTTAGTAATGCCTCTTACGGTTGCATTCTAGGCGCGCAAGACCAAAGCAAAATCTTTTTTTCAATTTTTAGCCCCAAAATTTAGTAGATTTTTCCTTAAATGTTATATGCAGTAGCGACTTCGGAAATATGTAACTGCGCAAATGCACCACCCTCCCTACATGATTTACCGCGCAAAATATCTGAAATAGGCCTTGCATTTTGCATCATTCTTTAACAATTTTACTGGGCTTGAACAGTGTCCCTTGAACAAGGCTATATGACCTACTGAACGTAGCTAACCTTGGGTTTTCGCCTGGGTCGATATTTATAGTCGGGATGTTCTTGCATGTGCTTCTTACGAAGACTTTCCGCTTCTGACACAAAAGGTTGCTTATCTTCTGAACTCATTTCCTTCCATCGTTTCCCTAAAAACAAAAAAACTTTCCAAAATAAAAGTAAGATGATAGTTTGAAACAGAGGTGGTTCACCGGGATTCCGCGGAACCGCAGGGTTACGCCAGTACAGTCCAGAGGTACCGCAAATTTACAATTTAGAGTTGGCTTCAAGTAAATCAGTAAGTTAAACTGATGCACAGGGGTTTCTCGAGCCTCTGAAATGTTTCATAGGGGTTACGCTCACCTGAAAGCTTAAGAACCACTGGTTTACAGCATTGATTAAGAGTTTCTGCAAAATAGGCTATCAGCAGTGAAAAACTGAGTGGGTATTATGAAGTAGCAGAGCAGCGAGATAACCGCAAACCTTGTAATGCCCAGTGCGGCAGCCTAATGCCTTAGCTTCGCAGCATTCCATCTACTGTTTAAAGGAAACGACCTTTTCAATGAGACAATCGAGGGAAACGCGCGCAACCGCTAAGTGGAGATGATGCGCTCACAGTGGATCAGGTTGCATCTTCAAAGAAAAACATTCGACATCACAATTGTGCTAATGTCGTCCAAGAAACATGTTGTGCGTTCAAATCCAATATGTTTCAAAATCAATCGTTTTGTATAAAGGTTATAATAGGTATAGGATGTAACAGAGTTGCACTCTGATTCACTTAGTTAAAAGCATTGCCACAATAACTGCGAAATAGATGTGCCTCTATATTTTTTTACAAGAAAAATTTTTGTGCAAATGGTACTTTTGTGCACGATGAAAGAAGAAATGTCTGGTAATAGAGGTAAAAATTACATCTCGCAAATTTTTGCTGCTGTTCTATGACGTCACTATTAGAGCTCGTGACAGCGTTTGTCACCATGCTACATTGTAACATCTTTTTTCTTGCGCATATTAAATTGGCCGAGTGGTTGGGGCACTGGGCTGCGAAACTGGTTCCGAGGGTTCGTTGCCCAACTACATCATCTTCCATGTGCTTCACTTATATCAGGGGTGGGGAAAGTATGGGCCGCATGCGGCAAGCACTCCGCAGGCATTTACAAAAATATAAACTCCTTTCGTGAATCAAACCGAAGACCTTTTTTTCTTAGCTCCGCGCTGAATGTCAGCAAAAAAAAGACATGTGCGGCCGTGAAGATCTTTTTTTGCCCTTCACCAATTTTCAGTGGTAGAGATAGAACAATTGCGTTGTGTAGACGTTTTTTTTTGCTCATCCAATTAGTGCGGCCCTCAGCTCGAAATTTTTTCAAATGCGGCCCTTCGTGTAAACAGTTTTGCCCACCCCTGACTTATATAAAAACTTAATCTGCAATTGTATGTGGCTTGGAAAAAAGACATCTTTTTCAAAAAATTTATTATTTTGAAAATAGCAGCAAAAAGGTAATTATCATTATGGCCCGTGTAATCCTACAGTGATATGAAAAGTCGTCATACAAAAAGTCTTTCAAAGCTTTTAGAAAACCCCTGCGCTATCACATACTTTCTATCACTTCTATTTGTCTAAAATTCTGAAAGAAACTCCTTTTCTAACTTACTCACAAATGCATTTCTTTTTTGAAATTATTGGCGCACTTTCGCTGGCAAAGGATGCTTTTATAACACTATTCATTTTGTTAATCGATCTTAAGAATTCCATTCGCGAAATTTCTGACTTCAAAACCCTTTGGTGATGTCTTCGTGGGTTGGCGAGAGTTGGTGGGCTACTCCAATTCAACACGTGTATTTTTGACTTTACATTCATCTCGAATTTTAAAAAAATAATGCATTTCACTGCATTGCGATTGCACTTCGTTTTGTGGCAAAAGCATTAACATAGCATTAAATGTTTTAGCTACATTAATGGCTAATAGGGACTTTTATGTGCTTATTCAATTGCTGCATATAGCAATAAATTACTTGAGTGACAATTTTTTAGCTTACGAGTGGCGTTATTGATTGATAACATAATAGCTCGTCGCAGCGTTTGCAGGACGAGATTTGATACAATCGTATAAAGTGTGAATATTTTTGGTGGGAAACGCTTCCACGGAATACTAAAGTCATGCTGATGACTTTCTGATGGCGCAGTTGCAATATTACGAGCATTTCGGACCTTGTTCCAACTTTAACTGATTTTGCAAATTATAGCAAACAATTTTAATTCGCGCATTTCGGTGTGACAGCTATGTTTTATTTTCCTTAAGAATTAAGCCGTCGATATCTAGTGTGTACGAAACAACATGTCATTATAATGCTCTTTACAATAAGCCTCTCGTTAGCACTGCTACAATAGAAATCATTTTCAAACTCTTTTCAACCTTCGGGGAAATTAGCCCACTAATTAATCACTGTAGGCCTTCAAACTCTCTGGCAAATTAGCATTTTTGATGTGGCATATAAAAGAGTTGGACATAAGCTTTAAGAGTTGCAATATACCGTAGTGGTGCAGTTGATGACTTCTAAATGCGGCATGCTGTAGCTTGCAATCAGCGTCGCAAGGAAATGCGACATCCTTTTAAAGAACTTGGTTGAAATAGAAATAAAAAAGGAAACGGATCAAATGGCTCTAAGCTGTTCACTCCAACAGTATATATTAAATAAATATAGCAATTAAAATTTTATAGAATCTGACGCCGTCTCAGTTGACAGAACGCTAATACGTTATTTTCGTTTTGTATGGCTTCAAGCTATGTAAGAGTCCTGACAAGCATAAATACCTTAACTTGTGGTCTTAGTTTCCAAGTTTTTGTTTTTGGAGAAGTTACTGGCAAAAAAACTTCGCATTTAAATACCAATAATTTCTCTACCTCAAAATCTTTTCATAGAACTACAACTTTTTATTTACAAAAAGTCAAGCCGTGAAAATTCCACTATTGTAAAATACGGCGTACGAGTCTGCGTAACCTAGTTTTGTAACAAAGAAACGACGATGAAAAGTAATGATGATTTTATTCTTTTATTTATCTGCATTTTTATCTTCCTATCACGTTCGAAGACGATAAAAGGATATGCTCAAAAGTTACCAGATGTCTATAATTTGCTCAGAGATGGAGATATCTGATTTCCCATGGCATTACAAGGAAACTTGCTAGCTTGTTCTCAACCTTAAGATTGTCAATCAGCATACAAACAGAAAACTACCCAATGGCGTAGCCAAGAAGGGGGGTGTCGAGACACTTACCCTCTTTTCGACAAACTCAAATTTGAAGTATGCTCAACACGTTCTCATAAAATTCCGCAAATATTGTAATCTTTGGGTTACTGTGATCTGCCCCTCCCTCAAAACAAAACTTTCCGCTGGTTCCCTTCTGCCATCACCGTAGTAGGCTAAGAGTATGCAGACAGGGTTTACCAACAGCGCAAAAACTTCTTCTCTAAAGGCAAGGCCGTAAGGCTAAGGAGTCCTCTTAAAATTCGTAATGTTTTAAAAAAAGAAAGATTATTTTAAAAATATCAAGATTGAATGATCCCTAAAAAACATTTTTTCCATGTATTCCAACTTTGATAAAGCATTCAATTCAATTTTTTCATAAATCGCAGGCATACATATTTTATTGATTTTTACTGATGTAAGTTTGTGGCATTATGTTCTACTCTAAAGACGCAACTACATTGACTGAGACTTTTGAGAGCTTTTTAATTTGTGTCATTATTGCATTACATATATGTTGCATGATGACGTAGTAGCAATAAAACAAATAAGAAATGTCTCCTTAACAAATGAGACGTCTCTTGAATGTGATTGCTCCGTAAAACTCAAACCCTGGAAAGTGTGAGAATAAATATATCCAACATACTGTAACATTCACAGCATTTCACTTGCTACGTTTTGACGCGAATGTATACTATTGTGTTGTGTTTTGATGTCAAACCTACGCAAAGTAGGTTGATCAATTTTTTTGATACACAACGTATATAAATCATTGCGATCAGTTTAATTCTTGTTTTGCTTTCCAAAGTTTTGTTTAAGATGTTTCCATTGTGCAATTAGCAATGACGATTTCGGCTAAATTAAGGCAGTGTTAACTGTTACCCAAGTCGAACTCCAACCGGCTGTTTTTTTATCAGAGAAGAATTTTCCTTGGGTAGCTGTAGCTACTTCAGTATTACAAATTGCATCAGACCAGACATGAAAGCCGTTGGTGACATTTACAAGGATTTTGTATTAAATTAAATCATAATTTTTTTGCTTGGCTACTATATTGTGCAAAGTATACGCGATCGATTAGGTAAAAGGAAATAAATAAATGTGGACCAAGGACGTTCAAAAAGAACCGGTGATTGTTTGCTTAGGAGTTTTCAAACAGAGTTGGATATCAGGTCGATATCTTCGAGCTTCGATTCAATTTACAACTCTGATTACGTCTGGAACGAAATCAATTTTTGAAAAATGAATTTTTTGTTCCCGCTTTCGATTCAGAATTTTAATCAGGCTGGACCTCCAAATATAACCAAACTTCAGCTTTGGCTGAAACTATGCTCGTAATTTTTTACACCTGAAAAAACGAATTTACCAGGAAGCGAGGCCTTCGTTCCAATGAAATGCTAACCAAAGATAATCGTAGAATAACCAAAATTATTTTTGGTGTTAATTGATTGACTTCCACATCTAAAAATAGATTCTGATTGGACGAACATTAGCATCACACATCTGTCATTTAAAATTTGACGTGGAAACCCTGCAGACGTGCCCTGACAGCGCGGGAATCTCTGGGAAAATAGAAATGATTCAGCGCTTGCTAGTCAGCACCTGAGATTTGTTTCCGCTTTGACACAGAAACAACAAATCTACGGCAGTCGAGAGAGCTTCTCGTACAGAATTCATCGTCTATGTGCTGTGGAGACACAGGCTGCTTGATGTATGACTGCTTTGCGAAAAATCAGCTGCAAATAATGCAGTAAAAACAACTAAATATAGCCACTGGTGTGATGCAAGTGAATCTTTCGACTTTGCTTATCCGCTCTGTACTTTGTGCAACCATATCAGGCTACCTTAAGCGAGTAACCACGTCATTTCCTCTATAGCCACTTTCTTTCACTAATCTAAATAGCTTCCGTGTGCTATTCCCAACACTGAACACCTGCCTTAAATTGATCAACGCTTAGAGCCATCAAAATGGCGCAACGTACAAGTCACATTTAACTAACTACAGTAATTCATTGCAATACACCGTGGGAACGTTTTATGCAAACATATTCCCTTCGTTCCTTAGGCTATGAGATACTTATGATAAATTTTGTGGTTATGGCCTTTGGATAAATGGTGGCAATTGTTTTGAATGATTGAATAATGAATCATATTACCACTTGCTTCGCAAATCAAAAGGCCTACTAAACACCAGTTACTATAACAGCCCACTCTATCTGCTAGCTGTATTCAAAGTTTTCACTATTGAATTGACTGAACGCATAACGGGATTAGCCTTTGTTTTAATGAATAACTCGATAACGAGCTGGTTTAATTGTTTTCAGTTTTTGCCACCTCAATTGCAACGTGACTAGGGAAACTTTTTGCGAGTTCAAACAGCGTCAAGACTTTTTATATTGTATGAGCAGCATGACAATCTATTTCAATACAAATACAAGTCAAATTAGCTCCCGGGTAGGTGAAGGGATGAAAAAGACAGGGCGGCTTCGTCAAAAATTGTAATTGTTTCTTTTAGTCACAGAGTGAATAGCGCTTTTCTAATTATCTATTTAGTTGATTTTCTTTGTCCCTGTAAAAACTTTTGATGAGAAGATGAGAACACTAAAATTATTTGATCAAAAAAAAAATCTCGTCACAAGCATCCATATGCACCTAATTATTCAAACTTTTTGGAGAATAATTTTTTGCGAAACACTGTAAATGTGACAATTAATTTCATGCTGCATGCATTCGCTTATTTAAGACCGTCGAGGGAGCTTCCTAGGTGCCCCTAGTTACGACAACGTGATGCATATCTTACCAATGCAATTGAATTAAACTATATCAGACCATCTCTCATATAGTTTATGCAATAAACAAACTTTTTTGAATCCCTAACATAACAAAGCAAAACATAGCAATCTTATATTCAATTGCATTTTGGTTTCTGCTTCTCTTTCTCACGCTGTTTCCATCGTATATTAGAAATGTCTTTTTAATGATTAAATAACTACGAATATTAATTAAACCTTACCCAGCATTTTGCTCAACTCGGCGTTGTGAAGATCGGGATTGGATTCTGCCATTCTCTTTCTCTCTGTCTTCGCCCAACACATGAATGCGTTCATTGGACGTCGGATTCTTGGCTCATCCTGCTAGGAAAAAAATAGAAACAACATGTTTGAAATTATTCAATCAACAGATCAGCTGCTGTTCAACAAGTATGCTACTTGCTGCGAATTTAAGTGCTTTAAAATATTTAGGTATTGTCTTTTGAGGGTATACTTCTACATACACTACTTCTACTGGAATAGTTTTTATAAATGGCTGTGCTTTATGACTTCTTCGATTGCTTAGTGCTTTATGACTTCTTTCATTTCCATAGCTGGAAATACATAAGCAATGTAATGTTCTTTTGACCATTCATCATCAGCAAGTAATATTGCTATTATTTGCTGACGTTCCGCACAAACGAAATAATCTTTGGGTAGCGGAATATATGGAATAACTCAGGGCGAACACTACCTAAAAAACTATTGTACTACAGGATCGAGACGATTCGACAACACAGAATTTGCCGGCATCATCATCGCCAGCAGCAGCTATGTGCTGCCCATTCCACGAATTGCGTTTTTTAGTTTGATGTTAGATGGCGATGCCAGTTCGTTACGTATCGGAAAACAATGTAATCCAAACCCAATCGAGTATGAGAGTTAGATGGGCAATCAGGAAACCGGTGCATGAGAAATTTACATAGCTTTTTGCTGGCGCCTATGTTTTGAGGTGCTGCATATATTTGCAAATCCATGACTCTGGTGCAACTCAATGTGTATGATGAAATTGTATTTAAATCAATGAATGTATTAACCTTATATGAAACAACGATAGAACTAATTTGAAGATTTTTTTTGCCATAAGCTTTTTTCATCCCATTAACCGTGTTCATCGACTATTTTCTATCTCTGCTAAAAGGCGCGATGAGTGTGACTGAACATCGATTTCGTTTAGTGGCCAAAGACCCAAAAATTTGTCTAAATTTGAGAAAAAAAATAAACATTCAACAGTATACAGACTAATCCATGCAAAATATTTACTAGAAAAATTGAAAAAAATAATGAGAAATGCTAAACACAGGTAAAGATGTCCCGGACAAATAACACTAATGCCATATTTATTCGAAAAGAAAAGTTATTAGCTATCTAGTCGCATACACAGCTAAGATATTCCTACGGTGCTGTGATAGCTTTGTAGGGTTATGTTTGTAACATTAACAAGTCCTGGTAATCTTCAATATTTGAAACTTGTGCTTAGCACAACAATTTTAGATGAAAATGGAATCTTTTTCAGCTAATTGTGTGCTAAAGCAGCACGCGCAGTAAGTTGGTGCTACAGTCAAGTTTCAGTTTTAGTTGTGTTGCCGTATAAAACGCCTATTTTGAATTTCGTAAAAGGTGAAAAGAAAGTGTAATAGGTTTCTAGGACTAAATTCAAGCCCGTGGGGCATGCGAACACCGATCAACAGCAGCTGTATATATTGCTGAGATATCTTGCCACAGAAGCGTAACTAAGAGAAGAAACAGAACATCTCTTGAACATTTTTTAATGCAAAAATTGTTTTGTTTTTTTACTTCCGCACACAATATCCCTCTTCCCTCCCTTGTGTTTTTCTGACTGTGGCCCTAGTTCAAACTGGTATAACACTGTTGATGGCCCGATACGAAATCCCTGCATAATTTCCTTTCCTCATTTGCTCTTTTTTCTATTTTCAATCAATCTCAAGACTCGTAAAATGTCCATGACGCAGCTTTTGTTTATAATTTACCACTATTAATAGGTCTACGATGATTAGAATTTTCCAAAAAGTGAATCAATTATAGCTTTTTAATTGATACGCAGCATACCTTATAAGACAAGATAAAAATAGAACGTTTTCTCTCCAACATTGGCATTCCAGGTGTGAAATGCTACTAGCGAGGTTGATGTTAGCATTCCAGTCTAGCGGTACTGCACGCGGGTAACTCATTCTTCGTGACGGGTTCGATTCGCGGCTGCAGCCGATGGCATTTGACAAACCGGTATTTACCTGGTGGCTGCTGACTCGAGGAATGCAAGCTCAATTGGCAGTCCCCCTCAATTACCGTTGAATTATCGGTTCAGTATAATTTGAAAACAACCTTGTTTATTCATTTATTTAGAGCGCAAAAAATTAGAAATACAGCTGACTATGACTGAATTAGAACTCACCTTCTTTTTGCTCGCCTTCGCAGTGTCGTTGTGCATACTTCTTTGGTTTCGCACTCTTGAAACAGCAGGGTTGGGAGCTCCTTCTTGTTGAGCAAGACAGGCATAGGTTGAAGTATAAGGAGCTGAACCATCAAACATTGAAAGAGAGGAGCCGAACGCATAAGGGTAAGCATAATTACACGATCCCGAGTTTGTCATATGGGACATATTGGCTAAAGAGCTAGGGGGGTATAAAGATGGTGGGGTCCCTCTGTAGTATGAGCTTCGATCGGTTGTCGAAAAGCCTTGAAGAGAAGGTGCGCCCCTTGCGGCGGTTTTCAGATAGGTATCGGATTGTTCAGAAGCAACATCGGCGAGGTGAGGAGTAGGAAAAGTAGAACTGTCTCCAGTTGCCGTATTAGGCGAATAAGTCACCAAATGCGAAAAAGAATCATAATTTGGTGGGTGATATGCGTCAGGGGGTCGATTGTAACTTTCGTGGGAACCTCTGCTTGCGACTTGAAGTTGAAGTATCTCGGCCATTGTAAGATTGAAGAACGTCACAAAGTAATGAGCGATTGATTGTGAACTTCCACAAATTAGCAAGGAACTTTGGTACGCCAGTGACGTCACAATGCCTTGGAAGCACGCTATAACAATGATTTAATAGAATAATCTCTGAAAATAAAAATGACCTTTAATTTTGTGATAACGCAACTGAGCAATGTCATTAAATTCAAGCTCTATATATCGGACAGATCTATCACTTTGGAGAAAAGCGAAGCGTTTTCATTTTCGAAACAAAAAACCTCATGACAATACTTCCCAGCCGTTTTTTCACTATAATCACGTGAAAGCTGAAGGTGGCGACATTGTTTTGCAATGCTCAAACTATTAACCTCAAAGTCACGCATTACAGTAAATGTGGAAATAGTGGCCCTGATTTAAACTTGAAGGGTCCACAAAAATTTTTAAACGCGACCCAAATCTAAGTTCGAGATGATTTTACGATAAAACTTTATGCTGTACATGCAGTATTTTGGTCAAAAAAACACTGTTTTCAACCATATTCTACTTAGGCCTAGTTGTCACTCAATAATGACAATAGCCTATACTTTAAAATCTTGCCTGCAATGACGGCAATTCATTTCTCATATAAGCCAAGTTTTATGCCAAAGGAAGAGGTGAAATCAAAGTTACGCCTCCGTCTTAATATTTTTTATTGCAGAGTTGGATCTTCCTAATTGTAAAACGCATTTTTTGGCCATGTATAAGGCGGTTACGAGTAGAAGTAGCTATTAAAGACGTTAGTGCCAAAAGGGAGCTACTTTAGTACCGATACTTTAAGGGACTAATTTTTCGACGCTTTGTTTTCTGTTCGGGTCGCGAACTAGACTTCGAACCCTTGGTTTAGCGTTTTTGCGATGGAATAATCTCAACATTATTGGTTAAATTTTCACCCAAACCTCGTTGTTGCGTCCTTGAATAAGGTTTTGCTGGGCAGATTTTCCAGCCAATCATACAAGCACAATTCAATCGCAAAACTTGGATAAAGCAGCGACTCGTCAGCGGTCTGGATTCATTCTTCTGTATCTCCAGCATCTTTGCAGGTTTCTCGAAGCAAAAGGATAAAGTTGAAGAAGTCGGTCATTTTACTCGCTTCACATTTCTCAAGTTTTCACTGCTCCTCTAAACTTTTAGTTTGATGGGCACCAAGAAACGATAGCCCTGTGCTATTCAGGTTGATATAGTCCTGTGCTATTCTTAACCTGGGAATTAATCTCTTCGAACCTTTCAAATTTTTAATCACAGCGTTACGGTAATGCATTTCTCTGCAAAGACCCACTTTCCCTTTTGCTGACATACCCAACGCTAAATTTACAAAACTGAAAACATTCGGAATAAAGCAACTCAAACAGTTTTTGTTTTTCGCCTGATGGAATTAGTTTTTCCTGACAATTAAGAGTCAACAATCATTGAAAACTGGTTTTAATGGTACAAAACAGGAGGAATAAATTTTGATAAGGATTTTTTTTCTTTTTTAGGTCTCATGTTAGATTCTTTATTACAAATGTGTTGTGCAGACTTATGGGAAATTCTATCGCACAGCTAAAACCCAATCGGCGTTTCCTCTGCGATTTCCGTGAGCTCGAAAACGTCGCTCAATCTGACAAATTATCTTTATATTGCGACAAAATGACGGGCCATTAAACGTTAGCCCAGTATTGAGTGATTGCACATTGCTTCAACAGAAATATCTGATTAAGCTTAAATTACCCAATTATCTCAAACGAACAGTTTCGAATACATCTGATTTGTTGCGAAAAGAATTATGAAGTTCTTAATAAATTTTTTGGTTTCAGCAATTTTTATTCGTAAAATCGCGGCCTCTCAACTACTGCCCCAAACAAATGGATCATAAACAAAATATAAATTCCAAATATTTCTCTAGCTTCTGCTTGATTTTTCAACGCCTCTGCTTAATCTTCATTATAAGATATATTGGTAGAGAAACGTCTTTGCTTTTGAAACTGCAAGTACTGGATGAAAAATAATTGAAAACTTTAACTAATGAATTTTTATTTCGACTAACAAACCTTGAATTAATTTAGGACAAAGCTTGATGAACCCCAGCATTAGTTCCTCCTTGACCCGTTCATATCGGTTATTCGGTAAATGATCTCATTAATTTTTTCAAGAACTTTTAGGCTGCTGTATTATGGCTTAACGTACGCGCGATGACGCTGATAAAACAAAATGGCGGCAGTTGCAAATGCATAGCCTGCACATATTCAATCAGTGAATAGGCAACCTTTTTTCCCACATTAATTTTGTTCAAATGGTAAAATCACAACAGCTGCTTCATTTTCATCAGGAATTATTTATTCTACTATTTATTAATTACTGGTGATTCTGTAGGCCTACTGATAACCTACATCAAACATGGAACTTTCAAGTTCGTCAAGTGACCCCTTATACCGATATGCTTGGAAGCAAATCACCATTGGACTCTTTTTGTGGTATTTGAAACCCCAAACCTTGGCTGTAAAAATTTTTACGTTAGTTTGCTCTTACAAAACAGCATATTTAGTCATAATCATCACAAACAAGACACCCATGCAACAATTATAAATACTTTTCTTCCAACGTTTAGTTGACTTGTTTTTGACTGGTCATGCCAATTTCAGCCTTGGGCTTGTGAACAGTAAAACTTTTACAAATACTAGAATGGGTGATGAGTTTAGCAGTTACTCTTGCTTGCGTTTTTTATCTTTTACACGGCTTTATTCGAGGATATAACCTTACGCAATAAAGTGCTTGGGACTCAGGCGTAGGAAAAGTGTTACTATGACTTTTCTCATCAATGTGATAAGAGCATTGCTTCGATCGGTCAATATTGACACTTTCTCAGCTCACTATTTTTGTTTTTCTTTTTTGTTTTTTGTAACTTGATGTGCCTGACGATAGACTAGAAGAAAATTGAAATATTACTTTTATAGACGTTAGTTGGATCAGACGAGTGCAGCAGGTAGACAAACCATGCATAGATTCTATTTACGGCACTTTGATCAACCTTTTTCATTAACGCATCGTCGTAGTCAGAAGCGCAGTGAGGGAGGGGACTGCCTTTCTACATTTGACGAACCCCAATATTAAGCACGGAGTAAGCTTAATGCATAATGAAATGCTGTACCGCTAAAATTAGGGATATATAATTTGCCCTCCTCCTACCTTTTTCGGCTGCTTTCGTCGCAGTAACCATATCGGTTGAGCTGGAGACATCAAATGTTTTATTATAGTCTTTAGGTGATGTTCAGCTTTTGCTACGCTTTTAACTTAGGCCAATATGCTTTTTATTGTTCCAACCTAACAGACGCGAGTTTTTGATCACTCTGCACAAAATGTGTATACTGTACTTGCAGTGGCGTTACTAGACTTTTTTTGGGGGGCAAATGCTCAGGGGATTTCTTAAAACACTCATGGTCCTTTTCCGGTGTTCAGGGCGTACCCATGGGGGGGGGGTGTCCGCGGCTTTTTTTGCTACTCACTTCACTTTGTGCAGAAAAGTGGACATCTGCGGACGTGATGACCTTTTCACCTTTTTTTCCTCTTCACTTGATTTTGGGTGGAAAACGGACGTGATCACCTTCAAAGAACCTGTCCTTCTTTTGCGCTGTGAAAATATATCCGGCCCTGCTGGTATGGCTTAAATTCCCCCTCCCCTTTTAAATTCCTGGGCAGTCCCCTGTTGGGAAATGTCCAGGGTCTCAGCTAATTCTAGTTACGCCCCTGTGTACAGTACTTGTGCTGTAGAATGGGTTGGAAGCTTCAAATGGACATTGTTTCCGCCATCACACAGCCATCGTAATTTGTCGTTTCATCTTGCTAGTAACTTGTAACTGTGCGATAGGATGCTTTTTTGCTTAATGTCAAACTCATTAAGCTCGTTCCCATTCACAGTTTACTTGAATGGCCAAAACAAACAAAGCCAAAAAGAAGTAAGCCTACTATAAAACTTTCGATGCTGCCGCTCAGAGAAGAATGGGCTCTTTTAACATTAATTAGTCATTAAAGTTATTTTGAGTAAGTTAAAACAATATTTAGTTTATTTTTGTACCAACTTTTTGTTAGATACATGTTGTAACTGTATGAATTCATTCACCCAGAAGCGGATCCAAAAACATTTTAGGGGCTAGGGGATGTATTAAAGTAAAAATATTTATTTTGTGGTTTTGTGCGCTTATAAATATCGAAGTAATAATGTATCAATTTGTAATAGCATTTTGGGGATAAGGGGTTGAGCTTCTTGAATCCACCAATAATGTTCATATACGCGCAAAACATTTTTCTACAACGGAATCGCAAAACATAAACTGCGATGAGCTCTGGTGCAAAACATAACTTCACAGCTTAAGTGATTTAATACAGTAGTTTAACTGACCGTGTTGGGAAATTTAAATTGGCATAAGCTTACAACATGCAAAAAGCAATTTTTTCATCATTAATTGTAGTAGTTTTATGACTTACTAGCCTCGTGGCTTGCGATATATAATTGTCGCGCTGAGAAAGAAATTTATATCCAAAGTATGCCTCATGGTCTTACAATTATATACAAGCGAAGGACGAGCAGGCCTATAGGAAACCAGTTTTTCATGAGTAAAATATATGCATAAACCTTTACAGTTGATTTAATCACAGCGTTCGTAGGCTTTAATCACAACCTCAAACAAAATTGAGAAAAAACTCTCCTGAATCTAAAAAAAATCTTCGCTCTCTCAGGCACAGATCAACTTCTTATTGTTTATATCTTTCTGCATTCAAAACTCCAGCGCATAACTTCCGCTAACACTCGTCTTGCATTGAAATGCCCTAAACGGAAAGTTCCATAGAAGATATAGTTGCAAGGGTTATACAGGAAGCTAGACTCTTTTCAGCTGTGACAAGAAGTTATTTTTAACCATATAAACCACTACAGAAGAAAAGTCGCTTGGCCAAACTTCAATGAAGGAAGAAGCTGCATTTTTTCCGAAACTTACCTCCTCATTTTTTCCGTTCAAACATTTCCTTTAGCATTGCATGATATTTTTCACTTATTTAATCTGCAAGATTAACCTTTTTTGTATTCATTAGCTTTAAAAGCTAAACCTACTTAATTTTTTTTTTTAGTTGTGTATTTACTCCCCTATCACGAGAAAGCGATCCTTGAAGCAAAACAATCATTTACCTTTTTCATTATTTTATCTGTTTCTGTGCATGAACTTACACATGCACGAACTTAAACAAATGAACTTATCTCCTAGCAAGCATGAACTTGAACATGCATCAATGCTAAAGCAGAAAACACCCATTCAAAAAAATTGTTCCTGCAAAATGCTGAAAATTTTTAACCTTCTTCTATACTTGACGTCGGCAAACTATACGATTCACGGGCCAAATGCACTCCCTGGATCTATAAAATTAACCCGTTAAAAGTGGCTACTCAGTTGGGTCAAATATAGCCTACTCGAGCAAGTAAAAGAATAAAATAATATATTGCTCATAAAACTATCTTGTTTGGAGGACGCTACCTGAATTCATCATCATAAGAGGGCTGGAAATGGTGAAAACATAAATTTTCTTCTATTTAGTTTAATTTCACGCTTACAAGTATTATATCACATTCATGATGTGTACTGCGTAGGTATTGTGGAAGACTACGCCGTATCTGGAAAAATGTTTCGCGGGGGATACGTTTTAGCTTACTGCTAAGGCATAAGCCGGGACGAGTGCAAAAATTTTGAAACAATTTTTTGTAGTTACTTTTGGTGAGTGGCAAAAGCAGGTCGAGAGCAAAATAAGGAACAAAAAGACCACTAGGAGGATCCATAAGCTTACTTCATCGGAACAATTTTATAAAATTTACATAGGCTTACATAATTGCTATTTTGGTGTTTTCTGAACAACTTTTAAGGCAATTTTTGGTAAAATCTTTTTTTTTTATTTTGACTTCTTTGCCAAGTATGAAGCATTTTCGTTGGCAAATTTTCGATTTGTCTGTGTCAAGACATAGGCCTAATTATTATTAGCCTCCTAAAGAGGTTGAAAACTTTGAAAAAATTGTTTTCGCATATTATTGCTTTTTGCGATGATTCGAGATATTTCCGTGATGTTGGCCTAATAAAATCTGCAGGCCGTTGGAACAAGCATGCATTGTGAACTGAGTGGACTAGCTGCTTTTAATTCACTCTGGCAATTTTTGTTGCAGCGAATTGTGAAAAAAATTAAATACTGCACTTGTTGCGCTGTTAGTAAACAGAAAATCTATGAAAGAAAGTAACGAAAAATTGCGCAAACCGCCCCTTATCCTCGTTTATATTTCAATGGGTACAGGTCTTTAGGTCAGTATTACAAATTTGTGAAATCCTCCATCGCAATTTACTGTAGAACCCTCAACCCAAGCAGAGCAATGAGGGTAAGGACTTACGGGTAACGTCTAGTTGGCCTACCAGCCCCCACATTCGGTTAGGGTTAGGTTTGGTTAGGATTAGATTTGGTTGGGGTTAAATTTAGTTAGGGTTCGGTTCAGTTACAACCCTAACCCTGAACCCTATAACTTTTTATCCCTAACCCTGAACCCTATAACCTAACCTAATCTCAGTGTTGGGTAGGACTCGAGTCCAGATTTTGAAGACTCGGACTTGGACTCGGACTCGTAATTTTCACTTTGGACTTGGACTCGAGTTTTTTTTTTTTTGTTGGTGTCTTGGATTTCGATGTTGTGAAATGGTGATGCAAGTACACTGGTGAGGTTTTTGATTTGTCTATCTATGGCAAAGTCAGCAGCTGCAGCACTATCCATCATGCCAACGTTCTTTTTTGTGATTTTAGCGTTAATTTGATTACGTCATTTTCGACCCTTCTCACTCGTTGTTTCCGGCTGCAGCAGCAGGTACCTGCGAAGGTGCCAAGAAAGCCGAAATCAAAGAGTCCACACTCTCGTCTAGTTCATTAATCGTAAACTAGCGCCATGGCCTGGTGGTTAAGAGCGTTCGCCTTGGAAGCTGGTAGGCTGGGTTCTATTCTCAGTCGGGTCAAACCAAAGACTTTAAAACTGGTATCTGCTGTTACACTTGCTAAACGCTCAGCAATTAAGTGTAGCGCGGAGGATGAAATAAACAGAGAATAAAAATACGTCAGTGAATTCTTGACAAAACTTAGTCCTAGCGCTAAAGGACCGTAGTAGTTATAAAGCGCCATAAAACCACACAACATTTCATTTCATTTATCGTAAATGAAAAAAAGCCACGACAGAATGCACGTTGTAGTCAGTTTGATTTGATTTTAGAGCAAGTGTTAGAGCACTGACTTCAGTGATGGTTAGAGCTTGAGATGAGACCACAAACAGAGGAGATGGCTTGAGAAATAATTTTGAAAGCAGGCCAACACTTGACATTGTTGAATTTCGATAGCTAGCTTACAGTTTTTAACGTCGTGGTTAATTTGTATTACCATGTAAGCAAAAATTTCTGCGTTGCATTTGTGTAACTTCCACAAATTGCGTTTGTATTACGTCTTCTTCGAAGAATTGGTTGATCCCACTTCCACCATATATGCTGGAACTGAGCTTTGTGACCGTAAAAATTCAAAAAAGTTCATGCATAAAACACACACGGACGAGGGCTTAAATTTTTTCATACAGCGACCTTGCACTCGGACTCAAAAATTTTTCATGCCGTGGACTTGGACTCGACACTGCTGGACTCGGACTCGCATCAAAAACATTTTTACCCAACTCTGCCTAATCCTAACCAAACCTAACCCTAACCGAACCTGGGGGCTGATTCTAGACGTTACCCAGAACTTACCACCGCAATGGTGTCGACGAGTGGCTGCAACGTGTGGTGGAATTATTATTATAGTTTTACCTTCTTTTTTTCGATACCGCTGAGCTTTTCTGTCAAAAGGCGAGGAGGGAGCATATAGTACAAAAGCCGTCAAAAGAATGTGGCATGTTTCAGTCACTGATCAACATTTTGTTCTTTTTTGCCAAAAGGCAAAGTCAAAGAGGGGGTACACAATGGCTTCTTAAATACGCTTCGGCCTACTAATTAAAGGGGAGTGAAACGTTGTCTGGCAAGCGATTGCTGCAGAACCAACTGCAATATAAGCGCCCGGAGGAACTCCGACGGCCCTACTTGAGCGAAGCTTCCAACCAACCTTGTAACATGAATTAATTTGTTTTCAACTCTTTGGCGACAGGGAAAAAGCTTTGAAATGAAATAAACCTAAATAGACTGAATAAAACACTTGCCAACGCAGGTTTGGCGTGAGTAAAAAAACTGAGGTTTTCGTTGGTAAAATAAAATTGGCCCGAACCATAAACTCAATAGAACGAATCTGTTTGTTTGTTTGTTTATTATGTGCGTGAATAAAAACAATAAAGGCGCATTAACAGCACAGGTTTTTTTGCGCCTGAACTCATAGTAGTGATAAAGTAAATAAATTTTTTGTGGAAAGGAAATGTTAATACAGTAGTAATACCAGACGTCAGTAGTAATAAATAAATAATGGTGAACTAAAAAAAAAACTCAATTTTTAAAAAGGAAAAGGAGTCATCTTCAGCGACATCAGGCGCCTGATATCGCTGCAGAGACTCGCCAAAGGGAAAATTAGCAAAATTATTTCGAAGTCTTGCATTAAAAAAGGAGATTGTCGATATTTATTATAACGACACAGTGCAACGTATTTAAAAAGTGAACTTTATTTTTTTATAAAAAGGATCTTGAGAATTGCTTTGTACCGCCAATCAATTACACTGGTCAACACACATTTTTGTGCCAGAAAAGTTTCAATGGTTGTAGGGTATTTTGATGTTGCTGAATCCGAAAATGGCATTGGTTTTTCCGAATTGGCTCTAGTTTTTGAGATATTCCATACTTTTGTTTCAAAAAAGTGCTAAACATATGCAAATTTTAGCATTGGCATTCTCTTTATGCTACAACTTTGATAAGACTGTATCCGTCTTCTCAAGCATATCCACACAGTATTCTTTCATTGTTGATGCTATACCATGAAAGACAGCAACCGTTATCGCAGAAAGTCTTTTGTATGTAAACCATGTTTAATATGAAAAACAAGCAAAAATCAGAAAATTAGGCAATGTTAGCAATAAACAGATTTTTGTAATACAAAAACCGGTTGAGTCAAAGCACAAACACTACTTTCAGTAAAGATCAAAGCATATTGAGTAAGCTATCAAAGTGCATTAATCAATTAAGAAAAAAATTAGTCGATGTTTACAAATTTTCTTTTGTAAGACTTTCCGGAATATAACGCGGCCAAGTAGTCACGTTGAAGACTCCAACAGTAATCAGCCATCATGTGGGCATCCCACCTGCCCTGGTACCTCTCTTCCATGACTTTAATGTCCTGGTGGAACCTTTCTCCATGCTCTTCACTTAGATCACCGAGGTTTGCGGGAAAACGATCTAAGTGGCTGAAGAGATAGTGAATCTTGATACTCATCTTCACACCTAAATCTTTGAACTTGGAAAGCATGCCTTCCACCAACTCTTGGTAATTTTCAGCTTTTCGGTTTCCAAGGAAGTTCTGTGTGACTAAAACAAACGATTGCCAAGCAGCGGACTCCGTGTCTGTCATAGACTGCACAAAACATGGATCTTTTATGAGTTTGCGAATCTGAGGACCATCAAAAATGCCTGCTTTCAGCTTTTGGATGGTCAAAGCAAGAAATGCTCTGCAAATATAGTTGAAGCAATCCCCAGTTACAGACAAGGCTTTCACAAACTGCTTCATCAAACCACGTTTGATATGCAGTGGTGGAAGGATGATTTTCTCTCTGGCAACTAAAGGTTCGTTGATCACGTTAGCTTCACCAACTCTCATGGAATCTCTAGGAGGCCATTCTTTTTTCACCCAATGATCATCACGCGCTCGACTGTCCCACAGGCAGATAAAACATGGATATTTTGTAAAGCCGCTTTGCTGGCCAAGCAAAAAATTCACCATTTTCAAGTCTACACAGATTAACCATTGGTGAGAGTCATAATCTAGTTTCTGTAATACCGTTTTAATGTTGCTGTAGGCTTCCATTAGTTTTGTTGAATGGCCAATTGGGAGAGATGCATACCTGTTACCGTTATGTAGCAATACACATTTTAAGCTTCTCTTTGAACTGTCTATGAATAAGCCACTCTGGAGCTCTATATTGTGGCACTCTCATTTTTAGTAGAAGCCCTTCAATGTCTTTGCAGTAAACAAGTTCGTCTTGCTCGCTAAAATACGGAAATAATTCTTTTTCTCTTGTTCGGTACAATGTTATCGAAGCTCCTGTTCTAAGGCAGTTTTTGTCTTTGAGTCGGGATGCAAGAATTTCTGCTGCTTCTTTGGATAAGTTGAGATCCCTGACAAGATCACTCACCTCTTCCTGCTTGAATTGTTCCGGAACTGATGAACTACTTTCAAACACACTTCTAACGCTGTCACTTGCAGAGCTTTCTACCTCTTTATGAAACTGAAACTCATCATATCCCATGGATATGTCAGGTAAATCACTAAATTCAGGCACAGGTACTTCCTCACAGTGAGGCACAGGTAGCCGAGCAGATTCTAAATCGGGGTAGTTCCAAGAATTTTTCTTGTGACGATTAAATCCTTTTAGGTTCACCAAACAGAAGTAGCAGTCATCGAAATGGTTTTTTGGTTCCCTCCAAACCATCGGTACACCAAATCTAAGACTTGCAAGCGTACCATTAGTCCACTTTCTCAACTTTTCTACACATGCTTTGCAGACAATATGAGGTGGCCATAGCTTATCTTGGTCACCAAGCTTCACTTTAAAATACGCAAGATACACTTTCCTCACAAAATCAGTGATAGTTTTCCTTTGTTTTTTGAATGTATATTGCCCACAGATGTAACAAAACTTGTCAGGATCATTGCAACAGCTTCTTCGTGATGAACTCATAGCTCTTGAACACAGCTAAATCAATATGTAGAATTCAATATCCAAAGTACATATAAATCTGTGATAAAGAATAAATACTGTACTAAATTGCAACAGGTTGTCACTATCAGTTTAGTTATAGGGAAATACATACCTATCAGTGGCTAATCTAAGCATATGGCCAAACCTTCACTAATAAACCCAATTCTTACTTCAATTGCAAAACCTTCCATAATTTTCAAACTTTAGTTACGTGAGTATGAGTTCAAACTAGACTGATAATATTCCTTTCTCTGGCTACAGAGCTATTAAACTTTGAACTACTAGTTAACAAAAATAGAGCTACAAAATGAGATACTGACATGATCTGCCATGACATGATAGCTGAAGGGAGTGCAGACATACATGCGGTGAGCATCACAAAGAAAATGCAGCTTATCAGAATGATAAGCCTACTATTGCACTCCTATCACCTGGTTTACTGTCTGATGGTGTACAGTTTTCCGAAAGCTGAGGAAATTTTTTATTTACTGGCATGTTTATCCTCCTACCACGAGAAAGCGATAAATGCGCTATACGAGCTCGCTTAGGAGTTGCCGGCCATCTGTCTACCACACCAAGATGGGGAAATCCCGCTAAGTGCCTTTCCCAACGGCACAACAAGTAAACTTGCCGGCTTGTTCTCCACACTGTTCCTTCAGTGCTGAACGTCAAGCAGGGAAGCTGTGATTACCAATGTTAAAGTCATTGGTTTGATCCGACTCGGAATCAAACCCGAGTCTACAGCTCAAGAGACAGACGCTCCATACCACTCGGCCATCTGAGCTGTTAATCACTTCTAAAGCTAAAGATACCACACAACAACATTCACCATTCACACAGCTAAATAATGTGTTCTATGGAAAATGGAGTCTGAAGTAATAAATCGCGAAAGAGTGTTTTTAAGGAGATTCTTTTTAAGGAGATTCACTGAAGAAACAAGCTGTTGTAAGTCGGAAAATGTCTAGAAAAAGCATATTTACGAGTCAAAGTCAAAAAAAAATTTTTTTTGAAATCTACAAAAAAGGCGTCTTATAACTACTTTAAATTTTCTGCCGTCCTTGTTCTCATGATTAAGCTTAGGTTTTAGGTTGTATTCAAATACGTAAAAATCAACCAATCAAATTCGAAACCTACTGAGATAAAGACAAGTGAACATCTCGTAATCATATCGAACAAGTAGAAAAACATTTCGGAGGGCGCATCCATATCACTAGGGCTACGCCTTGCGCAACTCTGTTTAACATTACTTAAGCCACGTTGTACGCAGGCTGGTAAAAAATCTATTCAGGTCCTGACACTTTCTCTTACAGTTATACGTAATCTCATCAACGGACGGTAGACTAATCTTTGTCGGCTTTTGTAGCCATGATTGTTCTAGTAATAACTTCATTTAGGAATGCAATAAAATAAATTGGATTACCGAGCATAGAGTTATCGCAAAAGTTAATATCATCCACTGACTGCGTTTGTATTTCACAATTTTGTTGAGCAGTTTCAACGGATTTGTCTATTCCGGTCCTGACACTTTCTCTTACAGTTATACAACCTCATCAACGGACGGTAGCCTAACGCAAAAAGAACAGACAAAATTATTGAAAAGCTTTTACTCTGAATTGCCTTTCAAAAACTAAAACATTTGGAAATAGTCATCGAAAAAACAACTCCTCTTCGGCTTCAAAATATCTTTTCCTATTGGAAAAGGATCTTTCTATTGCCACGCTTGACGGGATGGCAGCATTGTATTTTAAAAACAAATCTTTTTAACGATTGCTGCGGAAGGTATAGTTGTGCAGACCTCACCTTTTTTGATTTTTTTTTGTTACAGAAGATTTTGCAAAAGTACCGAGTACCTCCTAAAATTGAGAAATAAAAGTACCGACATTGCGGGACCAGTACTAAAAATGTACCGCGGTGCAAAAGTACTGAAGCGGAGCTAAGGTACCGCCCACCTATGTTTATGAGCTACAGCAGCATCTTAAAAAGCAAACGCTAGAATTAGTTTTTTTAAAAAATGCGCCACAGCTGTGCACCAGAACATAAATCGAATTGACGGTTTCAAATTCTTGAACCCAAACCGAATTTGAACCTTTAAATTTTTGCTTCTGCGAACCTGAACCCGATAATTCAAAGTAACATAGCCTATTTTTAATTTTAACCGGAACTAATCCTGCAAAATCAAACAACGAAAAACCTGAACCGGAGCGAAACCGCTAAAAATAAAATTTGCAGAACCTGAACCTAAACCCGGAGCGATATTTCGAGCAGTTCGATGCCGTGGCTTATACTGAACTGAAAATTCATCAGTGATTAAAAGAGACTGCGAAGTGAGCTTGAGCTCTTCGAGTCAGCAACCATCCGTTGCATACGTCAGTGCGATCGGCTCCAGCCGCGAATTGAACCCGTCACGTAGGATTTGTCTCCTGCGCGCGGTACTGCTAGGCCATGGCTTAGATGTAATGTTGCTGTTCCATATTTTTATTTCAACATTGCATTAATGAAATTTACAACGAGTTTCTTGTCTAGTTTGTTTGATTGTTACAATGGTAGCTAACAACGTCATTATCTATTAGACTATGAACGCAGCTCGGTAGAGCTTATACCTACTTTTATTTTCTGCATGTAGTTCAACCGGTTTAACAATTTTTATTAGTTTCTTGCAAATTGCAAAAACAAAAAATTTAAAAGTGGCAACATTACATCAGATATTCTTCAAAAACAGACGTAAAGGAAGTAACACTGTTTGTGGACTCAATGGCGAAGCCAGGGGGGGACATGGGGGCTATGCCTCCACCCCCCAATCCATCCCGGACGCAAACAAGGATTTTGGTAATTATGATAAATACTTGTCATTGCGAGATTGCTTTCTTGCTGGGCTTTTAATAAGTGGGTTTACAAAGGAAAAATCCGATACAACTTCGCTTTTTGCGTTGGCTAGACTTAGGCCTATGATGGTGCAGCCGCAATGGCCAGCGAACGGTCAGGCGTCACTTCAATTGTTCAAAACGAATCTCCGTTGGCATATTATTTTCACTGTGCTATGCATTGCTTAAATTTGAGTGCTTCTGCAGCTGTAAAAGTTTCAGCCATACAAAATGCTGAAAAAGTTGCACGAAAAATAGTTAAAATGTTTAAGGCCAGTGCGAAGAAAACAGCGTTGTTAGTGTTGCATCAAAGACGATGTCTCTAGTCAAGAAAAAGCAAAACGTCATCTTGTCGGCTTATGTGAAACCCGGTTCGTAGAACGCCATGTTTCGATACCGGCATTGGTGGCGGAAGCGGGGCAGTCCTGTCCCCCCACTTTTTTTCAGGGGGGGGGGCTGGGGAGGCCCTAATTTACGCGTTTATTTCTACAATAATATCTCTGCATGAATGTATTTGAAACTTGATAGGTAGACTTACCATACGCTAAAAAATGCCCAAATGTCCTCCATTTCGGTATTTTGAATAGTGAAGACATGTCAAAACATATACAGGGTGTCCATAAATTTTAACTTTATTTGTGCACACGGACTTTATGGACACCCTGTACTTACGCAATTCAAACTACGGCCTGAAGACGTGGTAATTTCTTTTGCTCTTCACTTGATTTTGGGTAAAAAATTGATCTTTTGGCCCCCCTCACTTTAGAAATGCTTCCACCATTGCTGGATACCGGTGATGCATTCAAAATTAGGGGGCAAAAAATTTCAATAAAGTTTGCCTGACAACTGTTCAAAATGCGCTAAAATCAAAAGTTGCAGTAGGCCTACGTGAATTTTCCAAAAATTTCCGGAGGAGCCTACCCCGGACATTCTAGAGCCTTTTTTTGTTCCTCAACTTGCTTCAGATTAATTCTGCCGAAAAAAATCTACGCTAGAAAAAATGTCGAAATTTGGTGCCCCTTCCTTAAAAAATTCTGATTACGCCTCCGATATGAAACAATTTCAAAGGGCTTACTTACGCCCTTTTCCGCGTCTAGACGTCTACCGTTTGTGTACTTATAGTAGTAGGCCTAAACATTCGACCTGATTGAAAATTGCATCCCCCCACCAAAATTTTCCGGATCTACTCCTGGCCTGAAGTAAGCACGCATAGGCTAAATCGAAAATGCGCTAACAAGTTGCATCATATTTGGTGAAGAACTCCGAATGAAGGGCAAAAAGTTTGATCAAAATTTCTTCAAAAAGCACTAAAAAAACCATTACACTATCAAAAAAATTTCAAAAATTTTCCGGGAAAGCATGCCCCCGGACCCCCTAGAGTCGTTTTTTCCCCAATTTGCTTCAAATTTACTTTGCCGGAACAATCATGAGCTTATGAAAAAGGTGACAATTTTGTGCCCTCCCTAAAAAAATTTGAAATAGGCCTACGCTTCTGACATGAAACACTGACGCCCTATTCCCGGTCTGAGCGTCTGACGTCTTTGTATTAATTAACACACAACCTAATTCAAATCTTTATCCCCACACCAAAATTCTCTAGATCCGTTTCTTCTGTTGGGTAATATTTTTTATACTTTGACCCCCCAGTTGAAAATCTTGGCTTCTGCTGTTGGGTAATATTTTTGAAACTTTGGTCCCCCAATTGAAAATCTTGGCTACGCCTATGTATGGACCACTGTAATTCTGGCGAAATAAAAAAGAGAAGGGAAAGAAAAACAAAAAAGGAAATAAAGTGTGCCGTGTGCAAATCCAAACCAACCACACAAGTGCTTCTGATTAATGCAAAATCAAAAAAAGAAGTCAAGAAAACAATAATTGCAACACTTTCCGACACACGGTCGTCTTATTTTAAACATTCATCATAAAGTAGACAAAATTCCCTTTCGCATGAAAATTGTCAAGTTGATGGCATAGTGCAACAACCACCGTCAGAATGACTTTGAACTTGAGCAAAACAATTCAAAAACATTTTTCGCGTGGTTTTTCTTCAAACAATCAAAAAATGGGGTCGGAATAAATCAATACTGCGACACTTTCCAACAAATGGCCGTCTTAATTGAAACATTCTTTTAAAACTATACAAAATTTTATTTCGCATGGATATTGTCAAGTTGATGACAAAGTGCAACAACCACCATCAGAATGACTTTCAACTTGAGCAAAACAATTCAAAACATTTTACGCGTTGTTTTTCTTCAAACAATCAAAAATGGTGTCGGAATAAATCAATACTGCGACACTTTCCGACACACGGTCGTCTTAATTTAAGTATTCATCACAAAGTAGACAAAATTCCCTTTCGCATGGATATTGTCAAGTTGATGGCAAAGTGCAACAACCACCATCAGAATGACCTTCAACTTGAACAAAAATAATTCAAATTATTTATTTTGCTCAAGTTCAAAGTCATTCTGATGGTGGTTGTTGCACTTTGCCATCAACTTGACAATATCCATGCTAAATGGAATTTTGTCTACTTTGTGATATTTAAAATAAGACGACCGTGTGTCGGAATTAAGTGTCGCAATCATAGGTGGGCAGTACCGCAGTACTTTAGTACCGCGGTACTTTTTTTTACTATTATTTTTTCATTGCAGAAGATTTTGCAAAAGTACCGAGTACCGCCTAAAAAATTGAGAAACAAAAGTACCGGCACTGCGGTACCGGTACTTTTTTCTAAAGTACCGACGGTACCGGTACTTTTTTCAAAGTACCGACGGTACTAAAAAAAGTACCGCGGTACTAAAGTACTGCGGTACTGCCCACCTATGATTGCGACACTTTCCGACACACGGTCGTCTTATTTTAAATATCACAAAGTAGACAAAATTCCATTTAGCATGGATATTGTCAAGTTGATGGCAAAGTGCAACAACCACCATCAGAAAAAATAATAATAAAAAAACGTAAAGTCTGCACAATTGCACCTGTACACCTTCCACAGCAATCGTTTGAAAGATTTGCTTTTAGAATATAATGCTGCCAACCCGTTAAGCGCAGCAATAAAAAGATGCTTTTCCCAGGAAAAGATATTTTGAAGCAGAAGAGGAGCGGTCTTTCAGACGACCATTTCCAAACGCTTTGAAGGCAATTCAGAATAAAAGTTTTTCAATAATTTTGTCTGCTCTTTTTGCGTCACCGTCTGTTGATAAGGTTGTAACTGTAAGAGAAATTCTTAAGACTTGGGTAGATTTTTTATAGCCTGCGTACAACATGGTTTAAGTAGGCTAATGTTAAACAGAGTTGCGCAATGCGTAGCCCTAGGGAAATGGATGCGCCCGCCGAAATGTTTTGCTTGTTGTTCAATACGGTTCAGAAATGTCTACTTTATCTCTGTAGGCTCACTGATTTGATTGGTTGATTTTTACGTATTTGAATGCAACTCAAAACCTAAACTTAACTATGAGAACAAGGACGACAAAAAATGTAAAGTAGTTTTAAGACGTTTTTTTGCAGATTTCAAAATTAATTTTTTCGACTGTCACTCGCAAATATGCTTTTTCTAGATATTACACCGACTTACAACTCTCTTTAATACAGCTTGTGTCTCTAGTAAATCTTGAAAAAATGCAAAAATACAACATAATTGTGTAGTTTTTTTTGAAAATCCTATGGATGTAGACCTTATTATTAGCAAGCGGAAATCAATTTCGTTTTTTAAAGGCCTACATCCTAAACATTAACAGCCTGAGGCCTACTTTCACAGCATGCTACATTTTTGATACTAGTATTGCATTTTCTCGTGTCAACTTGACGATTAGGCCTATATATAATGTTTCAAAATAATCGTTGCTGATTATGACCGTCTATTGCAGCAGCTCTTCCCGTCTTACTTTGAAGCTTATTCGCTTTCTGTTAGTTCCGTTATGAGATTTTTCCTCACTCCTAACACGCATATGCATTTTTGCTCCACCTAACTTAATGGTATGCTATCTCACAAAGCAAAACGTGTCTTCGCTCTTACGCGACCCCATCTTCAAACATGTCTACGTACGGTGTACGCCCCTCTTAAAACTTGTTTCCTGATAAGGGGGTGATGAAAGTCTCCAACTTTCAAAAGGAAGCGGTCGAACAAAGATGTTTGAGGATCACTGCTCTACACCCAGGGTCTCCAGTCTCGCGATGAGTTTTCATATTGTCCTCGTCCATGGTCGCACATAGTATTGTCTATTATAACGATCACATGAATTTAACTTAAAGCTTTGAGTGCTTTCTGATAATCGCAGACACGAAAAAGCGCCATGAAAAAGTTAAAACGATTTACATTAACTGATGATCCGGTGTGGAACAAATTTCAAAAAACAGCAAAGCATGCCACTAATGTTATTGGCCCTCGGCTCCTCGAGCACTTTTACTCTATCAAATCTAGTATTATACTTCTGAAAAAATAATTGGATACCCCGCAGCTCTACACATTTCGATGTTAAAAACCTGTTTTTATTTAAATGACTTCCCTAAAAGGTTGATGTCATTACAATTTATGACGAACTCTTTCAATTGAAAACTCCAGCGTAAAGCTACTTCTACTTCTGGGGTCCCCGTTCATTTAAAATCCTTAAACAATCTTTTTGTCGCATTCTGCGCTGAAAGTGGTCTTCAATAAAAAACGTTTTCGTTTTATGCGTTGCGGCCCATAGCTATGGGCGAGGGAAATGGTTGCATCATTCTTCTGATTTTTGTTGCACTAACCTCTGACTATAGCTTATTTTGTATCATGTTTTGATGGTTGCTGCAAAGTTTGTGATTCGTGAATTGTGCAGTACCAAGTACTACCGGTAACACTACCATATTGAGTAATTAGATATTTAGCTAACTAATACTATAGGCCTAATTACTATGAAACCGTGCAGTTTTAATTAAAATTTAATAAAATATAGGGCAGTAGGGTAGAGTGGGGTAAAAAGCCTACTCGGGGTAAAACGCCAATGATCTTTATTAGCAAATATATTGGATATTATAACGTCATATTACCCTCTTGTCAACATGTCTATCTGCGCTGCTTGTAGGTGTGTTTAGACCAGTGGTTCTCAAACTTTTTTAAAAAAATTACGCAACGGTCCCCTAGCAATTTTTTTAATGGCTCACGGTCCCCTTGAAAAATTAACACAAATAAACACAAAACAACACGTTGTTTTTTTATTGTATCAATGTGACGAGGGCACTTGCTTCTTTGCAAACTTATTCAAGGAAAATGAACAATTTACCAGAGTTAGACTAAAATCACACATTGCAGTATCCTTCTCTGAAACCAATACTGCTGCCGCCACCCACCAGGTTTTTACTTTTAAGCCATCCGCAAAAAAACTTGATCCTTTTTGCTACTGCACGTTCTCCATCATTCGCAGACTTCACGCTAAAGGAGCCATTGCACTAATGTGACATCAAATTGCTTCTTGTGATATCATAAATGCCTATGTAGCCTGTAAGGTTTCATGACAAATTGTGTTTGTTAAGTTGATTGGAAGAAAAGTTGCCTGAAAACTTAATTTTACACAAAATTTTTTCTTCAGGATCGTCGTTTTAATTTTTTTGGAAGGTGCTTCGCGGTCCCAGAAAATTTGTCTCGCGGACCCCAAAAGGACCGCGGACCCCAGTTTGAGAACCACTGGTTTAGACAGAAAGAAAAAAAAAACTGGTAAAGTTTTATGATAAATTATTAATTTTCTGCTGATTTGTTATAAGCATAGTGGGTTAACTGACAAGCTATGGTGTCGCTTTTAAGGTATTTAGGCGAATTGTAACAACTTTACATTAGAGATTATTGTGATTCCTTCAGGTTTTGTTGGTTATTTTTGACAAATTGCCTGAAGCACCTGATAAATCCAGGTTAATTAAAAATGGCTGCCCTTGGGTAAAAAGCCTACCATGCATAGGGGGCAAAACGCCTGCTGTAGGCGTTTTACCCCACCCGGTATACTTTGTGCTAAAAACAAAAATGGTTTTATTGAAACGTAAAATTTCCTCAAGATGTTGGCTTGGAAAGTTTTTGAAAATTTGCATACTGCAATGACCATTTTAGGGCTTTTTGAACAATTTTTAAGGAAAGTTTGTCATATTTTTGGCCCCTAACTTTGAGTGCTTCACCAATGATGCATTTTGTGCGCACAGTTTCGATTATGTACGTCGTCATTTGAGACTCAATGGGGAGGGGATTGTAACCCACAAACCCCCCTCCCGCCCGGTGGCTACGCCACTGGCAGTCACTACAGACAATGCAAAAACATTTTCGGAGTTTATGTCTGAAAGCAGAAGCTTGGCAAAAAATAAGTGAAAGGAGGCTGCAACCGTTATTAGTTTGAGAAATTATAGACTGAAAGTTAGGTTTTAGCATCTTATTACAGAGCCAAATGGGTGGGTCATGGGACCGTGTTCCCCCCTGCGTGCGCCCATGTTGCTTGCGTAGTAATGCCTACACTGCATTCGCACGCTGAGTGTGAGCGATTCAAATAACGCAACTACGAAGAAGAAAACAGTGCGCAATTGTGACATAATACACATTAAAATCAAATCTTTTTTATACTCGCGGGAATACACCAGTTAAAGCGCAAACGAGATGGCGGGACCCTTTTACGCAACTTTGCGCCTAGGCAACACAGTAAGATGATTTACGATTAGCAAATAAGCGATATAGCCTAGTAATAGTTGTTCAAAACAATTAAGAAAAATAATTACATAAAGCTTATCCAAAATGCCGCCCCCCGGGCGTTTTGCGCGAGGCGGACCGCCCCCCCCGCCCTCTATTGCTACGCCACTGGTCACAGTGTATTCATTATTACTAACAGTGGAACCACTCTCTGTGCTCAGTGTCCGGAACGAAAGTCAGAATTGAGAGTACATCTGTTCAAATCGTGTTGCCCATTCCTATACTGAGAAATAAAAAAAATAATGGTGAGCAATTTCATTGCATTTATTAGACTATAAACTGCTTGTCACTTTCTTTTCTTTTTTTCTACGTAGTTAACCAATCTGCAATGTGTGGCGAATTTATCAAAATAATGCATTTGCCGTCTCTAATTTTATTCACTATATTTTACGTCTAATCATACAAATGCTTTAACTATGAATTTCAAGTCATTTTCGATGATGATATCACAAACACGTCAATTTCGATGTCTCATTTGCATAATAAAAATTTTTGCCTAATTTTTAACGTTATGTCCCGCAGTGGCTCGCTGGCGCCGCAGTGCGACCATGCTCTTCTTGCAACTTATTCAGATTACATCTTTATGAAAATATTAATTTACCGCGCAAATATTAATATTTCCCGCTTCGCTGCAATTGGCCAATTTTGTGTCTGACGTCCTTGTCCATTTCGATGTTCAAAAAAACTATAAATAGAGGTAGCTGGCGGCATTCAGTAAGTCTAGCTTGTAGGGGTGCGCTATGTGTTCTGATTTATTGTCTTTTTGGTTAAATTTTAATGAAAAGTTGCTGCTGAACTACTGCTTGAAAATTGAAGAAAAGAAGATCCAGAAGCTTTCCAGCAATCCGTTTGGCAATCTACGTTTCGTAGCAACCCTAAAAGAGTTTGGTAGGCTACTGCGCAGCAGCTAGTCTACCAAAGGGTTGCTGCTACCTATCGGGCCTTCCATCCATTTCCATCGAGAGTGTTCACGCGCGGCTACGGCCGAAGTTGCGCTTTCGCAAGTGGGGCACATTTAAAAGAGTATAGGCTAGACCTACTGGCTAGCCTGCGCCCACTACTAATTAGTAACCCCCCGTTACGCACATTACAATCCCCGCCACTACACACCACACGCAATTACCTTATCGCCACAAATGACTCCTTGACAATTTTAAAAACAAAAAATATAAACAGCAAATTTTGGAAACGGCAATAGAACAGATGAACTTCTTTAAAAAGTAATTATTACATCACAGCATTTGCTGCATTTTTGTGGACACAGGCCTACGTAACAACTTTTTTGTTAAGTGGATCCATTGTGAGAACTATAACCACAACACTACTACAAATCAACACTTCTACAAATCAATGAAACCCTTACTTCATTTGTGGCGATTTCAATTTACCCTCGATTGACTGGACTGTTCCTGTCAGTCTTGGCGGTGTTTCTTCTGAATACTTTGTGGAGCTGTGCTGTGATCAGAATTTCATACAGCATGTTTTGCAACCTACACATAATAGTGGCAACATCCTTGATCTTGTACTCTGTGACTGTTGCTATGCCACGACATGGTTGGTATCCTTTGAAATATGTCCTCCTTTTTCTAATACCTGTGACCATTCTGGGCTCCTGTTCAGGATTGATATTGCTGGTCCTAAACATGTCCGAAAGACTTCTTTTTCTGTACCACATTTCAAAAAAGCTTGCTACAAAACTATGTGTTCCAACCTCTATGCCATTGATTGGACTCATATTATTTCTTTTTGCAATGACGATATTCAGGTCTTGCATGACTCCATTATTTGCAACCTACACCACATGATCGAAACCAATGTTCCCTTCAATACGATATCTACTAAAAGTAAATTGCTACTTAAGAAGAAACTTTACATTGATCGTCAATCAAGTCCTTTCCATAAAGCTGCTTACAAGAAATGTTCCAAAGATTATGATATGGCTATAGCCAGTTGGTGCGATAAAATTGAAAGATCCATTTGTAGTAGTCACAACCCTTCCTCTTTTTATGGTTATGCCAAGCGCAAATTAAAAGCCAGGCCAGGCATACCTTCCCTGAGATGTGACGGTCAGGCCCTTGCTGAATCTGATCTTGCTAAAACTAATCTCTTCAACGAAACTTTTCATAATATCTTTCAAGCTGACAATGGCCATCATCTTCAGCTTGCTCGCATTGTTCCACATCACCAAAGTCTATGTGACATAGACATTTCCACTGATGATATCTCCAGAGCGATTCACAGAGTTCCTGATAAAGTATCTCGTACGCCTGATGGTATTCCAGCTTATTTTTTGAAGAGTTTCAGGCCCTTTACTTGATGTCATTTGTTTTCTCTTTAAACTTTCTTTATCTAAAGGTGTTATTCCTTTGCAACGGAAATCTGCAATTATTACTCCTGTTTTCAAAAAAGGTTCTCGTGACCTTACCTCAAACTACCGCCCTGTGTCTCTTACTTGTGTCCTTTGTCGTGTATTTGAACATATTGTTGCTGATCATCTTTTATATCACCTTTCTCTCCACAACCTGATTAGTGCTAATCAATTTGGCTTTCTTCCTGGTCGTTATTCCTGCTCTCAGCTTCTTTCTGTATTCAACTGTTGGTCTCACTTGTTAGATACCCACGAAGCTTTTGATGTCATTTATACTGATATTGCAAAGGCTTTCGATAGTGTTACTCATTCCAAACTCTTAAATGTTCTTCTCTCTTATGGTATTGAAGGTAAAGTTCTTGACTGGATTAATTGTTTTTTGTACAACCGCGTTCAATCTGTATGTATCAATAATTGCTATTCTAATAGTCTTCCTGTGCTTAGTGGAGTTCCTCAAGGCAGTGTCTTGGGGCCCCTTCTTTTTATTATTTTTATTAACGATGCTGTCAAAGTTACCTCTTTATCTGGTCCTTTTTGTGGCACGTTTTTGTATGCTGATGACGCTAAGCTTTTTAGTAATAACCCTTCCCAGTTGCAGCATGCTCTAGATTGTTTTTCATCCCGGATTTGCGAATATCAGCTTTGCTTGGCTCCTGCCAAATGTGCTCATTTAGCTTTTTCTTGACACTCGGCAAATAAGATTCAAAACGTCTTTCATATTAATTCTGAACCTGTGCAAACTACTTCTAAAGCTAGAGATCTTGGTGTGTTGGTTGCCGATAATCTGAAATGGTCTTCTCATATTAGTCACATTCATTCTGTTGCTTCACATCTTAGTTATATAGTTCTGTGCGCTTTTTCTACTAAAAACATTTGGACTTTATTGAAAATCTATGTTACATATATTAGGCCTAAGCTTGAATACAATTCTTCAGCTTGGAGTCCATATCTGAAAAAAGACATCAAGCTCATTGAGTCTGTCCAAAAACGTTTTACTCGTAATGTTTTTGTTCGTTGCAACCTGCCTTTCATTTCTAACGTGGATCGCCTTATTAAACTTGGAATTAAATCTCTGGAGTACCGTAGACTTGAATTCGACCTGATTCTTATGAACAAGATTAGTCATAATTTGTGTGATCTGAATTTTTCTGATTGTTTTGTATTTCAAACTTGTGATTATAATTTGCGTCGACACGATTTTACAGTTCAGTCACTTTTTCATAATGCCAGTCGTGACCAATTACGTCATTTTACTTTAATCATATAGTTGGTACTTGGAATCGGCTTCCTGATGTTCTAGTTTCCGCTTCTAATCTGTCTATCTCAGAGGCGTAGCGTAGGGGGGGCAGTGGGGTACATATGCCCCCGGGCGCCAAGGTACAGGGGCGCCAAAATAGGGCGTGCAAAAATTTCACAAGGGTAAAAAGCCGGTCACAAGCAAGATTGCACCGGCGGCAGACATCGTCTGGTAGTAGTAGACTGGTACGCACCGTAGGGGAAGGTGGGGCAAAACGGGACACGGGGCAAAACGACAGTGGCGTAGCGAGGGGGGCGTACCTAGAAGTTCTTTCTATACTCTTTTTTTGACGTATTCACACAGATTTTAAAAACTACTTCGTGGATTACTGTATTGTAATGTATGCTGTTCGCAAAGGATTCAAATCACGCCTTACTTCCGACCACAAATCACGCACCAAAGAGGCGCACAAAACAGTGATTTTATACACTCCAGTTTCGACGTAATCTTTTAAACTTTAAAACAATCAATTTCTTGCAATGCATCTGACACCTGTATATGCTTTTGGGGGAGGAGTGAAATCACACTTTACACCCGATCACAAATCGCCCGTTTACTCTATTATGACATCACAAAGAGGTTTGAAACTGCGCGTACATAGTTATTCGACTTTGCAGCAATTAAACAGAAGGAAATAGAACTCCACTCGAAAAAAAGTAAAGAAGCGATAGATATCTACAGTATTAGATTTTCATTATTTTAGCGTTAGATGGATGCTAAAGATTGTTGGTAAGTCGATTAAGATACGCGTATAATCGCTCGCTGTAATACTGTGCTAAACCTACACCACAGTGATCCTAAACTTTTTTAACCAATAGGCCGTTTCTGATAATACAGCGGACGAGTGCCGATCGAAGCATTAACTAAATTGAACCTTGGCCTCAATGGCCTTTTCTGGGTGTTTTCTTTTGTAGTTTGTATTGTTTTGCTGCCGTGACTGGTGTGTAGACTGTGATTTCCAATGCGGATATTTTGAATATTTGACAGCAATCACAGAATGAGAAAATAGGGAAAAATCTCGCAATTTAGGGGTTGCGAAGCGCAGCCCCGTTGCTGCTGCTGAGATGATTTAGTTCAAAAAATCAAATCTTCCTTATACTCGCCGTATTACGCCGAAGCGTGTAACGAGTTGTGGGGCCCATCTCCGCGGCTTAGCGCCTGGGCTACACAGCTCCGAAGAAACGTCGCAACGGTGGCGAGTCGTTGGCGACACTGTGCCGATTTGACCGGTCCGGGAATCGAAGCCCTGACCTCCCGCACCGAGAGCGTGCGCTAAGCAACTGAGCTAACGGCCGGTTATGATTTAGTTAAAAATGTGAAAGAATTGCTGCATCGTAGGATAAAATTGTAGCTAACACTTGATTGCCTATATGAAATGCAATTCCGTTTTCTGGATAGCCTTTTTTTCAGATCGACGGTCAAACTTCTTGTTCAGATTTTGAGCGAAAAAGCTTTGCAGTTTGATGTGGGCAGCTTTCCCCAGTGTGGGCCCCTAGCCGACCGTTAAGATGTTGTCGTCTCCAAAAAAAAGAAGAAAGGTCTTCACCCGCAATTCTCTGCCCTTGAATGGAATCTTGGTCCCCTTGACGGCTTAGTCGTCTCCGAAAAAAAGGTCTTCACCCAAAATTCGGTGAACTCAAATGGAAACCGTGGACCCTTGACGGTTATGTGGCCTCTCCAAAAATAACAAAAAGGTCTTCAACCATAATTCGGGGCTTTCAAATGGCATCCGAGGCTCTTCGACAGCTAAGGGGATCTCCCACCACACTACTTTGGGACCTCTATGATGGGCCCCTAAAATGCTCTTTCATGGACTCCTACACACCCATGGGCCCGGGGCAGATTTCCCCCTGTAATCCCCAGCCCCCTTCTTTTAAGCCCTGGATGGGGGGGTCCTGTAGTGTGTCTTTTGTATCCTTGACATTCAGTTGGGACGATCTATTTTACAGTATTAGAGCAAAAAATGTAATTTTGGCAAAAAGCTGCCAATTTCGTTCTGCATGTCGCTCCACAATGTCTTGTGATTGTACTCAAGGGATTAGGCTACATGTGATGTTTTCACCGGCCCGCCTCTGGCTCAGAAAAATTGCCGCACCGTTAAATATAATATCTCTAATTTGTAAAAACAGATAAGCGTTTTTAGAGTTTACATAGTTAGCGATTAAACTGGTAGGAAGGTTATGCCAAAAAAAGAGAGTGGAGCTCAGGGTCGAAAACGGCGAGCCCAATTTGAAGCGTTTTTGAATGAATCTAGAGAATTTATGAAAAAATATTTTAAAAGTAGTAACTATGCAAAAAGACAATCGGCCGATATACGAAGACAAGACGAATCTGCTGGTATAGATAATTATAGAATTGTAAAACACAGGGGGCGCAAAATTTTTGTTTGCCCCGGGGCGCAGGATACCCTCGCTACGCCACTGGTCTATCTATAAGACCAAATTGAAAAGTTATGATTTACACACTATTGCTTCACTTGTTTACTGATTTTATTTTTCTGTTAATTATTTGCTGCTTTATTTCGTTTTTTCCTCGCATGTCAGTGTGCCTGGGTGTTAACCTATCACCATTGCGTTGTAATTCAATAAATAAATAAAATAAGTAGCCCACTCTGTGCCGGTACGTAACAATGCTACGGTACTTGTTAAGTGGGTCCACTGTAAGATCTATGTTTACCGGTACGTTGTGGCTGTGAGCTGGTGAGTAAAATAATGAAGTGGTCAAAGTATTCATGCTGTATCATTATGTAGAGCATTATGTAGAGCAATGCTAGGTTTCAGTATCAGTATGTAGAGCAGTTGTGTCTCTTTGAGAAAGCTGTCTGCATCTAAAATAAACCGTCCAAGAGAGGCGACAAAAGACAAGTACAGCATAAGATAAGATAAGGTAATTTTATTTTGAACAACTCAATACACCACACCAAATCGAACGCATTTAGATAAACAACAACAAAAACTACACTAAGCAAATCTAAATTACATTAAACAACGATAATAAACGGATACAGAAAATAAACGCGCACATAAACAAAAAGGTAAGGTTTCACGAATTGTTGCAGGAAGCTGCAAAGGGACCTCTCGGTCATCGAGTCGGGCAGCTCCCTTGCAGTCAATTCAGGCTGCTGGACGTTTACATATATTTCCTGGATTACTTTTTGTGCTATATTACGTTTCATTGTATTTCTCTTAATCTTAAGTGATTTGAATGCTATCACATTTAGATAGTACAAGCTATTATTCTAATACTTTGAAATTAAATGCTTTTTGAATTTAATTTTAAACTGTATAAAAGACAGTATTTTCATCTCTTGTGGTACCGAGTTCCAAATTATGACTCCTTCAAATTTATAAGATCTCTGCAATTTTTCTGATCTATAAAACGGTAAGCTCAGATTAAGTCCAGATGATGCCAACCGGGTTGTTCGTGAGTGCACAGAGTTGCGAGATTGGGCTACCTATCGCCAATTGGGCTACTTTTAATCATGATTGGCGACTGAAATTTTAGATTGGCGACTTGCGACTTTTTGGGCTACTTGCGAGCAAGTTTTGGCGATTTTTTTAATTATTGGCTACTTTTAAAAAAATGTTTTTTAAAAAACTGCGATGAATGGTAAGAGAAGTGTTTGATTTTGCAACACTGCGTCTGCGTATGTGGTGTTCGTACCACTGGTTCCTTATTAGGTGACAATGGGATGGGATAATTGGATGCTTTTTTGCAAGCTACTGAGGTCACGTGAGGTTTTTGAGCCAATCAGCCTACTTTTACCAGCGCATTAGATGATTAGAAATGATTCTTGGTTGTTATACGGTATTAAAGTGCACCGGTAGACAATAGTTAGTCATACCGTAATAATGATAAGGGCTTTTCAGTCTGCTGTAATACAGTACGAAAGTTTTTTTTGTGGGTAGCAAATTGGAAAATTAGTTTAATAATGAATCTTTTAATTTTTTGTTTTTTGTTTAAGCTGTGGCACTTATTGATTAGAGCAAATTAAAGAAAAACACAATTTAAAATATTTTGTATTTAACAGGTTAAACTGAGACTAGATTAATACTAAAACTGCTGTTTTATTTTTAACTTACATGAGTAAACAGTGTACTGCATAGGCTACTAGTACCCAGTTGCACATCCTTTTGCTTTGATCAGTTTCTCATTGCAACTCTTAGTGGCGTAGCCACGGGGGGAGGGGGTTACAACCCCCCCCCCCCATTGAGCCTCAAATGACGTCATACTTACTTCTTTCTCTGATATTTATTTTGAAGTGCTACAACATAACACCTGAGCCATTTAGAAGTGCTATACTTTGTCATTGATAATCTAGTTTTGTAATTGTCATAATAACAAGAATTACGTAGCATTGTTTCCTCAATTTTGTTTTTTGCCGTTATGCTTGTGAAGTAGTGACCAGTGGTGAAAGTAAGCCGGAACGGTCCGGTACGCCGATCCGGTAAAAGATTTGCTGCCGGAACGCCGTACCGGTAAGAGATTTTAAATCTAAATCCAGCCTATAGCACATTCCACAAGTCAAATCATCCAAAAACAAAAAAAATTCACGAGTGGACTCACTTTTATTAAATAAGTTTATTTTTGTATAGTTTCAAAACTTTTATATTATAAATAAATAATTTCAAAACTTTTCATCAAAATCAAAATTCTTTAACGATAACAGCCTTTTGTTCAAAGTGCCCGTAAGCTAAGTAACCGGGTTTGTTTGAGGGTTTCGGCTGCAGTCCAAAAAATTCTCAAAGTTTTTTAGAACACGCCTAGACTAGGCATTTTTTTTACAAAAGTTTGGCCACATTAACGTGGAAATTGGTATTTGTACGAGAGGAATTAGGCCTATTTGGATTATAGTAGCAGAGATGGAAAAATTTACTCGGTAATTAGAGCAAATCAGCACAAACTGTGACATCACAATCTAAAATTTTCCTTCGCGCAAATGATAGCCTCATTTTAATGACAACGTAATCCCCCCCCCCCCCCCAAACAGCTTTTTCAAATTTGATGTCAAAGTAGTTCTGTGGCAAACCTTTTACTCTCCAATACGCAGGCCACAGTACTACAGGACATTGTTTCGAGTCTCAGGTTAGCGATTCATTCTAATCCAGAGACAAATTAGTTATTTGCGTTTTAGCCATTCTCAAATTATCTGATATTTCAGGGTTTCCCTAACTCTTCTATGAATATACCACTGAAGCAGTTTCAAAAACTCACCGTACCACTTCAGCATAAAAATTGCGCATGCTTACGAAAAAACCCTAAACTCCAATAACACTTGCACGATGCATTATCAGGGTTTGAATTTATGAAGTTTTGTGATTAAACGAGTGAAAATTTACAAACTTAAAATTTCAAATTGCACAAACATGCTTGGATTTCAATTTTTAACCGAAGGAGCTGGAGCAGCGGTATCAAGGAGCTGCGGAGCCGGAGCCGCTTTGTGGTAGAAGAAAGACACGAAGCTGGAGCCGTCAGCAGTCGAGAATTTGTGCCTGCTCCAAAGCCCTGGCATTTATGACGTATTTGTGAAAAAAAAGGTAATTTGTTTAATTATTATTTCCAATCAGTATTCAATGAGATGGATGTATGGGGTGCCATATGTAAAAGCCTACATTTTCACATTTTAGGACAAAAAACAGCACTAAATGAAATGCATTTATCCCCATTCGCAAATGTATTTGCCATTTGATATGCATTTGGTAAAAAATAACAACATTTAGCTAAATGTAAAACATTTGTATTGTCTTACAAATGTATTTGATTTAACAACATTCATTTGGTAAATGAAATGCATTTGTAATGTTTTACCAATGCATTTCATTTGCGACGTTTTTTTTTTGCAAAACAAATGCATTTATTTTATTGCATAAATGTATTTGATTTAACAAATGTATTTACTAAAACAAATGCATTTATTTTGTTCACAAATGCATTTCATTAAATGCTTTTTTCGTTAATGAAATGCATTTATGTTATTGCACAAATGTATTTCATTTAACAAATGCATTTGTTTAATTTCACAAATGTATTTGATTTAACAAATGTATTTGCTAAAATAAATGCATTTGTTTTGTGCACAAATGCATTTGCCACTGAAGCGTATCATTTTAAAGCTAACGTCCTGGCGGTTTTCATCTCACGTGCTGCTACTGTGCTTATGTTTTCTGGAAACCGTAAAATAATGTGGTCTTTTGACCGAAATAGCTAAGAGGGAGTTTGGTAATTGCTGGGTTTTCTGAGTTGAAAAATGTAACGGAGATGGTTAGAGTATGGTAGGTAAAGTTGTAGCTAGTAAAATAATTGTTGCGCTTTGAACTAGGCCTAAGAAGATTGATGTTTGTTTTCTCAGGTAGATCAGTAGATGGTAGGTTACAGCGGGTAATGTCTAGCATCAGCCCCCACACTTTTTCTGTCTGCCAACCTCAATCTAACCAATGGCCTTAACCTAGCCTATAACCTGACCCTAACCAAATCTAACCCTAACCGAACCCTGACTAAATGTAACTCTAACCGAACCTAATCCTTACCAAACCTAACCCTAACCAAACCTGGGGGCTGATACTAGACATTACCCGCTGTAGCCTACCATCTACTGATCTACCTGAGAAAACAAACATCAATCTCCTTAGGCCTAGTTCAAAGCGCAACAATTATTTTACTAGCTACAACTTTACCTACTCTTACCATCTCCGTTACATTTTTCAACTCAGAAAACCCAGCAATTACCAACGGTCCTATTCCGAAACCTCTTACCTACTTCAGTCAAAAAACCACATTATTTTACGGTTTCCAGAAAACATAAGCACAGTAGCAGCACGTGAGATGAAAACCGCCAGGACGTTAGCTTTAAAATGATACGCTTCAGTGGCAAATGCATTTGTGCACAAAACAAATGCATTTATTTTAGCAAATACATTTGTTAAATCAAATACATTTGTGAAATTAAACAAATGCATTTGTTAAATGAAATACATTTGTGCAATAACATAAATGCATTTCATTGACGAAAAAAGCATTTAATGAAATGCATTTGTGAACAAAATAAATGCATTTGTTTTAGTAAATACATTTGTTAAATCAAATACATTTATGCAATAAAATAAATGCATTTGATTTGCAAAAAAAAAACGTCGCAAATGAATGTTGTTAAATCAAATACATTTGTAAAACAATACAAATGTTTTACATTTAGCTAAATGTTGTTATTTTTTACCAAATGCATATCAAATGGCAAATACATTTGCGAATGGGGATAAATGCATTTCATTTAGTGCTGTTTTTTGTCCTAAAATGTGTAAATGTAGGCTTTTACATATGGCACCCCATATGGATGCGCTTGTTTCTGCGCAACTAGCTCGTCAATGTTAGCATGAATTTTTGCCACATTTAGACGAAGTTTTGGCTCCAGTTCACTTCAACAGTGATTAACAGCTAGGCAATAAGCGTAGACCCTACAAGCCTTTAAAGGAATGTTGTAGTAGACTCGTCTCGTCACTTATCACAGCAAAAGTTGCGTAGTAAGCCTACTTCTGCCGCAACATATATCTAGCATAGCCTACGTCACCTGCTCCTTGTACCAGCCTATACGTTTAGTACTGAACGTTAAACGGTAATTTTTATGAAGCTGGCCTGCTTTCTTTTCGGGTTACTTTGAATCCGCTTGCGAGCACACGTTTATTAGGCTACACCATTGTATGCAGTCTCCACAGATACGAGTTTTTTTTTTTTTTTTCGTTGCGAACGAAACAAAGTCTCATGTGAACGTAGCCTTACATTCATCAACATTTATGAAAGAATAAATTAATTTTTGAATTTTAGGCGTATATCACCTGAAAAAAATGTGGTACGCGTACCACAGTTTGGGAAACGCTGTGATATTTCATAGCTCGTTAAAATTTAAAGTTTTGGGTATAGTTAAGGCGTTTAGGATTTTGTGAGCGGACAAGTGGATACCTAAGACTCATTTGCCTCTTTTTATCAGCAACTACAAATATTTTTTTACTTTCACCACTGTTCTGGGCTTCTGGCGTAGTACCGGTAAGAAAGATTTTCTACTTTCACCACTGGTAGTGACGCAAGTTTATTAGCAGGACAGTGCCGCTCCTGTGCACACAACTGCCCTCAGCCCCTCAGACCTTCCGCAGAAAAAAAGCTAAACGATTTCAAACAAAAATGATCTACGTACTGTAGCTCAAAAAAGAATGAAATCGCTAACATTTGAATACCGTTTTACCAGTTTCACAAGAAAGCATTCCTTTGACTTCCTCACAACAATCTTGCCTTAACTGCCTTCGGTATTTTTAGTTTAAAACATCTCTCTTAAATTTGAGGCCATCTTTTGTTATTATACAACCGGTAGCGGATCCTGATGCGGCGTATGCATCCCTCCTCACCAGCCATTTTCAACAATGTTTTGGATAAATAAAATTTTTCCATAATTTCGAACTTCTTCGTAACAATAGGCCTTAGTCGCCTTAAGCACGCATAATCGAAACTGTGCGAACAAAGTGCATCGCTGGTGAAGCATTCAAAGTCAGGGGTCAAAAATATGACAACCTTTCCGTAAAAGTTGTTTAAAAAGCACTAAAATGGCCATTACAGTATGCAAATTTTCAAAAAATTTTCGGTGGAGCATGCTGTCGGACTCTTCTGGAGTTGTTTTTGGTACTTAAGTTGCTTAAAATTAACTCTGCCGAAAAAAACTACGTTTGAAAAAGCGACGAAAATTGGTGCCCTCTCCCTGAAAAAATGCTGAATAGGCTCTTGACATTCTGAAACATTTTCAAAGGCTTATTTACGCCCGTTTCCGTGTCTAAACGTCTTTGCATTTAGTTAACATTCAGCATAATTCAACATTACATCCCCCCCACCAAAACTTTCTGGATCCGCTCCTGTATACAACTTATGGTCAAATGTGACGTCGTTCTCTACCTGTCCCATTGCAAAATCCTGGCTTCGCAAGTGGCTACGACGTAGTTAGTCAGTTCTGTGCTGCTTTCAACAAATCATGCTTGACCTTGTGTTATTGTGCCGTTTATTGTTATTTTAATGGGAAAATGGACCCGGTATTACAAATAATATAACGCAAATTGGACAAGGGATCCACGACCACAATTTAAAAACTGGATAGCAAAAAAGAACCGGCCGTTAGCTCAGTTGCAAAGCGCACGCTTTCGGTGCGGGAGGTCTTGGGTTTGATTCCCGGGCCGGTCAAATCGGCACAGTGTCGCCAACGACTCGCCACCGTTGCGGCGTTTCTTCGGAGCTGTGTAGCCCAGGCGCTAAGCCGCGGAGATGGGCCCCGCAACTCGTTACACGCTTCGGCGTAATACGGCGAGTATAATGAAGATTTTTTAGCAAAAAAGAAAGGAAAAAAGCACATTGCACAATGTGTAAGGTTAATTTAAGAGCTCACAAATCAGATCTACTAAAGCATGCAAGTACATCTGAGCATAAAGCAGCTGTGAGAGCGGCAGCTGCAATAAAAAAATTCAACATTTCAAGTTTTTTTGAGCCAAATTGTAGTCACGTGGCTGAACTAAAATAATTAACTTAGCATGAATTTTTGTTTTCAAGACAAATAACAAAACTGAGAACATTTTAATGCCTTTTAAAAAGCTTGGCTTACAATTTATCTGCATGATTTGCAAAAATGTTAGATGTTACTAAAAATTATGCTGTTTTCCTGAACTTCGTGGCTACTAAAAATTTTGGGCTACTTTTAAATGGAATTGGCTACTTTTTGGCTACTTGAAGTAAAAATAATCTGGCAACTCTGTTGAGTGTATCGCATTTACGGGGGTAAAAAAGGATGAAAGTTTTTTCGGCAGTTAATTTTGTGAATATTTATGCATTAACTTAGCTACTTCGCAAGTATATATAATATTTAATTGTGATTATTTAATTAAACAATATTTAATTGTGAATAATAAGCATACTGTGACTCTAGACGAGCCGGAGCAATTTAAAGTATGGTACCGGTATGATATATGATGTAGGCTATTAGGTGTTAGTATTATCAGTCTGCATTACCACTAATTTAGACTAAGCTGTACTGGCTACTCAGTACTGGACTACTGGTACTGTTAAATGTTAATAGTATCGTAGCCAATGGTGCCACGCCTTGTGATTTTCCACAAGATCTTGTAATTTTGATTTTGATCTTGTGATCTTGTGAATTTTGGGCAAAATCTTGTGATTTTTCGTTGAAACAATGTTTGGTCGGTATTTCAAGAAAAAATGCTTAAATCGGATGTTTTAATACATAAAAAGTTTTCCAACTCCGCAGGAAAATAGTTTTCTGTTTAACATGGCAACATCTTTTCATCACGGATCTCGGGCCATCGGCACTCGGCAGTTTCAGCACATCGAATTCGGAATGCGTATTGCGGAACCATAAAAGCAAAATAGTGCTCAATAACGCACATGAGGTTTGTGCACTTGTCACAGTGTCACTTGTTAGGTTGGTGTCAGGTGTCATGACTCATGATTCTTATCCGTGCAAATATACCGATTAACTTAACCGATAAAATTACTACATAGACCACCATTAGCATGGTCATAGATGCCTGCACTGTTCCCTAGATAAGTTGTTAGCTAGTGCGAATTTGCCCAAACATGAATTTTAGCAAAAAATTTGCCCAAAAATTTAGGGGTGTCAAAGAAAGTTGAGTTAATTTTGGCCTCAAATTGTATGAGACTTTTGTTTCACATCAAAGTATTGAACACCTTGATTCTAATTCCAACAAAAAATCACCATTCCATTGTCCAGTCAGCAAGCTTAGAAAAATACAGCAAAATTTTGCCCGAAATTTCTTATTTTTCTCAAGTTTCGCACCTTAGAGGAAACAAACAGTGGATGACTGGCACTCAGTGCTGCTAGATCTGCTAATTATCAGATTATAGTCCAGCTTAGTATCTACAATAGATCGACTTAAGAATGTGTGGTGCGGATACTGGTACAGGGTAACCTGTTAGAGTACTGGAAGGTTTTTTGTCTGTAAAGTGAACTGGATAGTGAAGAAAACTGTTAGTGTTGTTAGTCCCTAGACTAGCTGTGGGCATTGGCGTAGCCCAGAGCCATGGGAGGGGTTTTGGGGGTTACAACCCCCCATTGAGTCTCAAATGACGTCATACATATTTGAAGCTGTGCGAACAAAATGCATTATTGGTGAAGTGCTCAAAGTTAGAGCCAAAAATATGACAAATTTTCCTTATAAATTGTTCAGAAAGCACTAAAATGGCCATTGCAGTATGCTAATTTTTAAAATTTTTTCCTGGGGAGCATGCTTCCGGACCCCCCTAGAGTCGTTTTTGGCACTTAAATTTTTTAAAATTAACTCTGCTGGAAAAATACGTTTGAAAAAAGTGACAAAAATTGATGCCCCCTCCCTGAAAAAAATTCTGAATACGCCCTTGACACGAAACATTTTTAAAAGGCTTAATTATGCCCGTTTCCGAGTTTAAACGTCTTTGTATTTAGTTAACATTCTACCTAATTCAAAATTATATGTACCCTACCAAAACTTTCGGGATCCGCTCCTGTATATAACGCATGGTCAAAAATGGTGTCATTTTTAACCCCCTCCCCCATTGCAAAATCCTGGCTCTGGGTTGTGGTAGTGGCTGTGGGCTTAGTGTGTAAGTGAAGTTAGTGTTCAATCTGAATTTTGAGGTGGAGTTTTGGTAAAAAGTCACTGTTGTTTGGACTGGAGCATAGGCTAATTGTAGTTTTACCTACAGCTAACACCACCACTATTTTGAAAATGTTTTTTTTTGTTGGAGTTGTGTATGCGGTACAGTTATTTTATCCAAGTGGCATTACTTTTTGCTATGCCATTAAAGTTGTTTTCAATCTGAATTTTGAGTTGTGCTTTTTACAAGTTTGTGTTGATTTTCACTATTGTTAAGCGTGATGGCGATTTTATCTGAAATTATCGTATAGTATGCTTGTTTTTTCTTTGATATTGTGGTTTGTGTTTTTTTAAGCTTTTGAAATTGTTTTATCTGTTAATTTCAATGTCTCGCGTTTTTATCAACCTGAAATTACTAAGCTTACATGAAGTTAGTAGTTTAAGTGCTTGATAGCATTCACTCTTGAGGCTAATCACATCTCATAAATGAAAGTTTTGTGACTTTGAGCAATCATTTGATTTTTTTCTGAGTTTAGAATTAGAAACAAACACATTATAGTTTTTTTTACGAAAGTCTATGTAGTTCAAAAGTCATGACTGTTGATTCAGATGTGATAACTGACTTCAATTTGGCATAAAAAGTCATCAAAAGTTTGATTTTGTAAACTTGTGATTTTGAGTCCAAATCTTGTGATTTTTTTTCGAAAATCTTGTGATTTTTGAAAATTTTCTGTGGCAGCATTGATCGTAGCTATTTTAGTTGAACAGCAGCTGTAAGCTGCAGTGACCTACACCTACATTTCTCACCATCGTTAACTCTTGACTGTTTAGGTGCAAAATTGAATAGTCTACCAGCATCTTTTGACATTTTACTGTTTTACCTGATTTTTGTTAAGAGTGCCAATTAGGTCTGGAATTAAGGATAATTGTACTGGTAAAAGCGCAAGTGAGTATGTACCGGTATACACTGTACACACGGATAACTGCAGACAGTGAATATCGTACCGGCACTGTGTAGAATGGGTTTGGTAAAGAAAATTTTTGCGGGTTGTTATAACAGGTACTGGTACTGCATACTGTACTCAAATCCTTTGCAGGCATACCAGTATACCCTTGAGCAGTGTTTCCTCTAGGATTTTGACTAGGCTAGTGCGAATCTGCCCAAATGATAAATTCATTGAAATTGTTGCCCAAAGGTTTCACTACTTTGAGGACCCCTTTTGCAAATTTTTTGCAATGAATTTGCTTTTCCAAGATACAAGCTACAGTCTTGCATTAAAATATTCAAGTTTTTGTTTAAGTTTTTCAGTTTTGCATTTTATGATATTAATTTCTGGTTCAAAATAAGTAAAATTTACCCAAAAATTTTGCGCTTTTCTCAAATTTCTCACTCTAGAGGGAACACTGCCCTTGAGTAAATATCAGTTACACCAACTGCACTGATGAGACCTGAAAGACCAAAACAGTACCGGTATTCACTGTCTGCAGTTACGGATTAAGCTGTTAAGGATGTTTGGCCAAATTTGGATCAAACTGTTTAATAATTGCTATAAAAATAAAAGTAAGGTATGATTCTCTGCTAACTCAAACTTACATTATACCGGTAGGCCTAGTAAAACAAAAACAGAAAAACGTGATTGTGATCTTCTGTAAATCCATGGAAATTTAAGGCGAATTTTTGTTTAAATTGGCCTATATTTTCTGTTTTAGAGCAAACTGGCTCTGTGTTACTGTTTAGAAAGCTTAGGCCTATATACCGGTATGTCATGTGGAAGTTAGTTTAACTTCCATTTCAGCAGGCCTAGTAGAACAACATTCGATTAACTTAGGCCTTTATATTGCAGTAAGAGGAAATCAGTACTTCTCACTCAAAACAGTTTTTCACCTTTTCGCCCATTTTTTCAGCATTTGTCAGCACTAGCATTCTATCATTTCAATCACAATATGCAGCATGAGCATTAATCTTTTTCCTTTTGACTCGGCATTGCTGTCACTTGTCACTGAGGCACTTCATTGATGAACAAGGCCTGTTTTCCTGCAGGTATGGTTGTGTAAATCAACCAATCAAATTTACAATAATATTAAAATGGAAGTGTCTATTTCAATCGGAATTCGGCTCCCCTACGTGGATTTTCAAACTTTGTGCATTGTTTCTGGCTATCAAACCATGCTTTTTGCGCTAGAGAAATCAGAAAACAGTGACCGAAGTTTGAAAATCAAAGTAGGGGTGCTGCATATCGGTCCACGACAACTTGACGCGGAAAACTCGCCGCGAACAAACTCGCCGCGGAAAACTCGCCGCAGAACAAACTCGCCGCAAAACAAACTCGCCGCAAAACAAACTCGCCGCAAAGCAAACTCTCCGCAAAACAAACTCGCCGCAAAGCAAACTCGACGCGAAAAGTGTGAAAAGCACGTATGGTTTGCGTACGCTTTGATGTTTAAACTTTGCTCGTATTTGCATTAATTGCTTCAAAAGATTGCACTTTGGATTAATACTCGAAAAATGTAATGCATGATTAGCAAATTAAAATGGATTCTTTTGGAAAACTTTAATTTACGTATACAGTCGTTCATGAAATTATTATTCGCTTAAATTATAACTATATTTTAATTTAATATAATATAATGCTTACTTACAGACTGCGGAGATAAGCCCCGCAACGCAATCCTACAAGCGAGTATAAAAGAAATTTTAGTTTGACCGTAAGTTGTCTTAATATTTGCTGCAACTTAAAAGAGCGTTTATTTATGATTTAAGAATGGTTAGGGTCCATTAGATTAAAGTAATCAGGCTTTGACGTAAAATTTGCAGCAGGTGCGAAACCTAATAAAAAATTAACAAATTTCCCACGCTTTGATCAGCAGTTGTCCACTGCAAAAAATGTTTCGCACAGCAGCAGGTGCGAATATATTTTGCGAGTACAATTAGAGCAAAGGTTTAGTGTGAAAGCGTGAACCGTACGTGCTTTTCGCACTTTTCGCGTCGAGTTTGTCTTGCGGCGAGTTTGTTTTGCGGCGAGTTTGTTCTGCGGCGAGTTTGTTCTGCGGCGAGTTTGTTCTGCGGCGAGTTTTCCGCGGCGAGTTTGTTCGCGGCGAGTTTTCCGCGTCGAGTTGTCCTGCTTCGGCTGCATATGGTTCCCAAAGTTTAAAAATCGAAGTAGGGGAGCTGGATGTGGTTCTCGAAATTTGAAATCAAAGTAGGGAAACCAAAAGCAGGGTTATGTTTTGGGTTAGGGTTAGGCCCTAACCCCTACCAGAGATGGGCATTTATCGCGATAATTTATCGGCGATAATTTTTTATCGATTATCGCTCGAAATAATTGTGGTTTATCGATTACCGTTATCGCTTTTGTTATATATTTTGCTATCGCGATAAATGATTTTTTATGCATGCAATGTTTAAACTTTAAAGTTAGTGAGTTGGCGCTATGGAAAAAACACACGGTGTCCATTAGGACTTGTTGTAATTTTAAAAAAATTATTTCTTTGTTTTGCTTAATTTCATGGCAGAGTCTGTGAACTGCTCTCTTTTCTTGAAAAATCTAGAAACAAATTTTTGCAATTTGACTTACAAAATGAAAACTTTGTCAAACGCATTGAAAATTTACCACGACATTTATCAGAAAAATTCATCGGCGATAATTTATCAATTACCGATATGGCTTTAAGAAATTGAGATTTATCGCTTTCGCCCAGGGCTTTTTTGAAGTTATCAATTATCGTTATCACTTTAGTACAGAAAAGTTTATCGTGCCCATCACTGACTCCTACTAATAACTCACTAGCGCTTGCAGTGGTTCTTGGGGCTTCATTCAAACAAGCTCCAAAAGTTGTTGGGTACCACAAAGATTAATTTTTTTGTAGTTTATATATGTATCCGTGGGGGGTGATTGGCCGTTTGAGGTCAAGCATTCTGAACAATGAGTGTAGACTACCTTATGTTGGGGTGCGGCTGATGAACTGCATTCTTGGGTGAAGGTTTCAAGTAGCTGGAGAAACGGTTCAGCTACTGCAAAACTCATACTACGGGAATCAAAAGTTATGCCCAGATATGACAAAATTTCCAGTTCCTGTAGTTTGAAAATTGTAGTTATGTAACCGTTTTTCCGTGAAGTTATTAAATTCTTCCGCACTAGTTTTTCTTTGCTTTACACAGTGACACCACTGAACCTTATTAAAATCAAAGTTATAACGATTGCCAGTATTTTCGCCTCATGGTAACTTCACCACAGTAACTTTGTCACATGGTAACTTCGCCACACTTTCATACATCGAAACAAGACTATAAATTCCTGGTTGTCGTAAAAAATTTTATTGGGCTTTTCCAGTTAAATTTATTAAGGTAGCGTGGTGTTCCCTCTAGGATTTTGACTTGTGCAAATTTGCCCAAATGATAAATTCATTGAAATCTTTGCCCAAAGATTTCACTACTTTGAGGATCCCTTTTGCAAATTTTTTGCATTAATTTTGCTTTCCCAAGATACAAGCTACAGTCTTGCATTAAAATATTTAAGTTTTTGTTTAAGTTTTTCAGTTTTGCATTTTGTAATATTAATTTTTGGTTCAAAATCAATAAAATTTGCCCAAAAACTTCACATTTTTTTCAAATTTCTCACTCTAGAGGAAACTCTGATCGTCACATGGTAACTTCGCCACATAATCGCAACTGTAGGGTAAGATGTGGGGAGAGGTGTGGGAGAGTGCATGGGGTGAGCTGGTGAGTGGCGAAGTGTGTTGGGGTGTGGAGGGAGCTAAGGAAAGATGTGTGGGACTGTGGGGAGTGGAGAAGTGTGGGAGAGTGTGTGGGGTGAGTGGGGAAGTGTGTTGGCATGTGGGGAGAGGAATGGTGGAGGTGTAGGGAAGTGTGTTAAGGTGTGGGGCCCTAACACATTTCCCCACATCTCCTTCACCTCATTCCCCTGACCTTTCCTTACATCTCCCCTTACTTTCCCCACACCCCAACCAGGATTGGGAAAAGTCGATATCGATATTCTTTACTTTTTGTTCATCGAATACATTGGAGCCTTTACTTTTTTGAATGAGTATCGAATATGGCCTTGTCTTTACTTTTTTTTGGCTTAAATCAATATTCAATAATCGATTCTTTTCGTCGAGATTATTTTATCTTACTTTTGATAAATTTAAGATGCTTGTTGGTATGTCATTCCTTTTTTGCTGATATAATTTTTTTGTGCCAAAACCCCGACTGAAAATGAAACAGAGTTGCTAGAACAAAGTCATTTCGCATCTATGGTCGCACCCGCGTGCAATGTCCGGTGCTTGTCTTTCAGCTGCTGCATGACTGTGAAGAAATTTCAGAAAAGGCTCAGCGCATACAGCCAAATGCTCAATCGGTTAGGTTGTAGGTTGCTAGGCCTTGTAATCGGTTAGGCTGTTGGTAGCTAGGCCTTGGTTACTGATTGTACACTTGCAATGCTCTACTACAGTTTTGTATACAGCAGATTAACATATGGGATAACTGCCTGGGGTACAGCCTCTCGAAACTTTTTTCGAGAGGTTGAAGTTAAACAGAACAATATTATTCGTATGATAACGTGGAATAAAAAATTTTCTCATGTCAATCACTTATACAAACAATTGGAGATTTTTAAAATTAGTTGATGTGTACAAATTAGAGCTTGCAAAATTCATGCATAAACTTTTTAACAATAAATTACCAAAACTGCGGCAACAAAATTTTACTAAAATTGAACAAATTCACGCCTACGAAACTAGGCGGCCCAACAAATCCAACTATTTTCTCCCTCGTGTGTTCAAAACTGCTGGTCAACATAAATTCGAATATTGAGGAGTTAAATTATGGAACAATATTAGTGAAGAATTAAAGAATCAGTCATTCAACTTTTTTAAAAAACAATTCAAATTAAAAATCCTGGGTGAGTATTAGCTCTCAGCGAAGTACTTTGCTCTATCTTTAATCATGTTAGCGTAAATCTGCGTTTTAATTGGATAATCGTGATTTTGCTTTAGGTAAATTGCCTTCTCTTTATTTAATCGTGCGTACCGGTACTATCTTATATGTTGTAATATTGCTGTACCTTTACCATCTTTGTGTAAATATGCGTTTTAGTTATGTAATTGTGATATTGCTTTACCGCTTTCATTACTATTGTACCTTCGTGCATATTCGCGTTGCATTTATATTTTTCCTTTTGCCTGCCGAATGAGATGACTTAACTATATGTGTGTGTACAAGGAGCATCTAGACTGGAAAACCTTAGGGTTATTCGGTGCTCCTTGTTTCTCAGATCTTTCGTTATGCTTGTTTTCTTTTCTTGAGTGTCATAAACAATAAAGCTATGGAGGCAAAGTTAGCGCTTAAGTGGTAGTGTAATATTACTGCAGTGTAATTATACAGTTTAGAGGTTCCGGAAATTTTATTGCTTTGTTGGTGGCCTACTGAATTAGTGATTAGCTGGTAGCCTGCTGTGATTGGTTTCCTGAAAAACAATCATAGGCCTACCCAGTATCAGTACAAAAAGTAACGTAGTTGAAAACTTAGGTTGATATGAGTTGCTACAAGTGCATAAAGCTCAGCAGTGAGACCGGTTGACTATTGAATTTATCAATAAAATTGCTTAACAAACTCCAATTTTTGTTCAATCTGTCATTGTGATCTGTCATTGTTCCATCAGGCCTACGCTCTATAACTACTCAGTACTTGACGTTGAGCAAAAAGTAATAGCAGAAGCTGGTTTTGCAGGCATGTCCGGAGTGTGGGAGGGGGCTATAAAAAAGTTGTAAAAGGGGAGTCCTCCTAAAACAGTGTTAAAAAACATCATCTAAAATAGTTACAGTCACGCACACTCGACGTGTACTGTAAATAATAGACACCTACAATCAAGTGCTCAATGTATGGAAACAAGTTAGTCTAACAATTTTGCTGAGCAAAAGATTTTGGGGGCTTGTAGCCCTTGGGGACAGGTATGCGGTGTGCAAGGGTTATGGTATCACTACAAGCTTTGAGCCAGCTTGTAGAGCTCACGACTTTTTCGTTTGCAGCAAAGTCCAAAAATTGGAATGAAAAATAACAAAGCAGCATGAAAGTGCAAAATAGCATGTAACATCATATTCTATATACCTTTCTCATTTGAATAAATGTTTTTTCTCGCCTGGTTTCTGCTTGTATAAACACAAGCTTATTTACCCTTCTAAAGGTTTTAACGATCTCCACATAGCCTTAGAACTCCCAAGTCAATTTTTATACGCACATTGATCAGCAGATAATACCCGAACGTATGGTTGCTGATATTGATAAATGTTGAAGACAATCAAGACTGTGCAAAGCGCTAATCCAGTTTCGAACTAATGCAACATTTAATGCAAAATTGACAAATTGTATGATATGTAAGTTACTAGTATAGTAGAAACATGTTTTACTCAGCATGCAAGGCTTGCAAGCCCGGTAAACTACTGGGACCATAAGCAATGATTAAAAAGAACATGGCCTAGAAGAGCAGTGCACTCATGGGCATGGGGCGAAGACCTGAAAAATTTTATCACTTGGCGTATCAGACTGCATTTAAATTAAACGAAAACACTGTCTGGGTCCATCATGTTCAATTCTGATCAAAGGCCAAAATGTCACTGCTGTGGTTAAAATGTTTAACCATTCGTTTGCTTCAATGATTTTTCAGCATCATTGCTTTTGTCATTTCAATTATTTGGCGCTAATGTTCGCTATAATATATTCATTCCGTAAATCTGTACCAGCAAAACTATTGTATTTCTCTTGTAATCTTAACTATGGGCAAAAGGAAATTACAGAGCCAAAATGGAAGAGTTGCCAGAGAGTTGAGCAACTAGCATCTGACAAAATTTGTGATTCTGGCGAGTACCAATAACTTTGCTTGCAAAGGTGCATTTGGTGTTAGCACTAGGTTTGCAGTATTTCGAAAAAGCTTAAATCACTCAGTATAATATCGAATATTGATTACAATATTTGTTATTCTTTACTTTTTTAAACTATCATCGAAATCGATTATTTCTTTACTTTTTTGAGTATCGATTCCCAACCCTGAACCCAACACACTTTCCTACACCTCCTCTCATACCTCTTCCGCCATCTCCCCCCACACTCCAACACATTTCCTACTATCCCCACATCTCCCCTCACCTTCTCAAAGTGTGGCGAAGTTACCATGTGACGAAGTTTCTGTGGCGAAGTTACTGGCAACTGTTATAACTAGGTGTGCAATAGTACCGTAACTCATAATTTTACTAATTTTTTTTGTGCAATGCTATTGGTTTAAATGAAAATATAATTTTTTCAAATACCATTGGTAATTTGTGTCCATTACATTGTTGGCTTTAAAAAGTTATTGCTTCGTTCATTGGCCTATTGTGTTGGTTTTCTTTTGATTAAACATTCTTTCTGTCTGGCTGATCATTTTTTTTTTTTTGGAAGTGTCTATTTTATTGGATATTTCGGTTACCGAACTTTGAAAATCGCAGTTGTGTAATCGTTTTTTGGTTCCCGTATTACGGTTCTCACAGTAGGGGAACCATAGGGGTAGTTTTCAGTTACGCAACCACAATTTTCGAACTTCAATAACCGGAAATTTTCAGAAATTTTTGGTGAAACAGAAGCTTCCTTTTTTTTAATTCAGTGCAAATGTGTGTCATGCAGATAATTTATTTAAAAAAGTAGGCTATACAACTTCTCACCATCTGTCCAAACCAACACATACACATCCACCATTGGTGCAACTGATTATCAAAAAAAAAAAAAAAAAAAAACAACTATGAAGCAGCCCTGCGTAATCACAAAAATGTAGCTTTGCAGTGTGGGTGCATCACAGCAAATGTGTGTCATACTTTAATTTGCAAATCAGATTCACTACCAGTTCTATTCTATGTGCCCTAAAACTAGATTTTATAACAAAAACATTTTAATTTCTGGACTTCATCATTTTTTGCTAAAAAACATGTGTTATTTGATGTGACTAACTTGGGATTACCACTGACATGACAGGAAAACTTGTGTAAGACTTTCATTATAAAGCATTGTCATAATTGCCTTTCTTTTTCTGATTTCCACCTAGGGGTAGTGTGTTGGTATTCCCTTGAAATAATTGCCTGATGTTGCTGGTATGTATGTGTGTCAATTTTGTGTGTAAACGAGTGGTCATTTCATGTGTATGTGCTAGTGCTGTTTACTTAAAATGATTTTTTATGCAGATTGTAATTCTTTATTTTTATTGAACGTAATGGGTAAGGCAAACAGCAAACTTAAACCAGAAGATATTAGGGATTTACGAGCTGCTACAGAATTCAATGAACATGAATTGCAAGAATGGTACAAAGGTTTTATTAAGGTGAGTGATATTTTGCATCATAATTATCTAACTCATAATACTGAATGGTTGTGTGACTACAATAATGTTTGTTGATATGGGCAGGGGCGCACCCAGCATATTTCAGGGGGGAGGTAAAACAAAATACCTTGATCTCACTCTCTGGAGTGGATCCAGAAAATTGTGGTGAAGGGGAGGAAATTTTGAATTAGGTTGAATGTTAACCAAACACAAAGACGTTGGACCCAAAAAAAGTGTAAAAAGCCCTCTGAAAAATGTTTTCATGCCTGCGGAGTATTTAGAAATTTTTTTTAAGGGGGCACCAAATTTTGACATACTTTCAAGTGTATTTTTTTCCGACAGAATTATTTTGAAGCATATTGAGAATAAAAAAACTCTAGGAAAGGCGGGGGTATGCTCCTCTGGAAATTTTTTGAAAAAAAGTGGCCATTTTAGTACTTTTTAAACAATTTTTTGGCAAATTTTGTTTAAATTTTTTGCCCCTAAACAGAATCTTTCACCAAATATGATGCATTTTGTTTGCACATTTTCGATTATGCATGCTCAGGCTGTTAGTTAGGGCGTAAGGCTTATTGTTATTGAAAAGGTTCAAAATTATTGAAAAATTGTATTCATCGAAAACATGTTTGAAAATGGCTGGTGATGCATCCCCTACATCCCCCTGGAGTCAGCCTTTGCCCGCACCAATAACAATCAGTGGTGTACGATGACCTTTTGACTGAGTGTTCACTTTTTAAAAATACCTATCATACCCTGGGGGCTTTGCTGCAATACTGTGACAAACAGGGGTCTGGGGGCGAAGCCCCCAGGGTATGATAGGTATTTTTGAAAAGTGAACACCCAGTCAAAAGGTCACTGTACGCCACTGATAACAATGTCTTTTACCACTACTCCAATTAGCTGGTTTGGCTTAAGTATGATGTGGGGCAAATTCTGTCACAGCTGTTTTGAAATAACAGTACGTACTGTACTTGCACAGTTTGGACACTTCACTGTAAAAACTAAGGTTCGGTTTCAAAAGAGTGGGTTTCGATCCCCCAAACCACCTCCCTGGGTGCGCCACTGGATATGGGTGAATATTAGCAATCATCATCTGAAAAACTAGGTTTGGCTTATTGTTTCTTTTTTTTTCATTTGCGATAACTAATCTAATGTCTGAGTTAATAAGTCCTCTATCGATATCTCTTAAACAGTGGACTCAGGGTTTGATTTCAAGTGAAGTCAAACTAATGCTTTAAAAATTGGTTCTAACAGCTTGGCATAAAAGGGTCAGCGTCAAGATTTGGATAGCAAATTTACTGACATGACAAGATTCTGCTGCCTTTGAGTGATAGGCTGGTGAAAACTTGTTAAAGCACTTTATATTTTTTTTAGCCGAAGGAGAATAAAGTAGTAAAATAATAGAGATTGCTTTGCAATCAGTAAATTGCCATTTATGAATTGTTAATAGATTTTTAGGTTGCACAAATACTCATTTCATTATATAATGTGGAGAATTTACCCAACTGAAAATGCATTGTTCAAAAGCATGTTAACTCAGTAAAAGAATTGGAATAATAATTTCCACTAAGTAAGACCCTTCAGTAAAAGTTTGCAAATTAGGTTCGGTTTTAATTGATTTTTTGGAAGAATGAGCACGTTTGCCATGTTTTTGTTTGGTGTTTTCAAATGTTATACCGGTACCGGCATTAGCGGTACAATATAAAAAGTTGCTCTTGTCAATACAGTTTCCTTTGTGTACTCAATTTTTTTGTGGTAGGTTTTTGCTGAATACAAATACCAATAAGTTTGAAAAAGTTCTTGCTTTCCAGGCTTAGTTATTACAAGGTGCTCTGCTGGGTGCTTTGCAATCTAAATTTCACTTTTGTATGATTTTCAATTAGTAGGTTGGTGATGACAAAGTTGTTTTGTGTTTGGGAAAATTTCTTCAAAAGTATTTCTCGGAGTCTATTTTTGTTTAATGATGCATAACGTATGTTCTTTCATGATTATATGTATCGGTACAGGTTGTACAGACAGGCTGCACGTTCAATTAACCTCAGACCTGCATTACTATGTAATTACGTGTATCATTTTTTGGAGAATCAAACATTGTCATCATAATGTCCATTTAAAAAGCCATTGTTTTATAACTTATTAATTGTCTAATGCTGCATTTCACCGGCGCTTGGTGTATCGGTTAAGAGCGTCCACTTGGTAGCCGGTAGACTGGGGTTTTATTCCCAGTCGGGTCATACTAAAGACTTTAAAAATAGTATTCGCAGCTTTCGCGCCAGGCGCTCGGCACAAGCGGAAGTGCGAAGGGTTTTGTGTATGTGTTGTTCGTCATGTTATGTCCCTTAACAGCGTTCAATCATTTGTGATTGAAAATTGTAATGGGCCGACAATTGAAAATGGCCTAAACAATGTGTGCTTGCACCCGCTGTCCCGTACCTTTACCTTTTGTTGCATTTGTAACAATCATTACATTATCCCGAAAAGTTTCAAAAGTTTTGCGATGCTAGTGCCAATGCAAATGAATGAAGTTTTGTTTCAAGATCCAACAAACTCAAAAGAGCATTCATTTTTTCTCATTGGTCAGCTTTTGTGCAGATTTGAGTTGTTGTTACACTAGTTAGAGCAGGGGTGGGCAACTTTTTTATTCAGCGGGCCTTAAATGAAATCATTGGTGGGCCAGATTAGAAGATGAATCATATTCAATATTTTAAGCAAGTGCCAATATTACGGCGACACTGATTGGAAGAGCAAAAAAAAAGGTTTTACACGTCTTCAGATGTCTTGTTTTCCACTGGAAACATCAATTAGGAACGAAAACAGTTCCTTGGCTTGATTCATGGTTGGAGTTTATATTGCTGTTAGTGTCGGCAGGCGGCATAGTATGATCTCACGTGCCGTACTTGTATGTTCTCATGATGCCTGAATTAAAGTATGCGTAAAACCTAGCAGCAGGCTATGGCAGCAGTTGTAATAGTCTAGTGTGCAGTGAAATCGTTTTGGGTATTGGCGTAAAGGGTTTTAACAGATAACAGTTTCAATACAAATGCTCTTTGTAAAATAAAGTAGGTTTATAATTAGCTACATCTTGTGATCTCAGCGATCACGTTTGCTAGTTGAAATGCGATTTCGTTTCGGTCAAAGGTCACTTAATGCACAGGCAACTGGTTGTTCATTTGTTATTAAGGCTTTTAGATACCGCAAGTCATAGACTCTTAAGATTATTTTGACCATGTTATCGAGTGTTTCAAGCTTGGCAAGCTTTTATGTTTGGTTCACCTAGAAGGTCAGAAGTTTTTTTAAATCTTCGCTAATATTCTGTAGTAGTCGCTTGGTTGGCATTCAAATGACGTGCATTGGTAGTTGCATGCCTTCTTGGCAACAAAGCACTGTCTTCAATAATGCGCATTTAATTTTAGCTGTCAAAATTAAGTGCATAGAATAGAATTGGGTGTTGTTGAAAATTAATTTTTTGATTAGTTGCAGTACTGTAGTTTCAGAGATGATGAAACAAAAACAATTAGCGTGGTTTCATGTCACCTCAACCCTCTCACATTCTATTCTTGTAAAAATTTGTGACCAAAAGATATTCATTAGTTGCAAGATATTTTTTCTGAAGAAATTTACGTTTCATGCGTTTAATGGAATTTGGTTACAGTGATCAATCATGAAGAATTGTCATTAAAACAGTTCGGCTGCCGATCTGTCAGCATGCACTGCCTTGGGATTACCTTGCTTTCAATGTGGACCTGTTAGCATGATTATCTGTTTCAAACCAAATTACATGAGCTGTTTCTATGCCCTCAATCAATCTTAATGATTCATGAAAAGCTAGCCTAACCTCTTTTCCGGTGAGCTATGTAATTGTTGTCAGCAAATTAACCATTTTTAAATGAAATACATAATATCGATAATGCTTTATTCTGATTTCAGATTAAGTAAACTTTTTAGATTTGATGTTTGATTTGCGGCATATCATTCAGGCTGTTAACTGTGCAAATAAAGTTTTGACAATTTTATTAATATTTATGAGATTTAAATACGCTTTTGTGACAACCTTTTGACATGTTAAATATCAGTCTTTTTTTGTTTGCTGAAGATTCTTTAAATCGGTTTCTATTGTGTGGAGTTGTGGGTTAAGTGTTGAAAGTTATTTGAGATTTCAGATGTTCAAAATGGCAATATCACATTGTTTAATAAGCTGCTTGTGATTTTTCACTGACAAAATTCCGGACAATTTTTTTCTGCGCTACTCTTATGATTTATGGCTGTGTCAATTTTTTTGCTTTGATACCGTACCACCAGAAATGTTATTCGTTGTAATGAAGACATTGTGTATATATGCTATATGTTGCTGGATTAGAAAAATAATGCAGGCTTTTTTGCTGTTTTTATTATGTTTTTGTCATAAATATGACAGCAGTAAGTAGTATCGACTTGCTAGCATTTTATGATGTCATCAAAAGCTGCTCACTCGCATATTTTGTATTAAACCTAAGTGCCTTAGGGAGCGTGCGATTTTGTCATACTTGTCAAGAGTAATGAGTTGTTCTGCACAAAAATTTAGCTTTGAATTTTTCTTAATTAAGCTCTTAACCTTGGTGGTATAGCTCGCTATTTTAGATTGATATGTGTCACGTGAGAATGGAAAATGTAAAAGCATTTTTAATGTCCAGTCATTATTGCAACATGCTTTTAACCACCATGACTCAGTATTTTTTTTATTTAAGTAGCATAGCGTATAGTTTTTGTCATGCTTTTGTGTGTAAAAATCTCTTCCACGATAACGTGCATTAATGTGTGCTTTGTTGCGCTCTTCATGTGTATCTCTCAAATTAAACATTTAGTCTGTAATGCCGTTTTGAGCAGAAACGTGATAACATAGTGGAGTGTTAGTAGATGCTAGCAGTTACAGCACGCATATGTGATGCAGTATACCGGTATGCAAATGCATACGTGTACGAAGCAAGCTTTTTGAAAAGTTTTAAAAGCATTTTATTCATGATATTTTAAATGCAATCTTTTTACACGATAACAATGTTTTCATTTTTCTTGTTTCTGTTGCATCTGTGAAACTGCAGATACAGATATCTCGTCAAAAGTTTAATGTGTTTTTATAATGACTTGCCAATTGCCAGGCAATATCAAATGTCTTTCTTTTATCCTATGTTTGATTACCAATTACGGAGAGTCTCTAAGCAAATAGGTCATTTGATGCTAACGGTGTGATTTGATCAGCAAATTTCGAACAAGAAGTATTGACATATTTCAAAGTATCATTGAACAAACGATGATATTACAGCTCTCACACTGCTTGGTGTTTGCATAGAAGTTAAAGCCCAACATTGTTGCTACTTTAGAAACTGGCGTCGACTTTTGAAATTGCATATTTGATAGTTTTTTGGTTATGTTATGTTTGCTATATGGTACACGTTTAAATTGATCTTGTTGATTTAATTTCAGGATTGTCCTTCCGGCAATTTAACTGTTGAAGAGTTCCAAAATATTTACGCCAATTTCTTTCCTCAAGGAGATTCCACAAAATTTGCTGCTCACGTCTTTAGAACCTTTGATTCAAACGGCGACAGTGAGTTTATGAAACGTGATTGATTAATTAACAATATTGCGATTAATTAACAAAGTGATTACGCCAGTATCAAATCATTGTTGCGGCATTTTGGACCCGATTCGATTTCTAAGAAATGAAAATTGGGTTCCTAGAATCCCGAAAATTTTTGTAGAGCAATAGATTTTTTACTGTGGGTACCTTTTCTTCCAATTTTAGACTTTTTTTTTGGTTTGCTTTTGTTCACTCCATTTCATTCACTGGCACGGTTTTTACAGTAGGGTGTTAATTTTACTCGATTGGATACGAACAAAAATTAAGATTGATTGTTCATTTTTAACTAACTCAGAATTACTCTGAAAACATGTACTTATTTCGGGTACTATGAATGTTGCGTGGAATAAATACTGCGCAATAGATTGTACTAGTAGCTTAGCATCTGGTGGTACATAGTGTAGTAAATGTGTGTATCTTTGTTCCCTACAAATATAAAGGAACACAGTAATTATTTCTTTGCTTGGACTAAATCTGAACTTTGTGGGCACCGAAGGCTTTAACTAGTCAATTTTTACTTTTGGGTAGTGCATGGAATAGCGTTATAGTTTACTCATCATGTAAATTGTATAGTTGTCTGTTGGAGTAATTAGTAGATCAATGGTTTTGCTTAAGTGAACAATATGCGTTGATACAATTATTTAACACAACAGAAAGGATAAGCGCACATGAACTAGTCATAAGTCTGAGTGTTTCTTGACGATTTTGGTTACTTGCAAAAAATGCTTACTTCGTAGTCTACCGCTTCCCGTTCATTGTGATCGATGGAGTTCCTGTTTGCATGAAACTTGTCATTGTTATATTTCATGAACATGCAATGCCCTATTCATTCACTTCATCGTGACCATTAAAGTTATATAGGTCTAAGTTGTAAGGTAAGATCGAGTAATTCCTCGAAATCAACTGGACACTCATCGCATAGCCAACAGCACATGCTATGCCTTAGCAGCAAGACTTACTCGAGCCATGCTAGCCAGAACTTTTTTTCTAGTCATTTGTGTTGTTTTAAACTGCTAATCGGAAACAGTGACATAATCAATTTTTTCTAAATGCTGTATTTCGTCACAGTTAAATGATTGCGTGAGTAACGTATGCTTTAGCACGACTTAGGACTTAACTTGTTAGTTTGCTGCGGTAGCTAGCACATGTTCGTTTGGACTTGATTGACGTAACGATATTTTGCATGTAGATTCCTATTTTTAGCTGTTTTCGCTCGTCTATATTTGCAAGTCTGGATTTTAATTGTATTACTAGACTTTTTCTTTCAATTCAGTTTGAAAGTGTCTATGAATTGTTATTTACAGTTTTGGAAATAAAATGCAAAAAATTGAATTGGTTCGGTTTTTTTGTCACGTGAGAAATAATTTTTTTTTTCCGAAAGTGTAAATTCACAACACATCGCAAGTATCTGTAAGTAGCATACTCAGCAATCATGAGAAAACGCGCTACGTCGCAGTGTACTTGGGATAGGCAGCGGGGTTGCGCGTTTTCTCATAATTGCTGGGTATGCTACTTACAGATACTTGCGATGTGTTGTGAATGTAATGCTTTTGCGCAGTCAACTGTCCGTTTCATTAATGTGTAAATTATTTTGTAATTAAAAACACCTATGGTTGGCATAACATCGTATTCAGAGTGCGCGACCATTCGGTGTGACCAGCTTGGCGTTACTGTCCCGAACCCGAAAACTACCCCTAATTTAAAACTAAATCCGAACGCTTTAATGTCTGGTCTGTCAGGTCGAAAGTTCTATTTCGCCTTGAGGTGCTGCATTGCTTTTGTAGATATTCTTAGACGCAGTGAAGTCTTGTATTTACGCTGTATGTTATTGTAATGATTCGTTTATGTGCATTTTATATGTTCTGGCTGCTTAGAACGGAAATAATCACTGATTCCAACCCACGCTTAACCTCGCTACTAGCCTTTTCAAAGAGTTGCTTCTACTAGTGCCACGTCTCTTGTCGATACTGTAGAACGGGTTATAGAGAGGTTGATCCTGTTTAAGCGTTCCAAAGCAAATGCTACCAGCCATATTGCTCGAAATACATCAGCTTGACATTTTCAATTTTGTTTTAATGGCTGAAATCATTTGATCTGAAATGTTTTACGTCAAATTTAATTAAAAAATTGAATAGTTTTTCGGTTCTATATATTGCATAACTTTTTGTGCTGCAGTAGCTACACATGGTTAATGGAAATGCGTAAAACGAAAGGAAAATTACATGCAAAGCGCTTAGCTTAATTAAAATGAATACCGTGTTGTACAATTGCGGAACAGATGTAGATATTTTTCGCTTACCGATATGCTTAATTTTGATAAAAATGCAAGGAATAGTTATCGTTTGTTAACACGCGTTCATAGAGGTTCACGTTTAGGGATGTGCTGATACCAATGTTCAACATCGGAAAAACCGATGTATCGGCATCGGTAGTTATAAGCCGATGCATCGGCCGGTGTCAAGTAACAGTACAGCACCCGCAATCTCGAGCACTTAACTGCTCACATTAATTTATTTTTTCAAAGTCTGCGGGAATCGAAGTGACAGACCTAACAGAAGTTCAAAGTTTATGACAAAATCGTTTAGACTTGTGCGTCTTTTTACAGGAAAATGTTTTTCCTATTAACACCTGTTAACGGCTTTATTCGAGGCTGCGTGCATTAAAACTGATCGAAACGGTATGTTACTAGCACGATAAAACAGGTGTAGCAGACTTTTAAATATCAACTTTGCATTGCGTGAAACGCGCGTTCTAAAGCGAGAACATACGTAGTCATTTATTATCATGCGAATAAAGTGTATGATAAAGAGGAAGCTTCTTATGAATTCTTCATAGCCACGTCTAGGCAAAGTCACATTATGCTGTAGACTATTGTGTCTTTAGTTGCTTAAAGCATAAATTGCTGCTCTGGTGAAAGGTCATAAAACGTCAGTAGCATCGGCCGACGCCGATGTTGGGAAAAAATGCCGATGCATCAGCATCGGTGCATCACTATTCGCATTTGACGGTTTTGGCAACTGAGTTAAAAATTTACTTAATTGCTCTGAACGCATTCCTTCAGTTGTGAAATTTGTTTTTGGGAGATTCGACAGAGTAACTACCTCTATCTTGAACTGGCTGCAAATTTTAGAACTTACAAAATTACGTGCACAATATTAAAATTGCCTGTGTATCTGCTGGCGAAACACCTGTGTGTAAACTCGTCTTTGGTGTGTTTACGCAAAAAACACCGTCGCAAGCAAGCCTTAGCCTCCCTTCAGATTAGCCTATACCGGTAGTGCACTTTCGCTTCAATAGCAATTCTTTAAATTTTTGCATTATGTTAATACGGGATCGTGAATAGTTCTTCATGTAATGAAAACTTATGCAGAGTCTCTGTTGATCATGTCTGCAAAAAATCATATAGTCGGCATTCTGTGACGACTTCTCGCTAGTTTTTTTTTTTTTTTTTTCAACTGTCGCTTTCTCCCATGTTGCTTTTGGCGCGTGTTCGCTCGTTTGGTAAGCGACTGCCGATTGGTCACCAGCGTACATTTCGTTCCCATTAGTATGTGCGGTTAACTACCATGAAGGCGGTACTATCCTAATTCAGACTTTAACAGTTCAATGCATTTTTGAAATTCATGTCCAAATTTTTGAGCATTCAAAATGATCTTGAATTTTCAGACACCATTGATTTCCGTGAGTTTATTTGTGCCCTTAGCGTGACGTCACGAGGTTCACTTGAAGACAAATTACGCTGGGCGTTTTCAATGTACGACTGCGATGGAAACGGAATGATATCGAAAGATGAAATGCTGGATATCGTGCGGGTTAGTAGTCTTAGCTTTCCGTTTGCTTCGATCCACAAACATTATTTGTGTTAAAGGTGTAAATACCATAGTAGTGCTTTTGCTTTTAGACGTGGCAGGATCAGTGTTAACGCGTACGAGAGTATAACGCAGTTTTTGCGAGTTATTTGGGATGGACTTTAAAATGAAGTAACTTGGTTTGAGGATAAATTATTTTTGTCAGTTCTTTTTCTCGTTGTGTGAAGGCCTTTGTCAATGTTCGTTGCTTTATCAGAACAAAACATGCAGAAACTAAACGAGGCAACCTATGTTCTTGTGCACTTTCCTCGTATATTCTTTCTAGCAAAGCCAAGCTCGATAGCTGCAAATATTGTTTTAGAAGTGTTATGAGTTGAACCTTAGTCTCTTGAGAGATCTTACAACGATCAACCATTACTCAACCATTATTCGGTGTAATAACTTTGATATTGTTCGAGCATGACATTAAGAAAATGCAGGCAAATTCGAAACTTGAAACAAAATCGTAAATCAGTTGTTCGACAGCAAAACTATACTAGGGCATACTTTTATTTCTGCTTCGGTTTTGAAACTGCTTTTTTTTATATTAAGAAACTCACGTTTTATTAAAAACAAACTCACGTCGCCTCATTCACACCGTGATTCTTATTTGCTGCCGTGCACTTAGCATTGTACTGATCATTAATTAAATGTATAATTTAAACCGCATTAATCCTTAATCAATCTGTTATCAAGTTAATTAGCATATTAAACTTGAAAGTCTCACGCCTGCAAAAAGTTGATCAGCTTTGTTGATTGATGTTTTGTCGAGGATAATCATAGCATAAAATTTTGGGTGTCAGTTTTCATTTCACCGATTCGTCTCGGAAGTAGTGAGTAACTTGAAGAACTGAAAAATATACTAATTGCTTCGAGTTCTTGAGTAAAAGCAATCATTACTGCTGAGACAGTAAATAATTCATAAATAAGAGCTAGAATGTTTGTAACTACACGTCATTAGACGTCTACCTAGGCTATTATGTTAAAGTTCAGTAATTTAGGGTTGATATTCAGCAAAGTGTGGTAGTTATATGGTACTATGCAATTTAAACGTGCAAATGAGCATTCCTGGTTTGCTTTCGCTGAGAATGGGTGTAGTGTATTTGATTATGAGCTGAGTGCTCGCAATTGAGGCTAAAAATATAATCAAATGAAATAAGCATAGAAGTTTCCTTAAGATAGATTCGGAAGGCTCTTTCGGTTTGCTTGCACTTTACACACCTTGTCACCTGATACTACAGGAAATATACACCGAGTCAACGGATGAGAGCATGTAGTCGTTTGTCTATCTCTTAACAACTTTTCGAGTTACCCTATGCCAGATGAGGACAAAATAGTCAAAAAATCTATTAAGTAGAAGTATTGCTACTTACTCAAAAATGGCGTTGAAGTAGAAGCATGGCGACTTGGCGAGGCATTTCTACTTACGTAAAAGTGGGAAAGTAGTCAAAATTAATTTTATTTAAGTAATGAAAGTAGAAAGTAATGTCGGATTTCACGTGTTTGTTTATCATTCGAAGGTTTGCTGTTGTAGCGCTTACAATCAGTGTTCAAGTAAAGCAACGGAATTCATAATATCAAATTTTTATAGTTCCCTGTAGATTACATCGAAGCAAATTAACAGACTTCAGTTTCGCGTCCTGCCGAACATGTTTTTGATAAGCAGAGTCGCCAAAATATTTTGGACAAAAAAAAATGTAAATCGTGGTCAAATCACTGAAAAGGAATGGCTAGGTATCTACTCCTACTTTGCATAAAATTTATTACTTCTCGAGTAGCGTTACTCCAAAAGAGTTTTACTTGAAGTAAAAGTAGAAGTATCAGAAATGAAAAATACTTAAAGGAAGTCGCTCGTTACTGAAAATACTTCTTAAGTAGTCTACTTGAGTGCAACTGCAATGGTCTATGCGTTGAATAACTAACCACCCAGAAGGTTCAACTCGTATCATTCATTCTCTGAAGATTCTGGGCGTTACAATAACCCGAGGGCTTTCGTGCTGAGGATGTTTCCGGTTTATTTATTGTATGAATAAACCGTGTTCTCCAGTGTTTCACAATTATTTCAGTACTACACTGATTTTTTTTAACTTTCAGTTATGATAATGATCTAAAATACGTTAGTAGAGTGACTTACTTCATGTTGCACTTATTGATATCAACGATCTTTATGTCTTGAAGGAGATGCTCGCGTGCTTGCTCGGAGTTCTTAATTTTGAGAGCCATAAAAGGGTCATACCTTAAAATTACGTTTGAAGATGCAAGTTTTTATAAGTTGGAGCAGAAAAAGCTATTCGCGATTTTCAAAAGCAGAACACCGTTATCTAGTGCACATGATGGATGAGAATAAGAAGGCTGAGTTGAACCACTCGGTTCACATTTGCTTGAGAAAACTATTCGTGTGTTTAGCCGCCAGGTGTCGCAATTAACCCGGCTTGGTGAATTTCTTATTAACTTTTAATGCTCTCTTTTGAATGTTATTATCTGTTTTTGTATCTGCAGGCAATTTACAAAATGGTCGGCGCTGTGATGAAAATGCCTGAAGATGAATCAACTCCTGAAAAAAGAACTGAAAAAATTTTCCAACAGATGGACAAAAATTTGGATGGTAAGTCTTGAGCATTTCAACCTTTTGGACTAAGTGAAAGATGCCCATTTAACTTTTGTGAATAGTTCATGTGCAAGGAAGTTGGTAATGAGTAACTAAGAGATCGATGAAGTGCAATATTTTTTTTTTAAAAAGATCAAAACTACTACTTCCTACTCTTCAATTGATAATGTAAGAACCTTCAAAAACATTTTGACTTTGTCATACGCGCACTCATCATGCTCAACTCTTTATCTTTTTCGACGAAGTTTTGGCTCAGCATTGAATTGCAGGTTACCAAGTTTTTTTTAATTCAACTGTGTATAAACAGTTTGAGAGCTTTAATTTCGTCAAATGTACATTCGTATCGTTAGAGAGCTTAAATTCGTCAAATGTGCCCGAAGTACCTGTTCTTGCTTCTTCGTGTGTTCGTATTGGAGTCATACCCGACTTACTCGTTCGAGCTATCTTAAAAGTTTTGGCCTATCCTTCGCTTGTTGTAGTGAAGTTTATGCGTGTATTTAGGAAGCATCACGATAGACGAGTTTGTGGAAGGAGCAAAGAACGATCCGTCAATAGTTCGTCTCCTTCAATGCACTCCAGGTGCCGGTGGAGGAGGATTGTAAATTTTCCGGAAAATAAAGCCATTTGTACATACTCATGGTATTTATGCAATTCATCGGTTTGCACTTACAAGTGTCGCTGTTCGGGTTGTTTTCGTCATTGCTCGTTCAAAGTGCAGTTTACAACAATCGTTTCGGCTTTTCTACATATTCTTCTTTGCGATGTATCATTTCATGTAAATAAACAGACGCTATGTGTTCAAAATGGATGTTCGTGGATAACATAGTATCTCGATTTTAGTTGTTTTCTTGCAGGATAGCTGTCAGAGCTGGAACGAGGACCGAACCTACCGAGACGAGACATTGGAGCTTCGAGACGAGACTTTAAAGTTACGAGACACGAGATTTCATAAGCCAAAAATTAGAAAATATAAAAACGATAGTAATACACTGGAGTATGGGCTCTACTAAGCCAAGTTATTGAAATAACTTCATAGCAAAATGACATTAGCAAAAACAAATGAAGCAATGAAGCCGTCGCGGTTATGAACTGATGTAGCCTATTATCAGGGTTGGAAAAAATCGATATTCTTTACCTTTTGTTCATCGAATGCATTGGAGCCTTTACTTTTTTGAATGAGTATCGAACATGGCTTTGTCTTTATTTTTTTTTTCGGCTCAAATCGATAATCGATTCTTTTCGTCGAGATTATTTTATCTTACTTTAGTAAATTTAAAATGCTTGTCGGTATGTCATTCCTTTTTTGCTGATATAATTTTTTTGTGCCAAAACCCGACAGAAAATAAAAATAAAACAGAGTTGTTAGAACAAAGTCGTTTCGCATCTGTGGTCGCACCCGCATGCAGTGTCCGGTGCTTGTCTTTAAGCTACTGAGTGACTGTGAAGAAATTCCAGAAAAGGCTTCGCGCATACGGCTAAATGCTCAATCGGTTAGGTTGCAGGTAGCTAGGCCTTGTAATGCGCTATGGAAGCAAAGTTAGCAGTTTAGTGGTGGTGTAGGTATATAGGTACCGGTAATTTTACTGCTTTGTAGGTGGCCTGCTGAATTAGTGATCAGCTGGTAGTCTGCTGTATTTCGGTTTCCTGGAAAACAATCATAGGCCTAACCAGTACCGGTACGGTACGAGAAGTAACGTAGACGAAAACTCAAGTATAAAGCGCAGCAGTGAGACCGTTTGACTATTGAATTTATCAATAAAATTGCTTAACAAACTCCAGTTTTTGTTCGATCTGTCATTGTACCGGGAGGCCTGCGCTCTATAACTACTGAGTAGGCCTACTTGAAGTTGAGCAAAATGCAATAGCCGAAGCTGGTCTTGCAGGCATGTCCGAAGTGTGGGAGGGGGGCTACAAAAAAGTTGTTAAGGGGAGTCCTAAAACGTTGGTAAAAGACATCATCTGAAATACAGTCACACACACACAGCGTGTACTGTCAATAATAGACACTTACACAGCTACAGTCAAGTGCTCAATGTATGGAAACAAATTAGTCTAACAATTTTGGGGAGCAAAATATTTTGGGGACTTGTAGCTCTTCGGGACAGGTATGCGGTGTGCAAGGGTTATGGTATCACCACGAGCTTTGAGCCAGCTTGTAGAGCTCACGACTTTTTCGTTTGCAGCAAAGTCCAAAAATTGGTGTTAAAAATAACAAAGCAGCATGAAAGTGCAAAATAGCATATAACGTCATATTCTGTACACCTTCCTCGTTTGAATAAATGTTTTTTCTCGCCTGGTTTCTGCTTGTATAAACACAAGCTTATTTACCCTTCTAAAAATTTTAACGATATCCACGTAGCCTTACAACTCCCAAGTCAATTTTTATACGCATGTCAATCAGCAGATATAGATACCCGAACGTGTAGTTGCTGATATTGATAAATGTTGAAGACAATCAAGACTGTGCGCAAAGCGCTAACCCAGTTCCAAACGAATGCAACATTTAATGCGAAATTGACAAATTGTATGATATGTAAGTTACTCGTATAGTAGAAACATGTTTTACACAGCATGCAAGGGTTGCAAGCCCGGTAAACTACTGGGGCTATAAGCAATGATAAAAAAAAAGAAGGTAGTGTCTATTTTGCCGTTAACGGCAACATATAGCTTTATGTCTATTTTGCCGTAAGTGACGTCGTGGGTTTTTAAGCGCCATTTTGTGCTAGATTGCCAAGACTTCTCAATACCTCAGTGGATAGAGCGCATCGTATCGTGGGAAGCACTGCACTAGTTTTGAGTTTGATTCTCGTCACGGCTTCGGGTCGTTTTGCTTCGGTTCGAATCGCATTGGTTCGATTCGGATTCGTGTGACCTGGGGTTAAAAATCGGGTTCGTGAGGACAGGAGAACAGAATAAGATGTAATCTTCGTGTGACATGGGGTTGTGTAGTTGCGGCAAAATAGACCTAGAAGCTATTATGCCGTTAACGGCAAAATAGACGCTGCCTAAAAAGAACATGGCCCGGAAGAGCAGTGCACTCATGGGCATGGGGCGAAGACCCGAAAAAATTTATCACTTAGCGTGCCAAATTGCATTTAAATTAAACGAAAACACTGTCCGGGTCCATCATGTTCGATTCTGATGAAATGCCAAAATGTCACTGCTGTGGTTTAAATGTTTATCCATCCGTTTGCTTAAAATGTTTTATCTGCATCATTGCTTTTGTCATTTCAATTATATGGCGCTAATGTTTGCTATAATATATTCATTCCGTAAATCTGTACCAGCAAAACTATTGTATTTCTCTTTTAATCTTAACTATGGACAAAAGCAAATTGCTAAGCCAAAATGGAAGAGTTGCCAGAGACTGGAGAAACTAGCATCTGACAAAATTTGTGATTCTGGCGAGTACCAGTAACATTGCTTGCAAAAGTGTATTTGGTGTTAGCCCTAGGTTTGCAGTATTTCGAAAAAGCTAAAATCACTCAGTATAATATCGAATATCGATTACAATATTCTTTACTTTTTTAAACTACCATTGAAATCGATTATTTCTTTGCTTTTTGGTGAACTATCGAATATCGATTATTTCTATACTTTTTTGAGTATCGATTCCCAACCCTGCCAATTTTACATTTGCTATAGGTCATATCCTTTTAACGATTACTATTACTGATTTAATGAGTTCACCATAATAACAACGAAACAGCTTATTATCACGGAAGATTTAAGTCCTTGTAGCTTGCAAGGCAAGCAATATCTCTCGCAGACGATTACACGGCCCAATATTCTTTTTTAATCTAATAAAATGATGTCAAGAAAACTTTAACAAAAAGTCATTGGTAGGCTATGTTGGTCTAGACAAGGGATGTCGGCATTGCAGCCCACTAGCCTATGCTAAAACATTTTTTTAGCAAGTTTATCAAGTATTGAGCACGAGAGTGTTCATGAAATTTAATCAAAATACTTCATATTTGATAAAAAATAAATTAGTTAACATAAACATTTTAAAGTCATTGTGACACCATGCATTTTTGAAAATCTATCTGGTTGATAACTTTCTCATAAAAAGAGCTTGCTCAAATCTGGAAGCACTTCCCACGTCGGTAACCAAATTTCCTGCAACTGTAATCCCTGCACTTTTTTTCGATTTGAAGCCTTTTTGGGCCTGGACTACTTTGAATAATCTTTTGATAGCTGTTGTAAACCAGACGAGAATAGCATCTTTCATAGGGAACAAATTTGTAGAAATCTTAATTCTTTTTTTATTTATTATTATTATTATTGGTATATTTATCCTCCTATCACGAGAAAGCGACGAAGCGCTGTACGAGCTCGCTTAGGAGTTGCCGGCCATCTGTCTACCACACTAAGATGGGGTAATCCCGTTAAGTGCCTTTCCCAACGGCACAACAAGTAAACTTGCCGGCTTTCTTCACACTGTCCCTTCAATGCTGAGCGTCAAGCAGGGAAGCTGTGAATACCAATTTTAAAGTCATTGGTTTGACCCGACTCGGAATCGAACCCCAAGTCTACCGATCCAGAAGCAGACGCTCCATACCACTCGGCCATCTGATCGGTGGCGATCTGATCCATACCACTCGGCCATCTGATTTTATGACATATGACACGATACTCTCTCGAAAATTTTTTGCTTTGACACACCGTTTGCCCATAAAAAATTTATTGATTTTTTAGACGTGGCTAGCGGTCGTTATGTCTTTGAGTGAAGGCCATATTGTTAAAAGTTAAAACTAAATTAACATTATTGGATTAATTATAACATTAATTAATTATATTAATGGATTTTTAAATTTTCTTTGTTGTTAAAAAAGATGCATTTTCAGCAAATTGCGGCTCAGTACAAGGCCTACCTATCAATGGTTGATTATTTTTTCTTAGAATTATAATATGAAATATTGGAATTCTGGTCCCTTTGCGGCCCATTTAAATATTTAATTTTGCAATGGGTCCCTAATAAATTAAAAGGTTAGACATCCATGGTCTAAAGTAGATTACAACAACAACAATTCTTTATTGACCAAGTGAATATCAATTCAATGCAAACGGTAAAAATAATAAATACGGCCACTTGGCAAGGAGACAGCGAAAAGACTAAAGAGTCACCACGTCAGCTGCTACCTCACAAGCACTTAATACAAAACACATAATTATGCAAACGAACATTCACAATGCCATAAATACTAAAACTGACAAAACTTACAGCTTCGGAGTATGATAAATTCTCAGCACACTACTATGTATCCTCTCGAAATGAATTTGATCAATTAATTTACTTGCAGTACAGAAAGCAAACCCAAGCATTTATGATTCTTGTTAAAATATCATAGAATTTGGAAGCGTCTATATTGCCGTCAACGGCAAAACATAAACATCAACAAGCCAATCAACAGTCATGCGTATATAGGCGCTAGCCAATCAGTATTTCTCCACCAACAGCAATACAACAGACGCTGCCCAGAATTTTATTGCTGTACAGTGCAGGTTACTATTGTTTTTTACTTTCTTAAAAATCAAACACCAAGTTTTAGACAAACACAGAATAGGCTGTGAATACAATATGATGCACACAGGGCCGTAGCCAGCCGGACCAGCTTGGGGGGGCGAAACAAATCTCAGGGGGGGCGAAAAAAATGACCTTTTTTTCAACGATATAGCCATCCTAAGGTGTTTTTTGAAAAATTAACTGGGCTACGCCCCCAGCCGCTGACGGAATTTTCGAATTTTAAGCAAAAAATACTTCATTCTAACGCACTTTTTATTAAAAAAAAGTACTTGTAACTGATTCAATAATACTGGTAGCAAAAGGACCAGAAGCAGATATCATCGCATAAAGCTGATACAAAAGTTATTTTTCATTGGTCTCATGGCCAAAGGGGGCAAAGGGGGAGTTGAATTCTTGTCGTGCACACGCCACTAGACGTTCATGATGATTTAGTTGTATCAAACAATCAATTATTCAGCTTGGGGGTCTGGAAGAGCGTTGTAAGCTCCCCCAGCGGGGTCCGGGGCTAAGCCCTGGAAGGTATTGCTTTTTCTGCTTTTAAAATTACTTTTCTGAATCAGCTTTGAGGTTTTGAGGCTATTAGCAAATTAGTTATTTTGCAATCAGTGCGCCTACAGGCCTCAGAAAAGGCTATTAGGCCCTGATTATAATTTTTTTGGTTTTATTGATAAAATCGCGATTTTCTCAGGGGGGGCGAAAATTCTGCCAGGGGGGGCGCCGACCCCCCTGGCCCCCGACTGGCTACGGCCCTGGATGCACAGTTAGTCAGTTAGTTGCATATTTATCCTCCTATCACGAGAAAGCGATCAATGCGCTATACGAGCTCGCTTGGGTGTTGCCAGCCATCTGTCTACCACACCAAGATGGGGGAATCCCGCTAAGTGCCTTTCCCAACGGCACAACAAGTAAACTTGCCGGCTTGTTCTCCACACTGTCCCATTTAATGCTGAACGTCAAGCAGGGAAGCTGCGAATACCAATTTTAAAGTCATTGGTTTGACCCGACTCGGAATCAAACCCGAGTCTACAGCTCAAGAGACAGACGCTCTATACCACTCGGCCATCTGAGCTGTTGTTACACTGATAACTTGACAGTTACAATTCAATCAAGAAACAAAGCAATACATAAACATGGAGTTAGTTACTGCGGAAATACTTATTAATTATGATTATTCACCGACACTGCACATGAATAATGGATCCATTCATACAACCTATAACCTAATTTATCTGCGAATCGTAAAATGAAAGCAAATATCGTTTGTATGTAACTTTGAAATTTTCAAAAGAATGGGTTTTGAAATCACTAGGTACCTTTTGCCAGATCTTAGAACCATAAAATTGGAAAGATTTTTTACCTGTTTCAACGCGTTTCCGGGGTAAAAAGTAATTCAATTGAGTTGAATGACGTGTTTGATATCCATGAATTTGAGCACTTAATTTCAACTTTTTGAACTGGGTGGCTTATCATTTCCAAGAACAGAGTGCATTAATTTAGCAACTTCTAATTTGATAACATCATCAACTTGTAAGATATTTAATTTAGCAAATAGAGGTAGAGACGGATCTCTAAAGCCACTGTTAGTCATTATTCATATAATTCTTTTTTGCATTAATTTTAGAGGTAGGAGAGCACTATGCGATGCTTGACCCCACGAAGCTATGCAGTGCTGTAAATGGGAATTTATTAGCGCATAATAAACACATTTTAAAATATTTTCACTTACATATTTCCTTAATTTGAGAATGGCAAAAGATCCTCTGGATATTTTGGAACAAACCTGTTTTATATGCGGTTCCCACAACAAAGCATCATCAATTATTACTCCAAGGTACTTAACATGACTTTTTCAATTTTATGGTTGTTCATAGTTATATCAAAATCTACGTAATTTCTCTTTTTGTTAATCAGCAAAAATTCAGTTTTAGTGTAATTTATTGACAATTTGTTTAGACACATCCAATCATTTACTTTCTTCACTTCAGTGTTTGCATCCTTTTCTAATTGTTTAATATTGCTATTTGACAGGGTTAGACTAGTGTCGTCAGCAAAGAGTCGAGTGCGAAAGTTACTCGCTAGTGGAAGATCATTCATATAAATAATGAATACAAGTGGCCCAAGCGTGAAACCCTGCGGCACACCACAAGTAATGTTTCTTACACTCGACTGTTTCCCATTAACCACTGTGTATTGTTTCCTATTGGTTAAATAACTTTTCAGTAGCTGGTGGGGTAGGCCTCTAATACCGTATTTAGCTAATTTTGATAACAATATAATATGGTCAACTGTATTAAATGCTTTGGCTAGATCTAGAAACAAACCACAAGTCGTATATCCTTTGTCAAGATTATCAAAAAAATCATCACAAATTTCAGAAGCAGCATGAGATGTAGAACAGTTGGGTCTAAATCCATACTGACTAACATTAAGTAACTTCTTTTTTTCCAAATACTGGGTTAATCTGTAGTGGATACATTTTTCAAAAATTTCGAAAAGGGTTACAGCAAGGAAATAGGTCGGTAGTTTTCACAGATATCTTTAGGGCCTTTTTTATAAATAGGCTTGACTTCCGCTATTTTTGAAATATCAGGAAATGTACCTTCTTCTATGCAGTAATTATACAATTTGGTTAGTGTGGGGGCAATGATGCCTAATGCCATTTTTATGTACATGCATTACCATCGAATGCATGTGCTTAGTGGTTGAAATAGACCAGTTTTCATGTATGCTGCTCACAAAAAAAAAAGCAAAAGCCTGCAATTCTGCAGGCCTAAACAACAAAGCAAAATGGTCTAAACAAAATGTGGCCAAATGTTTTTGCAAAGTGCGAAACCATGCACAATGTTTTACTTTGAATACATCGGGTAAGTACCATTGTTGCTTCCGTATCAAAGACCTGAATGCTGTTTCAAATCCAAAATTTTTTCATGATTTGATCGAGACATGACCATTTTCCGAGACTTTCAAGGTCCGAGACGAGACATTGGCATAGCGAGACCGAGACACTCAAAAACGTGTCTCGAGACAGAGACACGTCTCGAGACATCCAGCTCTGGTAGCTGAGTTAGTTTTCAAAATGAGAAACCATTTGCAGACTTGGTCCATTACCGGTTTTGCTTCACTTTATTCTGTGCATTTACGAACCCTATGTAATTACAGAGTTGGAGTACGCATGAAAAGAAAACAGTTTTGGGTTGGGTTAAATGAAATTCCTCGGCCGTAGATTTAAATGAATACAATTTATTGTTGATTCGCCTTAAAACAGCGGTTCCCAACCTTTTTTTTATTACCCACTTTTGATGTGACTGATCTTCAATCACCACAACAATATATTACTGAAGTTTACCTCAGTTATATCAATCGGCGTGGTGCAAAAAAAAAGGTCAACACGTCTGCAGGTGTTCTGTTTTGAGAAAATATCGGTGAAAAGCAAAAAACGTGCCCCCTGGTATATATTTTTGACAATGGTGTCACATTACCCACCGAAGAATCACATATTGCCCCTCGGGGATAATTTATCCCCAGGTTGGGAACTACTGCCTTAAAATATAACGTAATTAAGCACCCACTGAATGCAACGAAATTTAGCAACGCGAGGAAGCATCGAAAGGTTTTCTGTAACCTAGATGCTTCGTAAAATGAAATTGGAGTGGAATGCCAACTCTTACAAACTACCGTAGGCTACTTGGTTTATTCGAATCTTGTAATCATTAATTTTCGTTGGACACACACTCTTGCGTTACAGGCTTTGAAAGTTCACAAAAAGCCTGCAACGCAAGGCGAAAGCTTTCAAAGTGGCCCGTTAAGCTTTTCACATTAGTTACGCTCTGACGCGATATTGTGAGTTATAGACACGAGTCCTTAAATAGCACGTGGTGAGGTGTGCCACCAATGGTATAGAAAATACAGCGCGCACACGGCAATGTTTCGATTATTTAGTTTAATTAGACCTAAATTTGCGCTTATTATGTCGTCATAAATCATAATCACGCATGCGGTTACACGTACGTGATTAAACGTACACATTTCTGCGTGGTTTGCAAGTGCCGGGGCTGCTAGAGCGAGCGATTTCATTGATCGAATTCGGGTTTACAAAAAATTTGAAAGCCGATTTCTTAACTTTTGATTTTGCTGTTCGAGTTCAGTAATTTTTACCGAGTCACTTGGCTAAATTCAGCTTAAACCTCAATCAATGTTTTTCGCGAACGAGTTCAAGTTCAGGAAGTTTTCTTTTTCGAGTCCGGCCAAAAAGACCGAGTCCGCAGTTCTGGAACGTGCTATGATGCGCTATTATGCATTCATTTTAAATTTGGCATTGATATGGAAAGCAAGAAACGAAAAATAACAAACAAATAAACCATGATTTTTCAAATTGTTTCATGTCACTAAATTTTGGCCCGCGAAAGTTTTTAAAAACCAGATATGGCCCGTTACTCAAAAAAGTTGGACGCCCCTGCTCTAATGCATTAGTATGATAATATGCCTACCTCCATATTGGTGCCAAGGCGGAAACGATCGAGTCACGCCACACAGTCGGTGTAGCAGCATGTCACTGTTCGCATGGCTTGGCCTGAGCTTTTCAGTAAAGGCCTGCATTTTGCGAGGCAATATTTGGAAATGGTTTTCAGCTTTGCCATTTTCGCTTTGGCAAAGTCTCAGGGGTTTGTAGTGTAGACTGAGGCGGATCCAGAATTTCTATTTAGGGGAAGAGAAGGGGTTTGGCAGGGCCGGCGAAACCGCCCCCCAGGCCTGGTTAGGGGCTCCGCCCTGAACAGCGCGGCGTTTTTTTAAAAATGATTTTAATAGCCTACGCGTAACGACACAACGTTAGTTAGTTAGTTAGTTGCATATTTATCCTTCTATTACGAGAAAGCGATCAATGCGCTATACGAGCTCGCTTGGGAGTTGCCAGCCATCTGTCTACTAGAGATGTCGCAGACACACAAATTATGTCCGCAAGCTGCGCTGTTCCAGTGTTTTTTGTCCGCAAGCTGCGCTGCAACTGCAATTTGTTGAACAATTTTAGTACCGCACCGCGCTGCACACCGCAGTTTTTTAGGATGTCGTTAAGATCTTATGAAAATATTTAAGATCTTATGAAAGTATTTGAAAATAGAAATATACTTTGCGCGGCACGCCTCCACTATGCGGCAGACGTTTTACTCCAATACGCGGCACGCTGCAACTACGCTGCAAAAAAACGATAAAAGCGGCAGCGCAAGCTGCGCTGCGCGGTTGACACCTCTACTGTCTACCACACCTGGATGGGGGAATCCCGCTAAGTGCCTTTCCCAACGGCCTAACGAGTAAACTTGCCGGCTTGTTCTCCACACTGTCCCTTTAATGCTGAGCGTCAAGCAGGGAAGCTGTGAATAGCAATTTGAAAGTCATTGGTTCGACCCGACTCGGAATCAAACCCGAGTCTACGCTCAAGTGACAGACGCTCTATACCACTCGGCCATCTATATCACAGCTTAAGAGACAGATGCTAATTTGTTTGTGTGAATGTGTGTTGAAAGGTGGTGACGGGGGGAGGGGTTTGAAGAATGTTGGACTCCAATTGCGCCGCTCTTGTTTGAAATGTAGACTACTGTAGGCAAAATCGTTTGTATGTAAACAATTTTTTTGATCTGTTGAATGAACGAAAGCATAATTTTCTTCTGCGAAAAATACACATGTAATGAAATATAAGTTATAGCTACAATGTTCGTGGTAAACCTACAATCTTCTAAACACCTACCACGTTTAGTGGTTTTTACACAAAAGCATAGGGGTTGTGCGACTCCACAAGTAAAGTGGATCAAAATTGGTTCGTCAAACGGATCGCTAAAAGTTCAACTTTATGACATAGTACACTACGCAACAAATTTTTGCTTATCTCTTTTTTTAAGTGTTTCTGTATGTTTTTGGGGTTGCTGATGCCGATTTTGGAGTTAGTTTTTGCGAAGTGTCAACGGTTTTGAAAATATTTACAACAAACTGAAATTCCTAATATATGAAATAATCATACAACTTTAGTATTAAATGACATTTACAGTAATTTTCAATCTTGTGTTGTATCATTTATGACATTTTGTTACAGTGGAGTAATTATTAGAAGAGGTTGGTGGATGAAGCGGATTTTACCGGAGAGATGGGACATATCATGAAGGTGGATCGCACGATTGAGCGAGCTCCCATGGCTAAAGTAGAAGTGGACACTCCATTCTACGTTGGAACTGTTGAAGCCTTGTGCTTGCAGGACCCCCTCTTTGACTTAATCATTGGGAACGTGCCTGAAGCTAGAAGATCAGACGATCCAAATCCAGAATGGGGAGTGGTGACGGCGGTGGCTACAAGAACGCAAGCACGGAGTGGCAAGGACCTCAAACCACTTAAGATGAAAGAGGTGTCGGATAAGATGTCGATCAACTAGAAAGATCTTATCAAGATACAGGAGGAAGATCCCACCTTGCAGAAGTTAAAACAATTAAAAGGAACTGAGACCAGAAAGGGATATGTGGTCTCGTATGAGAAGCGACGAGGAATTTCGTACCGGATACGTCAAAGGAAGGGTGACGTCGTAGATCCCCGTAAGCAGATCTTGGTTCCGAAATCTTTAAGAGAAAGAGTAATGGGAGTGGCTCATGACTCTCTCTTTGGGGGACACTTGGGGGTGAAGAAGACGGAGGATCGAATTCAGACCAATTTCTTTTGGCCAGGTTTGCATGAGGATGTTACCAGTTTCTGTCGGTCTTGTGATGTTTGCCAGAAGACTGTCGCCAGAGGCTCAGTGCCACGGGCACCGTTAGGGGACATGCCATTGATTGATCAACCTTTCAAGAGAGTGGCAATAGATTTAGTGGGACCTATAGCACCGGCTAGCGACAAAGGGCACAGATACATCCTGACCTTAGTGGACTATGGGACACGGTACCCAGACGCTGTTCCGCTGAAAAACATCGATACAGAGGTGGTAGCAGAAGCGTTGTTAGAGATGTACAGTCGGGTTGGAGTACCGGAGGAAGTTCTGAACGACCTTGTAACCCAGTTTACATCGGACTGCATGAAGGAGGTATCTAGATTTTTGTCCATCAGGAGACTTACGACTTCCCGTTACCATCCCGCTTGCATCGGATTAGTGAAGAAATTCAATGGAACCTTGAAACGGATGTTGAGGAGGTTATGCCACGAGCAATCACGTCAATGGCATCGTTTCATCAAGCCCCGCTTGTTCGCTTATCGAGAGGCACGGCAAGAAGTCACAGGGTTCTCACCTTTTGAGCTACTGTATGGAAGGACGGTATGAGGCATTGTCAAGATTTTGAAGGAGTTATGGTCTGAGGAAGAAGAGGTTGCGGAAGTTACGACAAGTTACCAGTAGGCCTATGTCCTCGAACTGCAGGAAAGGTTGGACGAGACAATGAAGTTGGCTCAAGCCGAACTAGAAAAGAACCAAGGAAGAAACAAAAACTTGTACAATCTGAAAGCAAAGAAACGGAGCTTCCAGGTGGAAGATAAAGTCTTGGTGTTACTTCCCACTGACCAAAACAAGTTTCTTATGCAATGGAAAGGTCCGTTTGAGATCAAGGGAACCAAATGGGGAAAAAATTACCAGGTCAAAGTCAACAAGAAGGTGAAGACGTAGGCCTACCACATCAACATGTTGAGGCTTTATGTGGAGAGAGGTAGGATTGAAGAGACTGCAACGCCTGGTCGGAGGGATATCCCAGGGGAGCCTCAGGGAAAACCCAGGTGGGTTGCGGATGTGTCCAGAGGGGCAATCCTCAGGCGTCTGCACTTGGGCAAGTTGGGACTAATTTGGAAGAAGTAAAGAAGAACGTTGCTTAGGAGGTAAGTGTTAATGAGGAGAACTTGCTGGGGCTGGTGACGTTCCAATCGAAGGAAAGCAGCCAAGATGTGTGCGTTGGGGCAGAGCTAAATGGTGAACAGCGGAACGAAGTTATGGAAGTTCTAAGAAGGTATGAGGAAATCTTTACGGAAATCCCAGGAAAGGCCAGCGTGATTGAGCATAAGATTGATCTTACTGACGATCGCCCAATTAGGTGCAAGCCTTATCCTTTGCCTTATGCCAAGAGAGGTGAAATTCGAGAGGAGATAAAGAACATGATAAATACCGGAATCGTGAGGGAATCAAGCTCGTTGGATCCCTGGTACAAATTCTAAAGCACTGGTCAATTTGCAGAAGGAGTCCTTCCAACAAAACGAGATGTTTTGCGAAGATTATTGCATGAACAAAATTAGCATGGCAAAAATGCAGTCCAAACTGTTTCAATAGAACTTTTTGAAAATATGGATTCAATCGAACGTGCGTACAGCCAATTTCATAAAGAGTTTTCGATCTTGCCAATGCGTTCAAGAAAATCGAGCGCTATTCTACAGTACATCCAAAAGAGAAGCTGCATTTTAAAAAAGGATGGAGGACTTTATCAATGATGTGCGATGCGTTTTACCAAAATGAACAACACAGGAAGAAACTGAAAAAAACATAGGCTACGAACTGAGTATGAATGAATCCACCTGGAACTTCCGTCATGATCAATGTGGTCCAAGAACCGAAAAATGTTGTAAAAATATACTCAATCTGATTTAAAATTTAATCGTAGATTGAAATGAGAAATCTCGAGCGAAAATCATCACGGTCAGCCATCGACTTCCATTTTACATGCAGCAGCATACAGCGACGATGCGGTTACAACATCTGACTCCTTTGAGTTCTCTCCATCGGCCAAAGGTGCAAGCATGCAAAGCCGGCAAGGTTTAACCTGCCTTGCACTAATGTATGAACGGTTTAATGTTTCTGATAGTGCAGGTGCTGCCATTGCGCCAGCAGTTTTAAATGATTTCGAAGTGATTGGTGATGACAATTCAGCAAAAGACAATTATTGACTCTATTTTGAAACAGTTTGGACAGCATTTTTGCCATGCCAATTTTGTTCATGCAGTAATCTTTGCAAAACATCTCGTTTTGTTGGAAGGACTCCTTCTAGAAATTGATCAGTGCTTTAGAATTTGTACCTGGGATCCAACGCAAAACTCCTTGCAATCGCAGTTGCTCTAGTAAGCATGCTTGTTGCTATTGATGAAGTTATGGTCAGGAACTACAGGAAAACACCGCAAACACCAACTAAAATAATTACAAGATAAGTCTAAATACAATAAGTAACTTTGGAATACGTGAATACGTATATATATGCTTAGCAAAATTAGCATACCAGTGTGCATTCAATAAAGGACACTGCCACAAAGCTTTGAAGAGAAGTGCAGTAACTTTGAATGCATGCAGTGAAGTACATTCACAGTTTCACTCACTCTTCATTCGAATTATGGTTGTTGATTAAAAAACCCCACCAACATAGTCAACTGGTTAACAGTATTGAACCTTCTTAGCTCAATATTCGTATTCAGTATTGTTTAATCAATTCAGAGCAACAACAGACATTGATAAAAGTGCGAGATAAGGCAATACCCGTCAAAATTCACGAAATATGCTGTAGAACTAGCTAAAATCAGGATTTTTTGAAATAACTCAAATTCCACTCGCTATAGAAGGAAAAGTTCGCTTGGAACAGATAAAAACATGGGTGTTCTGAATCTTTTGAGCCATTAATTAGCTTTCTACGACCAGTAGGAGAGAAGTTGGAGCAATTTTGACAAAAATTGACCCCACGTGACCTTTGACCTCAGGTAGCAGGCTCAATTGAGGGGTAGGAGGACCAAAATTGGTTTCATGGTTGTTTTTAGCGCCAAAGCCAAGTGTTTCATCATCTTCAACTCAAATCCAAAAGATTAAGTAAAATTCCCTCCACCCCAATACACAAGACCGCGTTCGTGACCCCGAATGGCTGTTAACTTATGAGTTCCTGCGTATGCCGTTTAGAATGAAGAACTCTGGAGCAACGTTGGTTCGTGACATGAGGAAGCTACTTCTAGACATGGACAATGCCGAGTGCTATATAGACGATCTGATTGTCTACACAAAGGACTGGGCTACTAATCTGCAGGTGCTTGATACACTTTTGGAAAAACTAAGACAAGCAAGCTTAGTTGTTCGACCTACTAAGTGCGTATTTGGCTCGAAATCTGTCGAGTTTTCAGGACATTCCATCGGAGAAAATTGCATTTCCATCAACGAGGAGAACTTGGAGAAGATACGCAGTGCGAAGAAACCCACAACAAAAAAGGAGGTTCGATCGTTCTTGGGTCTTGCCAACTATTACCGTGACCACATGCCATCATTCGCGGCAATTGCGGCGCCACTAAGTGACTTGACAAAAAAGGGACTGCCGGAAGGTGTGAGATGGGAAGATGCTTAAGAAAAGGCATTTGTGACCCTAAGCGAAAGCCTGGTGCGTAGGCCCATTCTGCGTCTGCCAGATCACAACAAGACTTTTATTTTGCGTACCGATGCGTCGAACTGTGGCCTTGGTGTGAATTTTGCATGTCATGTGATTTCTCTTCTTGTTTCTTTTTGAGAATGCCGTAGAACGTTCTCGAAACTGAGTTTAGAGTATAAATAGGCGTGAATTTTCCATCGTAATCATTCGAGTGTAGATTTAGTGTGCGTAGAGTAGGCAATATTGTTGTATGCTGAAGGGTATAGCCCTTGTTGTATAGTGGTACTGAAGTGAGCGGTGGCGCTTAGGTTTATTGAAAAGTAGTACGGTGAGTACCGTAGCTAAGTGAGTTAAGTTGGGTCGATTAGTATTTTCGTTTGGTGAAGAATGTTTTGGTTTTTTCGTGAGGTCAGATCTAAGAACGAATGAATTCCTACGGTTTGTCATACAATTCTTATCAACCGTCCAGTCAGCGAAGTAATACAATTTCCTATTTCGCGACAGAATGAGTATGGCTAGATATAGATAAAAAAGCTTGTTCTGCAGTTAACGCGCGTGTCGCATATTTTGTAATAGTGTATTTACTAGCTACGCTAAATTACATTAGTATGGAAGAATGGAATGGAATATGGAAAAAAAAATTAGTATGGAATGGAAAGTTTTTAGTATGGAATGGAAGAAAATTTGCAGAATTAATGGAATTTGGAAAAATTGTCTTCCATTCCATAGCATGCCCTGCCAGTCAACCTATTTTGAAATCAAGTTTTTGAATTCAATAAACTAAATACGAAACAGTGCCGGATTAAAGTCGTGGAGTGCCCTGGGGCCCAAGTTTTGGTGGGGGTCCCATCAGTGGCGCACCCAGGATTTGTCAAAAGGGGGAGCCACAGCCGGAGGCCAAGGCGGTGTGGCCCCCAGCCGCCATCGAATTTTTACAGTTTTCACATAAAATCACTCATTTTAAATTAGCACACTTTTTTATTGAAAAGGGCATGCACTGAGTGCAGTCACTATGTACAACGCAAAAATATTTTCGCAGCTTATGTCTAAAAGCAAAAACTTGGCTAAAATAAGTGAAAGGAGGCTGCAGCTATTATTAGTTTGAGAAATTATAGACCTTATTACATGGCAAAAGGGGGGGGGGGGGGCATGGTACCGTGCCTTCTTTTGACCTTCCACTCTCTTCTTGCGTGTTATAACGTTTCTCGTATTGTTGCTTTTTCCCTTTTATCGCGCGGTCCAATTGTACTGTAAATATTATTTTTGTACCGTAGGCCTGAATTGATTATTCGGGGCTTGTTTAAGCCGTGGTTGGTGGTTAGGGTTCGGGGGGTTAGGGTTAGTCCAGACACGAAGTATAACTAACTGAGTGCGTCCCGAAACACTGTGCCCCTACCTAAACAAATGAAAAACCAAAACAGTCATTACAAAAATTTTTCAAACAGGTACTTTTTTCGCTTTTCTTGCTGCAAAGTTTTGGATGACGGTTGTAAAATCTAGCTCCCGTAGGATATTACACTCTATGCTCATAACAGTAAAGTGAATCAGTTTGCTTTGAATCATGGATGTGCGTAATCTATTTTCAATTGTTTTTAACTTGGAAAAGGAGCGTTCTCCATTGCAGTTGGAGACAGAGATGTTCAGGAGCCGGAGTCAAGCAAATTTTTCCGGAGCTGGATTGGACTCGGAGTTAAGTTTAACGTCAAAACTGGAGTAGGAGTTGGAGCCGGAGTAACCATTTCTTTAAGTTACTATTGTAATGTACATTGAACATTGTCAAAAGTTATGCTCGCTGTGAGGCATCGGTTCGCGCACAGTCTCTAAACACCAGTAATCTCACTTGCATGAAATTTAACATAGTCCTAAAGTTTGGATAACATTGTGATTGCAAAGTTTGCAAAAATTCTTCGAGTAACAGGAGTGAAAACAGGAGTTGGAGTGTTGATTTTTGACGTAAACCGGAGCAGAATTGGAGTAGGATTCTGTAGTTTTGGAGCAGGATTGGAGTCGGAGACTCAAAACAGCGACTCCGGACATCTCTGGTCTGAGTGTCACGAGCGTGCTGTCTGCTTATAGACTGCGTAGAATAACCAGATCATGCGGTAGTCTATGAGGAAAAACGAAAAGATTTGAGTGGGTTAGTTTATATCAAACAGGAGGTGACACACTAACACATATGGATGTCTACGACTGATAGGTGACATTACTTACGGGTAAACAAGAGACGCATTTCTGGTACCTGTAGGCGTACGCCTAGCACAGAGCATGAAGCAGTAAAGCTCTGTTTGAAGTGAGGTTGTTGACTACTGAATTTCGGATTAGTGGATGAGTATTTGTTGAAGAAGTCAGATCTAAAAATTGCTCTTGTATGGTTGAGTTGTACGGTAATTGTAGGCAGAAGTAGTTAGTTAGCGAGATACCACTAGGCCCAGGAATCACATGAGTTAGGTTTTTTCCCAAATCTGACAGTCTGAAGTTAAATCTGGAAAAAATATGGAAAAACGGAGAACTGATTGGAGTCCAACCGAGAAAACTAGTATTATGAACTAGGCTAGTAAGGCTAGTGTTCATGGGCCTGCCTAGTTTTATGGGCTAGGCTAGTAGGCTATATTTAAGGAATGGGTTTTATGTAGCAATCAGCGGGTACCACTGTACTAATTACCGGTATGCCCTGCAGGCAGTGCATGTTATGGTACTCGGTAGACAGATATAGAGGGAAGAGTTTCTTGTTTGTGTATTTGAGAAAGGGATATTTTCATTGTGCACCAGAAAGAAACATGGGTATATAAGGTTGTTTGAACTTCAAAGTATTAACGGTGCTGGTAAACGACCAGGATGTCAGGCATTAAGGCGTACTGGTGCATTCTAACATAAATTAAAAGATACCAGTATGCACCACAGTTACTGTAGTTCAGATGCAAGAACGTCATAAATGATATACTGTTGGCTGGTTGGGCAACTTTTTGTGAAATGTAGCAAAGCAAGAATGCCGATTCCCTTTGGTTTTTCAACTTTTTCGTGGATGTTTCCGACTTCCTGGTAGTTAAACAATAAGTCTCTTGTAGTTCTGTGTGGTGTTTAGTAGAACCGTATGAAAGTGCTGGTTCTATTTAAAGTTAAGGTACTGGTAGCCTACTGAATAATTCTGTTATTTTAATGTTTGTGCACAGGTTCGACTTTTGGGGATAAGTTGGAGTGGAGTCAGTGATGGGCGCGATAAACCTTTCTGTACTAAAGCGATAATGATAATTGATAATTTCAAAAAATCTCTTGGCAATACCAATAATCAATAAATCTCAATTTTTTAAAGCAGTATCGCTAATTGATAAATTATAGCCGATAAATTTTTCTGATAATTGTTGAGGTAAATTTTCAATGTGTTTGACAAAGTTTTTTCTTTAAGTCAAATTGCAAAAATGTTTCTAGATTTTTCAAGGAAAGAGAGCAGTCCACAGACTCTGCTGTGGCATTAAACGAAACAAAGAGTTTTTTTTAAATTGCAACAAGTTATGGACGCCATGAATTTTTCCATAGCACCAACTCACTAACTTTAAACACTGTATGCATAAAGAATCAGTTATCGCAATAATTGTCGTTGACGGCAAAATAGCTTTTAGGTCTATTTTGCTGTAAATGACGTCGTGGGTTATTAAGCGCCACTTTGTGCTATATTGCCATGACTTCTCGATAGCTCAATGGATAGAGCACAGCGTGTAACGGGAAATGCTCCACAAATTTTAGGTTCGATTCTCGTCGCGGCTTCGGTTCGTTTCGCTTTGGTGGCTTTGGTTCGGTTCGATTTGGATTCAAGTGACCTGGGGTTAACAATTGGGTTCATGAAGACAGTAGAATAGAATAAGATGTAATATTCGTGTGACAAGGGGTTATGTAGCTGCGGCAAAATAGACCTAAAAGCTATTATGCCATTAACGGCAAAATAGACACTACCAAATATATTACAAAAGTGATATCGGTAATCAATAAATCAAACATATTTTGAGGGATAACAATAATCGGTAATAAATCATCGCCGATAAGTATTTCCGATTGATTATCGCAATAAATGCCCAACTCTGAGTGGAGTACAGTGCGGTAGCAGTTTATTAATTCTCAGTTCTGCTAAACTGCTTGCAGATGATTGTGATTAATCATTGATCATTTTTGTATTTCCTTTGGTGTTCAAGCAAGGACTGTGGTTGAGTTGTGCACTATATACAGCCAGCACCATTTATGGTTAATCTAATTGGTTTCGTTACTTTTGAAGTATAGTAGTTGCCAGTTTGCTATGTAATATGCTCTAGCTTGCAGTACTGTAGTCTGCTGGTGACTGGTATGCATAATGTTTTCGCCATGCAGTGCCTGCAGGGCATAAACAGAGGTACCCATAATCAGCCATCATGTGATAACAATATTTGGGTTGCTGCTGCCTGCTAACTTGAACAGCGCAAGCTCACTTTGCAGTTTTTCTCCAATTTCAGTTTTTCTTTTTTTTTTTTCAGCCGGCATTTTTGTGCATACTGTTATAACTTTATAATAGTATCTAAAACATTAATGAAAAACGATTTTGTAACAAACTCTTAAGGATTAGTGTTGAAGCAGTGACATTTTCAGTTGATCTCTGCACCTTCAATGGCATTGTTCGGTGATGTTATAATAGAAAAAACAAAGTAGCTATTTTTATGGACCCGTAGCATTTGCCACTTTGGTTTATTTTATCATTTTGTTGCTCTATCTGTTATGATTTGTTATCTGTGTAACTAGGATTGTGCATGACGATTCCCTTAGGCAGATGACTATCTATGAAAGTTTTTCAATCTTTGGGGTCTGATAAGTACTTTGTTATTATTATTACTCTCTTGTACAATGGGTACCGCGCTTATTTTTATGGATTAATCATACAAATAACCACTACGTTGAAAAAGGTTTTGCAAACTATTGTATTGGCTGTATCATTATCTCACTGTGATGCTTTTGCTGGTGACATCACTGCATGCTTTGAGGCAAAGTTTAAACCCAGTAAATATTGTGTTCCATGGAGAGGGCAGTACTGTTTCGGGCTATTAGCCCTCATCAGCTGCAGTCAGGTAAAAGGTGCACTCATCCTTCAGAATGCTTGACCTTGATCAGCCAACACCCCTCCGGATTTACATACCCCAAAAGAAAAATGAGGGCTAATAGCCCGAAACAGCGCTGTCCCTTTCTAAGGTACCCTATTGCTGGAGTTGTTTTGCAGCTGTTGGTGATGGAGGAAGTTTTATCTCCCTACCCAACATGACTTCCCATTCAGCTGGCCAGGAAAAACGATGTTCCTTTTGAAATATTGTGTTCCAAATTTGAAACATTTAGTTGTTATCCTATTTGTGTTTACATTATACAAATAATATTGCAGCTCGTTGTTATAGGTACCTGCATGTGTGTTTTACTTGCAGATTGCTTTTTGTTGAATAAGTTTTCCATTTTCTGGACTGTAACATCTAGATAAACATTATTTAAGTAGGCCTATACAATTTACAATATAATGGAATTATGAATGCTTTCTAGGCAAAAGCAAAATGTCAAGAACTGTGGGGTTTTCACCTGTTAGAAAAAGCAAGCGATTATTTGAGAATGGATACTATCAGATAGAACAAAAAGATGACAGTGAAACTGGTGCTTGTATTGGTTGTAGCTTTGATCACAAGACTTCTAGTCCTAGGCATGGTAAGCCATTTCTCCAGGAAGATTGTCAGTCAATGCCGTCAGTATCACAGTCAAAGTCACAAAGCCCCAGTTACGCTCTAAGATCAAGAAAAATGCGAAATGCCAAACAGAAAAGACAGACCCCCACTTCCACTGGCACACTACTACCGCAGAGCGTCAACCCACCAGCTGATAGAGCATCTACTCCTGCAATAGTTCAAAGACATTATCAAAAAAACGGTAAAGCAGTTTCTGGTCACAGTTGTGAAACTCTGGCTGGTGGAGAGCATGTGCGAATCACAAAGAAAAGTAAACATTTGCAACCACAAATCAAACACAGTACAGTTTTAGCTGAAACAGAACATGCTCTTCCTTCTCCAGAAGTTGACGATCAACCAAACCTCATCATTGGACAAGTAAATTAATCTCATTGAACTAAAAAGTGTAGTTATAATAATTCAAACCACTTTGTAAATTGTTGTATTATAACGTAGTAGAAAGGTTATGGTATGATGAAATAGATACTTTTTCAAGGTTTAATGTCTGAAAAGTTTAATTATGAGTATTTTTAAGTAAATGATAAGTATGTGTTGCATTTATTTTTGTACTACAGAACTACATTGAATCAGACGATCGTTCTTGGGCTTTTTCAGATGATCAATCACAAGAAGAAGAGTTTTCTGATGCAAGCATAGATGGTAAATGTAGAAAATGCTCAAGTTCGAAAATCAACATTTTTGTCGTTTTTTTTTTGTAATTTATTTTTAAACCTTAAATTGTTGTTTCTAACTGTGTTAAGTAATTTTTCCATTAATTTTTTTACATGTGCAGTCTTTTACATGTGAAGTAGTAAGTGTATTTAAAAAGAATGTAATAAGTAGTAAGTGTAATAAGTTGAAGTAATATTAAGTGATACTGTAATAAGTAATTTTTCCAGTAATTCTTTTACATGTGAAGTCCAAAAAAGTTTGATACTTAATGCACAAAATTGTCGTATACTTGCAGTTGTTCTATATATTTTAGGTAATTTTAGAAACACTTGTATTTTGTTTGTATGCTAGGTTGACTAAGTAAAAAACGACTTCGCAAGATAATGTTCGATGATTCTTAAATACCCAACTATCTTGCATATTTTAGCTGCTTCTCTCTACCAAGACAAAAGTGAAAAGAATTCATTGATGTTGTTGCTGCATGTTGTACAAGTGATAGCAAGCTATTTCACCAACATTATAGTCGACATAATTAAAGTAAATCATGTCTATGAATTTTTATTCACTGATGGTTTCAGTTTATTTTTTATCACACCAAAGCAAACACAGCTGTGAAAAAAATAGATGTAAAATTAGAAACAGTGAGAAGTGGTAATGAAGAAATTGTTAGGTCATCAGGTCGGCTGCCACGCAATTCTATTTCTTTCACTTCTTGAATTGTACGTGCTCGTTTTTCAAAGAATGCATTCTGCATTTTTATTTTGATTAATTATGTGAACTTGTATTACAAGTATGATTGGCTTTTTAACTTATTTGTAGATTTCTGAGTGGGCATCATACGATTAATATTTGAAACCTTTAATATCTTGATAATTAAAATCCTTTAACCACATCACCTTTTTCTCCCCTTTTTCACTTCGCTTTTATTCAAAAGAAAACAAAGCTGCCACTTGATTTACTGTGTGAGTTAGCAAATGGTCCGTGACTGACTTTTTTCTTAGGTAGCTATAAGCATGATACCTAATTGCCTGGCAGTAAAATTTTGCACAAATACTTCAACAAGTTTTGCAAATTCAGTATTTTGGTCCATCTCATCTCTGGAATTTAATTTTACAGGCTTGTTCCTCGCTGATTTGGACTGATGCGATTCTTGTTCTTAAAGATGCAAGAGTCTTTTTCGGGCTCAAAATGATTTTGAAAATACTTGCCGCTTTCTTGTTTTTAGCCATGTTCAGTATATTTATTCTCGGTGGACTTCCAGATGTTTTATCAATTTCTGCTTCCGCCATTAGAAATTGGATATATTGTAAGCACAGCTACAGTAGTTAATGAAATGTCACGTGTCTAAAATAAGTTTGCATAAACCCAAATGGATCTGTAGGAAGCAAAACAATTTTTCCCAGTTATAAGATCCCAAATGGAACTCCTAAAACGCTATATTGTAGAAAATGCGTAAACTTTTTTTGTTTTGTTTATTATGTACATTTTTTGTTCTGTTTATCATATTATATACATTTTTTGTATTTGTTGATGTAACGAATTAAATAAACTTGAACTTTTAAGAAACTAAGGTATGGATCTGAATATCAGTTGATGCTACACTTTAACAGTAACAACTGTGACGCCATTCGCAAAATAAGTAAAATCAGATTTCGAGATTTTTCTTGAACAATTCTGTTTTTATTGAAACACTTGATCTTGGAATTACTTATTTATTTCCACCAAATTTTTACAAGGCGAAAAAGTTTGGCACTTTACGTTTAATGTGTTTACTGATGCTGTCAAATTTTAATACGAAAAAGATGAGGTATTACGAAACAAAAAGGGTGCCATTCATTTTTGGTTACATACGTTGAGCATGTATCATATAATTATATTGTATATATACATTGTGCATGTATCATATTAGTGTGTCTTCATCAATTTAGAAATAGCCTTTTTGGATTTATGCTAAAAAAGTTTGTTTCGATGTTTGTTTATTTTTCAGCTAGTAAATATCCTACAACCAAGACGTCATTCACCCCCAATTTGGGGTCGGGAGTTTTGGAACAAGGATTGCAGGTTGAATGAATTTAGTTACTAGTTTGCTTTTGTTATGGGCTACAGTTTCTTTGGGTGATTTACTAAAAAACTTCTGACAGTCAGTTGATTTAAAATCAGGTTTCTTATTATTGCATTTTTACGGCTTTTTTGATTTCATTTGCTTAACGACCACCTCGCCTGAATTTAGCCCATATTTTATTTCTTAGTGGCAGCTACGAAAGACGTAAAAATGACACCAATCGCAATATCGTCACGTTAAACAGAAATAATTTGGGGCAGGACAAGTAGTTTTCTGTTTTGTTTTTGAGGGCTAGTTTTTGGCACTCTAAAGTTCATAGTTGTGTTTATTGGCTCCAAGCTCAGGGAATTTTTTTTCTTATTGGAATTTTGATTCTCATGCCATCATAATTTGGTTGAAAAGCCTTCTTCGGTTATTCATAAGCTTCTGGTGTGAATACTAGCAACTGTAATTTCTGTGCCACTACTAACAATGTTAGTGGTGTAATGATACTTCAAATACCTGTAGAACATCAGCTCTTAGCCTACTGCTCTTTGACCTTTTGGCCATATAAAGCTGACCCATATCAAGAAGTATTAAATGTAAAAAATAATAGGAAGCGTCGCCAAGTGGTTCGGAGCGTCGTTTTTACGGCAGTTATGACCGCAAGATTGATGGTTTAGCTCCCCCCCCAAGCCTCGTTGTTGCGTCCTTCGACAAGATGCTTTACTATAATTCCTGTTTCGTGGAATCTAACAAGCAGTTAATTAAAAAAGTCAGAAGCAAAACTCAAGCGGAAAACTCGAAAACAGAGGAAACTCCTAAACAAGTCTGGATTCGTCCTATGTGTGTCATCTCCGTCGATTTTTCGTAACAGATGGATAAAAATGAAGAAATCAAATCGTTGTTTTGAAACAAAATAATGACTGCGCGATCGCAAACCTCGAGACAAGCGTGGCGCAGTGGTTCGGAGCGTCGTTTTCAAAACGACCATGATCGCAAGGATAATGGTTCAACTCCCAACCTAGTCTCGTTGTTGCGTCCTTGGATAAGATGCCTCACGATGATTATCTCTGCTTGGTGGAATCTGGCAAGCAGCAAATTAAAGAAGTTTGAAGAAAATTCGACTGAAAATTTGGAAACAAAGGCAACTCCTAAGCGAGTCTTGATTCGTCCTGCGCTATGCATAGCGCCTCCGCCGCTTTCTTGCGATAGGAGGATAAAAATGAAGAAAAAAATGAAATGACAAAAGTTAGATGCTGAGCATGAGCTGTTTTCAGTTTTGCGAATAGTGCTTGCATGTGCATCACGTGTGTAATTTACTGTGCAGAAGTTAGAACTGTCGTTTGAAGAGATGCAGTTACACATTGCAGACCGACACACAACTCTTACTGAAAAAATTGAAAAGATGCAAAGAAAATTCGATGACAACAATGAAAAAATCACGGAAAATCAAAAAAATGTAAGTGTTGTTTCATTTGTGGTAGCATATGTGCTCAACTGCAGTTCGTTCTAACACAAGTCTTCTCATACTAACGATTTTAAAAACTATCCGCAACTCATTGACATTGGTTTAACCCAGAGGTGGGAAATCTGCGGCCGGCGTTAGAACTTTGGTTGAGTGCAGTGGCGCACCCAGGAGAGGGAGGTTTGAGGGGTCAAAACCAGCCCCTTTTGAAACCGAACCCTTGTTTTTAAAGTGAAGTATGCATCCCCCCACCAGCCATTTTCAAACATGTTTATGATGAATACAGTTTTTCCATAATTTCGAACCTTTTGGATAACAATAAACCTTACTCCTTAAGCTCGCATAATTGAAAATGTACGAACAAAATGCATCGTATTTGATGAAACACTCTGATTTAGGGGCAAACAATTGAAACAAAATTTGCCTCAAAATTGTTCAAAAGGTGCTAAAATGGCCACTGCAGTATGTAAATTTCCAAATTTTTTCGGGGGAGCATACCCCCGGAGCCCCCCTTTTCTTATTGTCAATATTCTTCAAAATAATTCTGCCCGAAAAAATCGCGCTTGAAAATATGGCAAGTTTGGGTGCCCCCTCTTTGAAACAGTATCTTGAATACGTCGCAGCCATCAAAGCATTTTTAAAGAGCTTTTGCGCCTTTTTTGGGTTTAACGTCTTTGTATTTAGTTAACACTCAACCTAATTCAAAATTTCATCCCCCCCACTAAAATTTTCTGAATCTACTCCTGAGTGCGGGATCGAGGACTTTTTTAGATCCCCCCCCTTTGAAATTTGCTGGGTGCGCTTCTGGTTGAGTGTACAACAAACTGGTAGAATTGAAAGCATTAAGATTTCTTAAAACCTGTTTCACATTCAACTACATGTTATATTTGTGAAATAAAAAACGCGCAAAAGTCTCTGATTTTACGGTAAAAAACAACTCAGCATGAATGTTTAATAAATTTGAGACGCAATATTGTGTATTTTTGAAGCGACATTTACCAATTAGAAGTAAATGTGGTCCGCTGAAAATATTTTGCAATTAACGCCGTTCCCCACCTCTGGTCCAAGCATTCATGATTCAAAAAATCAGTTTATGTCTACTCAGATTTATGTTATTATTTTGACAAATGCATTTGGCGAAACCGAAAAATGGTACGAGAATGTGAAATTTTCCACATTTTTCGTCAGGAACAGCCGCATCAATTTTTGCCATCTTTTTGAGTATTACAATATAATTATCAACTATATTCGGCTGATTAGCTTGTAAATAGCTAACTCTGATGTTAGATATTCCATGACTAAACATTAACCAAACTTGATTTTTATCTTTATTTTAGATCATGTCTGCCGTTGAGTCTATGGTTGGCCGAGCAATTGCAGTGGAACTTTTAAAAAATAATGAGGTTTTTCAGAATAAAATCGAAGAGATTCAGGTAATGTATTCTCAAAGTTTGGCTCATAGTTTGTGTTTAACTCTCAAAGTTTGGCTCTATTGCTAGTCCGACTCGTTCCAAAAGCTTCAAATGCTTAGCGTAGATTAAGTAAAAATGTGTGCGGCTTTCTTACTTTCCAACCAAGCTTTTTTTTTCAGGCGGACATGAGCTTTGCTCAAGCAAATCATTCCAATATGGTGGCTTACTTACAAAAAGAGATTTACGGGAAAGTTGGAATGGCTCAGTCGATCCATGATTCTCTGCTAGACAAGCTAGGAGAGTTTGAAAAACTGTTAATCGGGATTGAAAAGAAGATTGCTGGACTTGCACAAGATCAAAAGTACGTCTAGTCGTCTACTTTGATATTATATTAGTGCATTTACTGCAGGAGTGTCCTAAGTCCGGCCCGTGATGGATTTTTGTACAGGCCGCGTTTGTCACGCAGGGTGGTATTTTCGGCAGGCAGACACGCTCTAAATTGATAATCCATCGCAACTTGTGATTTCTTTTTATGCTGATGGTGGCAGCACTGTTCGACGCACGTGAGAACATATCCGATTAGATGAAGTTGGAACCATTGTGATATAATAAATTGCAAAAGTAACTAATTTGGCTGTGAAAAGAGAAAAGCACCATCAAAGATATTAGCCCTCAGGTGCTTTCGCATCGTCTAATTCGGCCCTCGCGGTAATAAGTTTGGACTCCGTTGATTTATAAGGTGGCCTGCGACCTCAACGCCACGCACACTTCTGCAAATAAAAATTGCTGCCACTTTTTTATCTATAATTATAGCTAGGTTTTGTTAATATCAAATTACTAAAGTGAAGGTCCAGCAGTAATTACAGGAGATGGCGAAACGAGATTGATCTTTTTTGTCATCAGCCAAACCACTATAAATCTCTAAGGGAATCAGCTTCAGTCGTGTTTGCAACCCTTTTATATGTAGGCCTAACCTGCGCCAGATGCTGGTGGGCCGTGGTCGTGACGCTGAATCATAATTCAAGTTTTGCTAAAATTCTTTCAAAAAGGAAATGATTATTTGGATGATTCGGTTAATATATTGAAAATTATTCGAGGGACCTTTTTGTAACGATGCATTGTTTCCTGTTTTTGTTAATTTTTTATTGTTTACTTCTTACTGACGCCGCTTTATGTTCTGTCTAACTAAAACTAGAACTATTTTGAGTCAGAAATAACTTTTTAGTATAGCAAAGTATATTGATTTCATCTCGAAGCTTTTCGTCTGACACTCATCGGGAGAAGATCGTCAGAAATCAGGAAACTAAAATGCAAGTCTTATGTATCAAGAGAGAGAAAGAAAGAGAAAAAGAAAAGAGAAAAGGAAAAAAAGAGGCGGAAAAGCTGGACAGAATAAACAAACGTGTTCCAAAGTCCTGGTTGCTGGACAGAATAAACCAACATGTTCCAAAGTCAATCAGAAACGCCAATTCCATTTTGAAACGTAGCCTTCCATCACGTGCTTGTAAGTCCTCCACCCCTAACCCCACCCAAACTTGTGATTCGGCAGTTGGGCTCCATCTCCTTTTAAACGCTTCATGTGCTAAACATTATCACCAAGACAGATTCCGCATTCTCGCCAGAGGTCGCTCTTCCTTCCATCTCTCTGTTTTGGAATCTATTTCTATTAAAACATCAAATCCCGACCTTTGCAGGCAAAAAGAATTTGTTTACAGTCTTAAGATCTATCGCTGATTGACGCGTCGAAACAGCTGATCAGACTGGCCAATCAGTGCTTTTCCGCCTCTTTTTTTCCTTTTCTCTTTTCTTTTTCTCTTTCTTTCTCTCTCTTGATACATAAGACTTGCATTTTAGTTTCCTGATTTCTGACGATCTTCTCCCGATGAGTGTCAGACGAAAAGCTTCGAGATGAAATCATTATACTTTGCTATACTGAAATTCTGTACCACAAACCAATTGTTTAAATGACTTTTTCGATTTTCGCATCTACAATCAAAATTTTTACCGTTGTAGTTTGTTCTGTACATTGTCGGTATGGCACGAGTTAGCGTTGCCCTTTTTTCGCAACCCCGTTACTTGCGACCGATCAACTGCAAGTGCTAGGTCAGGGAAGGGCAACCTTTTTCGGTCGGCGTGCCAAAATCGGCTAAAATCAATGGCCAAATTTTTTCGCGTGCCTACCGACAATGCGTGTTTTTCACCCTAAATTAGGCTTCCTTTTTTCCCGGACTTTCAACTTCCTGGGAAACAAAAATTTTTCAAAAAAATTCCTGGGAATCTCAGAATCCTGAAAATCCTCGGGATTTCTGGGGTTCGGGAAATTTTCCTGGGAATTTTTCTCGAGCTTGATTACTTCGCTGTTTTTTCTGATTTTCAGCATTTCTGATCGAATTTTTGCATCTTGTTATGTTGTTTTGACAAACTTAGTTTTAGTTTTTCAATGTTTTCGACAAATTGAGGAAAAATTTTGATGTAACAAGCGTTTCTTCTTAAAACATTTTGCAAATTTTAAAAAATAATTTTTATCAAGCAAGAAAAAATTTTGTAATTTGCACTGACGCGTTTTTATGCCGGAATGATGGATATCAGTATCCCTGAAATCCTTACTAATGTGAAAGGCTTTTCCGGGATCTCGACATAAATTTCCCGGGAAACGGGAAATTTCAAAACCTCAAATTTCTCGTCCCGACTTCCCGGGAGGAAACACTACCCCTGAAAATATCGATGAAGAGCAAAATAAATAAGGGTCTTTACGCCCTCAGATGTTCTACAAAAAAAATTGAAGATCCATACGTTGTTCAGTGAGACTTCTGCTGCTGCTTTTCCATTGGCTCGTTTCCATGGCCCTGGTCGCGTGTCTGAGAAACGAGCTCGCGTGCCAGGGGTTGCCCATCCCTGGGCTAGGTCATGCAATTCGAAAGTCACTGGGTTGCAAAGTCTTTTCAGTGGAGAAGTTGGCTCGAGTCTTTGGCCGAGTCATTCATAGTTCATAAAGTTCAATGATAGCTATCTAGTTCGGCTTCGTAAAAAATATTACAAATGAAATTGTTGAGCGATGACGCTGTCGTATGCTTTACTAGTTTGGTTATGGCGCTGCAAGAACTTAGAAGTTACAAAGCGCACAGCACTTCATTAAAAGTCTTATAGATTTGGTTGCGATATACAGCTCATCCAATCCGGCCGTTAACTCAGTTGCTTAGCGCACATGCAATCGGTGCGGGAGGTCTGGGGTTCACATCCCGGGTCGGTTAAATCTGTCAAATGTCGCCACCGTTGCGACTTTTTCGAAGCTGTGTAGCCCAGGCGCTAAGCCGCGGAGATGGGCTCCGCCACTCGTTACACGCTTCGGCGTAATACCGCGAGTATAGTGAAGATTTAATTTTGTACAGCACATCCTGTTTTCAGTGATTTCAAGTCGTCAGTGGCTCAACGCTCTGGCAACGTTTCTTATCTACGTGAAATCTCAAACCAACAATTTATTGAAAACTTTATAGTTCTCATGCAGAAAGGAGCTCACTTAAATCTGGAACAAGAAAAGGTTTGTAGAACCATTCTTGGTAATAACAACCTCCTCACTTTAATGTTGATCTGCGTTGTCAAGTTTTTATTCTCAAAGTGAGCTATACAAAAGGGTTGAAAGCGAGCTTGTAGGTTGCGTTTGTAGAAACGATTGCTTATGATGAGCTCATGCACGCAACGTAAATGCAACGCTGTTAAAAGCGCAACATCGTTTGGACGCAATTGGGAGCTGACAATCAATGCAGGACAGCCCCCATGTTAGGGTGCAGATAATTATGTCAATTTGTTTACTAGTATAAAAACGCATTCCAGAAAAGTTAAGTACCTAACGCAAAAAATCCTGACAGATGGCACGCGGGGGGTTAAAAAAAAAGCATTTTTAGAATATCGGTAGGTGTCGATTTGAAGTGCAAAATACCGGAAATCCGGAACTCTGGGAGCTCTGCTTAATAAGGATTGTGCAAGATTAAACGTGGTCAATGACTGAGCCGAGAGAGGAGGTAAATTGGTATCTGACTTCGCTGGCACTTTACTAGAAAAAGCTTTACTTTGAACAACACTTTACAGATTGTTGAAAAAAAACGCAAAGATTACCACGATCTGCTGATCTGCAAAAAAAGACAAGCCAAATGATTAAAGTAACTTTCCACAAAAGTGACTTTAATTTGCTAACTGCAATCTACATTGCGTATTAATGCTGCCCTATGATCACCTTCATCTTAATGTATCTATCAGATAGTGCCCTATTTTTAGTTCGTTACTACACAAATTTAATTTCCATGTACGTCCAGTTTCATGAAAGACGTTTCTTGATTTTGTGATGGTACTTAAACATGTACATACCTCTCATCACATCGTGTCTCATATCAGCTCGCCTGTTGTTGTTTTTTTTTTAATGCAAAAAGTGTTTTAATATCTTGGGTTTTTGGGGTGCTTTTAAATAGGGCAAAAATCAAATGGCAATATTTTGTGTTCCAAATGCTTTTGTGTGATAGCTGGTAGAATGCTAATCGATTTGATACCAAACACGATCTATTTATCTTGAAAACCCAAGGCAAAACACAACTTTTCATATTTTGGGGTACCGCAAGAGGTGGGGTGAAGCGAGGGTGGTCTAGGGATGACTGATCACCCCCAAAATTTACATGTCATCATATTTTTGACTAGAGAACAAGAATATCACTGAGCCATATCTTTTTTGAAAAATGATAAAAATGTGGTGGTTGCTGTTTTCTGTTAGCTTTTTCCTTATCATGATACACTGTTGTTTGTTTTAGATATCAGACCGCCATCATCACAAATACTTGGCTTATCTTTTGCTTGAATGGTTTATTCGGAAAGGTTTCATTGATGAAAAGACTTTAAAAAAAATTCAAGATCAAACAGCTAGAAACTTCACCAAGCTGCAAAAAAATTTCAAAGAAACGATGGATAAAAATTTGATGGTTTGTGCTGAGTTTTCATTAAGAAAGCGAAATTATATTGTAAATATTTTCACTTGTTATAGCTCATGAAACAAACTCCATACAAACCGGGTATTACTTTGGATAGCCTTTCACCTCAGGGTCCAACGCGTTTAACAGAAGAAGTGGTTAAAATGTGGATAAAAGAAGCTCTTGACAGATACAGGTGTGTTCTGTTCTGTAAGTGGAGCTTTTTACTAACTTTTTTAGATATGAAACCAGAAGGGCCGACTTTACGCTTTCAAATGCTCGTATGCTGCAGTTCGAAATGTGGTGAGACTCTGTTCCTCCTCTTTTTTGTTATACGGAAATCTGTTAAATCGCGTACCTGGAGATACTTAATCTCTAACACGGTTCAATCTGATGAAGTTGCCATCGAAAAATTTCAAAAGCTAATTTTGCTATCTTGTGTCTTTAGTTCAGATCGGATCGGAATTCCAGATTACGCGTTGGAGTCTGCTGGTGCTTCTATTGTGACGTCACGTTGTTCACCTTCATTTCAACACAAGACGGCGCTGTTTAGTTTTTTCGGAGTCCCCATTTATTACAACACAAACGGTCCTCGTTTCATCATTCGGCCGGGAGTGATGCCAGGAGAATGCTGGGCTTTCAAAGTAATTTAGAGTTTTAATAGATAATTACCGTTTACACGACCTCAAGTTATTGGTACAGCAGCTTGATGTAGCATTAAAACAGAACTCAGTCTCTGCATCTGAACCTCAAACCTCAGCTGGCTCAGCAGTACACCAGAATCCTTGCGAAGTATGCGACAATTCGGTGATAAATTGCCAATGAACCTGGAAAGATACCAGGATTAAGAAAAAATTAATCGTGTAGTTCATGACATTGATCACGAACCAGGGCATCGAACCGCTTGAAATATCGCTCCGGTTTAGGTACCGTAGAGCGAGACAGCGCTGTTTCTGGCTATTAGCATTCATCAGCCGTCCTCAGGTAAGAAACATTCATCTTCCAGGACGAATGATCTTATCAGGATCACTCATCCCTTCGAATAAATATTTCCTAAAGAATTTGACCTTTGTGGTACGCAATCCACTCGTGTGGCTACGTCACCATACCAGTCAAACTCTTTACGTGGCCAGGGTGAAGAGCAACAACTAAAAAGCAATGTCCCTCCTGGCCTGCCGGACGGGACGTTAAATTCTTTAGGAAATATTTATTCGAAGGGATGAGTGATCCTGACAAGATCATTCGTCCTGGAAGATGAATGTTTCTTACCTGAGGGCGGCTGATGAAGGCTAATAGCCAGAAACAGCGCTGTCTCGCTCTACGGTACGATTTACTGGAGTGCTTTGCACTGTTGGTGATGGAGTGCTGTTCTAGCCTCTGACCCAACAAGAGGAAGTCGTTATGACTTCCCGTCCGGTAGGCCAGGAAGGACATTGCTTTTTAGTTGTTGCTCCGGTTTAGGTTCAAGTTTCGCAGATTTATTTTCAGCGGTTTATCTCTGGTTCAGGTTTTTCGTCGTTTGATTTTGAAGGTTTAGTTTCGGTTAAAATTATAAATACTTAGATTTTGTCGGGTTCAGGTTCTCAGAAGCAAAAATTTAAAGATTCAAATTCGGTTTGAGCTCAAGAATTTGAAACCGTCAATTCGACTTATGTTTTGGTACGCAGCTAGAGGCGCATTTAAAAAGAAACAAAAACTTACTGCATTTAGGCTGAATGCACTTTTGAAGATGCTGCTGTAGCTCATAAAGGATGTCCTCAGCGGCAGAAATAACTTCAGAATTATTCGACATTTTTAAACCGTATATAAAATCTGATTCTGGTCTAAATCACGCAATAACCTACTGTAGATCTTTGGTTAAAACATTTCCATCGACACATTTACTCTTAGATCAATCGATTTTACACAGTAATGAAGCATTAACTGCATGCATCACCGTTGCTAACTGCAGTGTTGCTCTCGCCCTCTAACAAGAACTTTAAGCATTATGGCGTAGAATTGCAACGCAAACGCGCCGAAATGAATGAAACGGAACCATCAGAAATGGATCACTTTAGTCTTATAGCATTGATAGCACAGTCCCAAAAAGGCACTCCTGTTAAGGTTCAAGAGTTTTGATGACCTTGAGTTCAAGTTAGGTTGCGTTTGTTAAATTATAAAGGTTACGATTCGGTTCGGGTTCAACGAAAGGAAGCGGTTAATACGGGTTTTCGGTTCGCGGTTCGGTTCGGTTCGACGCTGTTTTTTGTTTTTGCGTGATTGTATTTGCAATTTTGAAAGAGCCAAATTGCAGTAGTAAAACTTTTTACTGTAATCAAGTTCACCTAAGCTTCATAATACTTTTAACAGAAAAGTTTATCTTCAGCATTTTCCTCGAAGCATGTTATATCTTGTGTTGGTTCTTTTGTTTCATGGCTATGCCCATTGTCCACTCATGTATCCTGCGTGTTGCAACCATGCCCACTCTTGTATTTTATTAACTCCTCATCTTCTACCTGCATGCCATAATGTTATTAATCATTTTGTTGCTTCTTCCTTTTTCTTTTGAGCTTACCGAGTTATATTTCCTTTATCTTGTACTTTTTATCGTGTTTGCGGCAGGGTTGGAAATCGATAATGAAAAAGAAAAGATTAATTCGATATTCGATGTCTCAAAAAAAGTAAAGAATTCCTACATTCGATTACAAAAATATTAAGTAGAAAATATCGATCAATCGTTAACGTCAAATCGATTCTTTCTCTCAGTTAACAGCGACAGCGTCAACATATTTTGATGCTAATGAGGGGGGGTTTCAGGTTAGGCGAAGTGGAGAGTGTCGATATCGAAGGCATAGCATATTGTGATGGGCAGTACCCACTTTTCCTTTTTCATTATAAGATTACTGTTAGCAGGCCAGTCAAGCTATAAACTGATAAAGGCATATCACAAGTTCACAACGACGCAACCACTAAACTGATAAACCATTAACTGCTTTTTGTTACCAACTATCCAGTGCAGCACTTTACTTCAGAGTTTATAGACATCTTGTCACAGGTGTCATCCATAGACCAACGTAGCTTACAGAAATCCTGCTGTCATTTTTATTAGCCTCACAACTGCATTGGACTGCCAGTCCCTGGCCTGCCTTCTACAAAGCGATACCAAGTGACCAAACGTTAAGTAAACGTTTCCTTGTGTGGCGCAGTGGTTCGGAGCGTCGTTTTTGTGACGCCCATGATCGCAAGGTTAATGGTTCAACTCCTATCCTAGTTTCGTTGCGTCCTTGGATAAGATGCTTTACGATGATTATCTCTGCTTGGTGGAATCTGGCAAGCAGCAAATTAAAAAGTCAGAAGAAAATTCAACTGGAAAACTTGGAAACAAAGGCAACTCCTAAGCGAGTGTCGATTCGTCCTACTCATACCGCCTCCGCCGCTTTCTCGTGATAGGATAAAGGTGAAAAAATCAATCAATCGTGTTACATTTTAAAATGGAACAAAAAGTGACAGTGCGTACGGAATTTTCCGCACGCTAGCTGTTCTTATGCGGATGTAAAGTAAAGTATTTACCTGCTAACGCCAGAAAGACTAGATAAGGTACTATAAATAACAAAAAATTAAAACTTTTGAAAAAACTTATTCAAAAAAAAATATCGATTGATTAATATCGATTTACCACGCAAAAAAAGTAGGGAAAAGCCCCAATCGATAGTGAAAAGAAGTAAAGAATTTTTGCATTCGATGACGAAAAAGTAGAGAATATTTCCAACCTTGGTCGGAATTACCGGTACGAAAACAATAATGGAGAAAAAATGACTGATTTATTCTTTTCGTGCATTTTCATTTTCAGGGTTCAAGAGGGTTCGTCGTGATCAGTCTGTCGGCGACGATTCGACCAGATGTGGTGACGATGGATCACGTTCCTAAATCCCTTGCTTTCCACAATAGTATTTCCAGTGCTCCTAAAGACTTTAAAGTTTTTGGTCTTAAAAGTGCTACTGATGTTAACGGTAGAGCGTTAGGAATGTTCAGGTGAGAAACAGGATTCGGCGAGAGTTACAATTTGATTTGAGAAGCTTTGATTGCTTGTGTTAAGTTGAGAATTGAGATGTTTGAAAAACGAGATAAGGTAAAACCAGAATTAATGAAGAAACAGATCCAAAGTATTTCTTTGCAGCTTACAGCGATATCCTTGTAGATTATGTTTGCGAAGCAAGTAGGAGCGGTGGGTTCAGCTTCGCTAATTGCAGTGTTTTAGTTGCTTTTCACCTTGTGAAATACCGTATTTGTTGCCAGCGTAACCATTTAGCCCTACTGCAATATTATTGATAGATAATTTAATACTATTGATAGATAATTTTATAAAAAAATTGATCTATGCTAGTTCGAAGTCGTTATTTTTCATGTAAAAGGATGGTGTTCTGTTTTTAAACGTCTCAAGTGATTTTTCCAGGGTTTAGTGTTTACAGCTTACCAAGCTAAGCAAATTCAAGGTGACTGTTAGTAGGTTTGGTTTCGGTTAATCTTCAGTTCGTTGGGCTTTATTTTGGAATACTGCAGCATTAGCTCTGCTGCAGTTGAACCCCATTAATTTTAGCCTAGCTGAGCCCTCCACTGGCTACAAAGCCAGTAAATGTTTGGAAGTAGGTAATACGGCGAGTATGTCAAGAAAAAGTACATGATGACGTGATTTTTTACATATTTGTCAGTTCAGTAAAATTAATTTAGCGACCTAGAAGCACTACATTCGGTTGACTAGTCTGCTTAATTTTGCAGGCTAGCGTGGCAACGTTAGGTATTGGGCAAAGTGTCTATTTGCTTTTAGCAAAGTTTACTGTAAACTTTGATAAGGTCAAAAAAAGTCTTTGATTCTAGTGGAATAAATATAAAACAAACTGTATCTTCGTATTTGTTTACTGTGTTTACTGTTTATCTGCTTTTTCTAGCAGACTAAGAAAAGACAATGAGGCGAGCATGACCTGAATATCATGAAATTAGTTTTATCAGAGGTAATTGTGGTTAAGAAAGAAATTAGCGCAACAATGTATTAGGTACTCGTATTGATTTTACGCAGATTTGAGGAGAGTGGCGAGCCTATACAGCAGTTTGTACTGGACTCTGTCGGTGATAGCTACAATCATATTGAGCTGAAAGTAACCAGTAATTGGGGTCATCCAGATTTTACCTGTTTGTACCGGTTCCGCGTGCATGGTCAAAGAATCGATTTGTAGCTGTTGCAAGTGTTTTTTCCCTATGTTATTTTGTTATGAAATTTCAATAATATTTGCATTTGTTTAATTTGATTATTAATAGCATTTTCCCGTCATTATTTTGTCGTAGTAAAATTTTATTGTTGAAATTGACTTCAATTGAGCTGATGGCAGGAATGTGGAAGCGGTATATTTGCAAACAGATTCCGCTTCCAGCGCTTCCGCTTCCAAAAAAATTCACCGAAATTTGTTAGTAAAATACGATCAGTGCGTTGGTAGCCGATAGCGTAAACCGTAGCTTTTTTCCGACACGCTGAAAGCTCTTGGTCAAACTTTAGCAAGCGTTTTTTTAAAGATATTAATTTGCAAAAAGCAAACAAAAGTGTAAAGGAATGATTGAGTCACACTATTGCGTCACAATCCTGGGAGTCTTTTACTGCAACTTTGCTACGAAACTTACTCCCTTTCATTAGAAAAATGTTGATACACAGCACTCAGGGGCGTGGCAAGAATTTTTAAAGGGGGAGAGGGGCATAATTTTTACAATGTTTTCAAGATAATTTTTTCAGCAGAACTAATTTGAAGCTGATTGAGAAACAAGAAAGGCTTTGGGGAGGTACGGTGGCATGGTGCCCCGGAAAATTTTTGAAAGTGTACATGCTGTAATGGCTATTTTAGTGCTTTTTGAATAATATTCAGCCAAATTTTGTTAAAAACTTTTGACGCTAATTCTGAGTGCTTCGCCTAATATGATGCATTTTGTTTGCACATTTTCCATATGCGTGCTTATGGCGTAAGGCTTATTGCTGTCAAAGAGGCTCGAAACTATGGAAAAACTGTAAACATCAAAAATATTTTTGAAAATGACTGGTGGGAGGAGGCATATCCCTCATCCTACCCCCTTGAATCCGCCCCTGGCCATAAGCTACAAAAACCTTCAAATAAGTCTGGCATATTTGAGTCACTTGGCACCATTAACTTTGTTATTGGTTACTAAAAGATAGAGTTAAGAGGGAAGGACCGGGGGGGAAGGCACAATGCCCCCCCCCCCTTCCCACCTAAATACGCTCCTGACAGCACTCCATCTATTTCGTGATATGATTATAATTGGAAAAGAGTCAACTATTGTTTTTAGCGCTATTGATAAATTAGTTGCTTTATTTTAAAACTTAGAGAAAGATGAAAGAAAAAGCGATTCTACGTTAGTAGGCGTACTATCTGAAAATCAAGCGAAGAGTAATGGCTTATGGTGAGATCTGGCATCCATGCGAATCTGGCATTGTAAAATAATGTGTAACAAATTGAATAAAAAATATAATATCTAATAAGTTACTTACAGTAGGCCTATGCTTTTTTCAATGATGCGGAAGCGGCATATTTCTCGCGCTTCCGCTTCCATTAAAATATGACCACTTCCACATCCCTGGCTGATGGTCAACACTAGGTTTCAACTATTTTTAGTTTACTTTTGTGAAAATTCCTTTACAGGAAAATATCAAAAAGTCGCTGAAAAAATGACAGTGATCGATAAGCCTGTCATCTTTATGTAGCATTGACAAGGGTTGGGCTTTGGGCAATTATTTTTTTCATGGGACCGTTCGAAAAGAAAATGTAAGCAGCTGCGATCGTGTGAATCCGTGAAACCAGTCATACGTACGCACTGACTCAGCTTTATCTTTAGTGTTATTACTATAAATAGTTGCGGGCGAGTTGTTTTGGCTTGGGCCATCGTTAATTAATTTCTGGAAATTTCTTGTTTCCAACGTCGAATTTGTTCAAGGTTTGGTTTCGGCTTTCTCTCGCTTTTTTATTGCGTGTGTGGCGACGACGTCGAGATTCAAGTCGTCGCGACGCATGGCAATAACATCACGTCACACTTCAGTGGTTTCGTTCATTTCTTGTTCAATTGTATGGATCGGCGGCTAAAGCGAGCAAATAGTTTACAACTGTAGTTCAAGTGGAAAGAATTACGTGAATTAAATCACGCCTCAACTAGTTACAGCCGCAGGGTGGAGTAAAGGCTGTTCTAACGTAACCGTTTGCTGATGTTACATAAAACTCAGTAGCCTATTAGACTTCACCTAATGATCAGTGGCGTTATTTTGACTAATAATGGCGGATAGAATCGATGAAAGTGAATTTATGGCTCCCAAACTCTTTCACGTACGAGTCGTAAGGTAAGTTGTGCAAGGTTTTTATGTTTCAAGAAACTAATTTTTTGATGTTTTGTGAATGCGAAGACGGGAAATTGCCTGTTTGAATTGTGGCGAACATTATGCTGGTTAGTTTTATCGAGTATTTAATATATTTATCACCGTTTTATTTGATTTTATAAAAGCTTGAATGTATCGATTTTTCGCAATATTGGAGCATTCACTATGACTCCTTAAACAAATAACGTGATTACTGATTAGGCCTAGTTCGCTACAATACCCGCATATTCTCTCAGCAAACAGCTTCTGGTTGGATTTGTGAAACTAGCTGACCTAAAGCTGATAGGCCCATTGTATTTTTTCAACAAATTTTTTTTTTAACAACTGAAAAATGTGCTGGTTTTTTGGCTATACGTGGTTTGCACGTAATTCTGCTTTAGAAGCCGAAAGTTAGATGCTGTTTGATTGCTACAACGAACGACAAAGTATGTTATTGACCTATGCCGTCAAAACTCGATGTATTGAAATTGGCCACGGTTAAATTGGTATTCGCGTTGGGTCGCTTCCAACTACTCTGTTCGAAGTGGCGCAGTGAGGCGAATAGAAAAAGCCGCTGCCGTCGATGTGTCGTGACTGTGATCTTGGAAAATCATCGTTTTTAGTGCTCGAGTTGTACAAACACTTATGAGGGGATGGTGCAAGCTATTCACGCAGACGTAAAGGAGAAATGGTCATTATTTGTGGGGGAATGGGTTACGCTAAAATGTTTTATGGAAAGATGGTGTTGTTTTCTGGGGGGGATGGCATCCTCCTCAACTCAAGTATTAATCATTTTACAACTTAGGCGTGGCTTGTCATCCTAATACCTGAAGGTTTAGTTGAAGGAACAAGAATTGAACGTTATAATGTTATAGATTGAACTTAACTGTCAGGTTTGCATAGATTCTTAGAATTTCAAATCAAACCCATAATCCAATAAATACCGGACAAAAATAGCTTAAGAGGAAAAATATTTAAAGCCAGAGTAACACTAAAACTGAACTTGCTTACACTGCTGATGATGACAGCTAGACCTGTGTAGTCGAAACGTCCAGTTTTAAGAATAATACTGTGGATTTAAAATCAAATTCGAATTTGTGTTTGAACTAATCGGCCCGTTTACAACTACTGACCCATGGTCTGGCGACTTTTAAGCGACCTCGTCATTAACGCCTCGTAGGTTTGCCGTAATTGGAAAATACAAATATGAAATTAATAAATAAGACGCCATTATGAAGCATCTAACTCAGGTGCTTTGTAAGCTGTCATTGTGATTTGTGAGAACGTATTTTGATAAGGTGATGTTAACTCCTCAATAAAAATATCACCTTTTCAAAGCAAACAACTTTTATCCTTTAAGTCAATATCCTCGAAACGTCAATCAAAGTTAATTTCTTCAAACGGTGATTCGCGTCATTAATTGTTAGTAGGTCTATTTTTACGCAATGAAACTTGCGAGTGAATACATTTTTAATAAATTTATGAACTTCATACTTCCACACACTTTTTTAATTCAGTACTATGTTAAGCCAGCTGCGTAACTTCTAATTACGCGCTAATACTGCGCAAATTTGGTTTATACTCTATTAGGCTACTTATCTCTTGAATTATGTGATTTAACCACAGATCGTAAAAAATTTTTGAATTTATCGACAAAAATTATCTAGAATTTCACTGCAATCTGTTTCTCTCTCTCGGGTTTCAGACAGCAGTATGAGATTTAAGTTAATTTTAATTTTTATGCAGATTTTTGGCCCATATGATTTGTTATTAAATCAGATACTTCGCTCTGACAACGCCTTAGATCCATATCTTCAACTGGTAATTCCCAAACGTTGAGTATCTTTTGTTTTCACTAACTGCTTTTGAAGTTGCATGAAACATGTAACAGTGACGGGGTCACGAGTCCTGGACAGAATTTTTCAACCGTGGTTATGCGGAAAAGAATAAATTTGTAAACTCACAAACGCGTAGATAGGTTTGCGTTAATGAATTCAGCATAGCTAGTTACTTGCTGCTAAAAAAAGGTGATATTTTGTAAGCTTCACACTGGGCCCAAAATCCGCTTTCGAATTTATTGGCCCAAACCTTGGCCGGGCTCGATTCACTCCTCCGAAACAACGTAATCTCTATAACCTATACAGAAAGCTTTGCTCACAATTAATACTTGTTTGCAGGCTTGGCATGGTTCATATTGTAGTGGGGCTGGCCACACTGGCAGTCGGAGTTCTTGACGTTGCATTTAGTTCGATTGCGTTTGATGTATTTCCATTGGCTCGAATAGGAGCTGGAATTTGGGTTGGTTGTGTGGTGAGTGTTTTAAAGATCATTGCAATCTTATGTTAATATTTGAATAAACACAGATTACGCGATGTTTCATTTCAGTCTTGTTTCCATTGCCTTGTGGTAGAAGTACGATTATCATCATAACCTGTAACAGACGGAGTAATTTTGGAATTTTACGGTAATGAAGTAGCCTGTGAAAATTTTCAACACCCGGAAGGGGAATGACGTTAAGCAACTAGGCTGATGCTTAATTGTGCTCGAAAATTTAATTCTGTCGTGTAGATAAGCTCTGATATGGAGAGCTGGTATTACGGTAAGACAGTAGAAACCTTGGAACAGTTAGGAGAATTGAAGAGCTGTTTTTATGACAGCATCTTATAGCTTTCTTTTACATTCTGGGATGAGATGCTACGACAACTTCTGCTTTGCTGTCCGTGATAAATCAAAAAGCACGAGACAAAGTTTAGTTGAAAATTTTAAAGAGGGACAGCATCTTTGAGGTAGATTGAGTTCATTTCATTCGTAGTCTATTGCCACTTTCTTTTGTCACTCGAACAGAAACGAAGATGCATTCACAACTTTGACTTAACGATATTCTTAATTTAGATTCTTTTGACGGGGGCAGCTGGCGTAGTGACTTCACGGTCTGATGTTCGACGACGTTTTACGGTGAGTTGTTGGTGCATGGAGCCGCATTGTGTGTAAATCTATATAATGTTTGTGTTTTACGCAAGAATACGCCTAATTTCAGCTTGCGTACTGTATTACTGCATAGAAGTGTTAAGCATTGCCGGTTTAGCTTGTTTTTTATAAATAATGAAAAGCCAAAATCATGTGAAATAATAGAGCGCATTGATTGCTCTCGTATCATTGCAATATTCGAATAAAACTTCAGTTGGAAATGATGAAGTTTCAAGCAATTTGAAAAAGTGACTGTAACTTGGTAGTAAACCATGACGTTCCATTAGCTAATAAGCTTCGCATCATTTCGGCTTTTCAAATTTATTGAAAACCTAATTTACCAGTATTGCAATACGAAGGAATCTAATTTTCAATATAGCCTACTTTCGAACTCGGTGCATATGGAATAAAAATCGCTTATGGGAAAAAATATGCCCACTTAAAGAGCTCCGGTATTTCTCATTAGCACGATCAAAACCGAAGGAGGAAAATATATGAATATGTAATTTTCGTAATTGTGACCAAAAACCAGTGGCGTAGATACGCAGGGGAGGCTCGTGAGCATGTGCCGCCCCTCAGACCTTCCATATTCGCTAAAAGTCGTTATCACTCAGATTCTCCAAAAAAAGTCGTGTTTTTTATGAGGTCAATTATTCTTGCCTCTCCTAAACAATTTTTGCGTGTGCTCCTGGCTAGAACGCTCAATTTTAAAATTTAAGTGTTTTTTTTCTTCCTTTAGCTGTTTTCATCTTATTGCTATGTTGTATTTTTTCAGAATATTGTTTTTATGGCCACTTCGGCTCTCAGTTTACTGTTGTCTGTCGTATTGCTTGGAATTTCAGTCGCGGAGATCGCATTATCGGAATTCACTGAAGGTCGTATGAGCAAAGATAAAGAGTTTTACAACATCACAAGTTGTCTGAATGCAACAGCGATATTGAATGCAACGTTTAATGCAACGGAAGTACCAGAATTTCGTTGCATTCCAACAATTTCATTCGACCAAAAACTCGCTGTCGCCATTCTGCTTTTAATTTTCGGCTACGTTGAGAGTCTGGTTGCCTATCATTCACTCTTGGCTGCTGTGGCAGTCGCAGAAAAGCAAGAAGCAAATCGACAAAAGCAAGCCATAGCAATGACAGCTCGGAATCCTGTAGATCCACCTACAGTATCGGTGGATGATAATACTGAAGAAATAATTTCCCATGGTCAAAACCACGACAGCTCTGCTGCCAATGGGAACAATGACGTCACGAATCACGTGGTAGGTCGACAAGAGGAATTTCCTGACTCGGAACAGTTTCGAGCTCACTTAGAAGGACTCGAGGGAAGTGTTCCTTCTAATACTGCAGTAGATTGAACTCACTTAAAGAGCTCCGAGCTCAATGCGTTCTCTATTGATTATTTTATGCAATATGTCGCACTTATTTTTACATTTTTGCCGCACTTTCGGGGCAAACACGCTACTAGCCAATTAAGATTGCTTTACCAAGGTTTCAACGCTCTTTCATATAATTTTACACATTTTAATCACTGGAATGAGATTTTTGCAATTTTGCACCAAAGCGTATTAGGCCTAATGAATGTTCAAGTTGATGCTGCAGGCGTTTTAATCGCAGCTTTCACACTTGAACAAAAATAAGGCCAAAAGTGCTCATCAGAAATTTTATTTAGTACGGACGTCTCGGTATGCCTACTTGTTTACTCTGTCTACATTATCATCAGAATGCACTTCGGTGCTTTCTATCCCTTTGCCACCCAAATATCACGCGGAAAGTAAGGGCGAAACTTTGTTAGTCCAGATTTTTTCAGAATTCTACTAGAAGTGCTCTAGGGCAGTGTTTCTCAACTGCCGGTCCGCATATACTTTTCTACCGGTCCGCCAAATAAATTCCAACATTATACCACAATTCAAAATTGTGCTTTTTATTATAACCCACTTGGCTACGCGCGCTCAATACTTTTTTCGTCAATCAGCAGACAAGTTCATGCTCTATGCACTGCCGATTCATTGATTTTTGTCTTGTTAAAAAAAGCGTTGGAGGTGAAATCAATCTAGCGCATAACCACTCATTTACTGCGAGTTGTGTGGTAGTATATGAAATCTACGAACATATTTAACTGAAATTCAGCGTCAGCGGTATGATTACCGGAATTTGATTATGAAACGGAAACAAACAAACAGCCAAGTGTTTTCCTTTTTTTCAACATTAACGAAAATCAAGTCGGTGATTTTAGCACTTGGTTTTAACATGACATTTTTGGTTGGTTTTTATGGTCCACCGGTCCACAAAATTTATTTGGAAATTTTGCCGGTCCGCAACCTAATAAAGGTTGAGAACCACTGCTCTAAAGCCTACTCAACCTTCAAGTCAAAATGCTATTTTCGTGCTTCCTATTTCAAGTTATATAGTTGTGCTTGTCGGGTAAAGGAAGTTTTTGCGGTGCAACTTGGTTAATGGACAACTGACACTTGAATGGACTTTTATAACTTTTAACATATTTTGTTAATATTTCAGTTATAGTACATATAGATAACAGTGGCAGTAACACAGCAGCTGTAATTTTTTTGTTAATTTAAATGTTCGTCTAAATTGCAATGTCTGTCGTTAAGCAGCAGTTGCTTGACAGCCTGGACAAAGCATTATAGCAGTTTTAAACTTTTTGATAGTAGCCAGAGCTAAGATTTTGTTGATAGTTAGTTGACAGTAAGTTATTTAGCACTGTAATGAGAAATCGCTTTGTTTTTTGATGTAGAGCAATTGGCATCAAGCTTTTGTAAATATTTTTGTTTGGTGATCATTTGGCTAAACAATGATGGCGACGTATCTACTTATTAAGTTGGTATTTGTGTAATTGTTAACGTACTGACAGTAATTCTAACTTAAATACTTTAATTTTGCTTATATATAACATGGATGTTCTTATATTATAAAATAGCTTGCTTTGTTATTAAACCTAAGTAGCCCGTGCGCGTGGTTTTGGCTTGGTTTTCTGAAAAGTCTGTTTGACAGATCTAAGCTGTAAGGTTGAAATTTCTTAAATGATAAAATTCAAAATAGAAACAATCAATTCTTTATTGTATTGCGGTACCAGTATGATTGATGAAATTAACAAAACTGCTTGAAATAACGTCTTTTATATCCGCTTAAATTTGTTTTCATTTTCTTTTTTCGTGATTTTGTCATCGTGTCAAAACATTGGCATGATTTTGTTGCGTGTTTACATTCATTGGGTTTGTATTATTCGTTGCTTAAATGACGCGTTTACTGTAAAATTAAACTTCAAAAATAACGTGAAAAATACTTCGTAACTTCAGTTTTGTAGCAGGAGCATCTACAACCCAAAATTTGATATTTTTCACTTCATATTGGCTAGGCTACTATTAGGTGTAGTGTACTGCTGGTCTATCATAGTGAAGATTCGGTTTTATTCAGACTCAGAGGGGGAAATGTATGATTATTTGGCTGATCTGTAGCATAACTATTGTCACAAATGAAAAAGTTGCAAGGGACAACTAAATGTTTCGACAATAAGAAAATTTTTTCATTGTGAATAATTATTGAAGTAGAGGAGTGTACTTGGGTTAAAAATTTCATTAAAGTTCGTAGTAGCCTAAAGTTATTATTCATTTTTACTTATGGATTAGCAATGCCGGAAATGTTGAATTAACATCTTTTTCTGAATCAGGTTGTTGCATGTGGGATTGAATTAGGATATGGCATGCGGAGTCACAAATGGGCTGTGAACTGATACGAAGCTGCTTATCGGTATTGCCTACTGTCAGTGATGGGCACGATAAACCTTTCTGTACTAAAGTGATAATCGATAACTTCAAAAAAGCCCTGGGCGATACCGATAATCGATAAATCTCAATTTCTTAAAGCGATATCGGTAATCGATAAATGTTGCGGTAAATTTTCAATGTGTTTAACAAAGTTTTTTTTTTGTAAGTCGAATTGCAAAAGTGTTTTTTCTAGATTTTCAAGAAAAGAGAGCAATTTTCGGACTCTGCCGTGAAATGAAACAAAGAAATAATTTTTTTAAAATTACAACAAGTCCTAATGGACACCGTGTGTTTTTTCCATAGCGCCAACTCACTAACTTTGAAGGTTAGACACTGCGTGCATAAAAATCGTTTATCGCGATAATTTATCGGCGATAACGGTAATCGATAAATCAAAATTATTTTGAGCGATAACAATAATCGATAAAAAATTATCGCGATAAATGCCCATCTTTGCCTACTGTCGTAGGTGGTGGAAGCGGGAGGGATGGGGGTCTAATTTACGCGTTTATTATTTAAGCAATAATACCTCTGCATGAATGTATTTAAAACGTAATAGGTCTACCATCGAAATTGAAACCCAGGAAAGAGCCTATAAATCCACCGATGTTTTCCTTCAAATCTTGTTTGTGGGGTGGGGGAAACAGAAAAAGTGTAGGCTAATCTTAAACCAAAAAAAAAATAACTTGCGGCTTGTAAATGTCAAATTGAGCATCTTAGCAAAAAGGCAAACCAGCGATTGGTAGCATTTACGCCAGGGGTTCTCAATTCTCAGCCGTGGCCCTGGGCTCCCAAAGGGTGCACAGAGAGTTCTCTTAGGAGCCACGATAGAAGGAATCATTAATGAATTGTAACAGACCGGTACGTTTAAACTTACACGCTATAGGGGCCAAGGTCTTTTAGAGGTGTAGTCAAGGGGCCTCGGCTCAGAAAAGATTGAGAATCACTGATCTAAGGTTTCGGTTTGGAAAAAGCGTTTTACAGAACGTTTTGAGACAAGATAGCCTACAGTAGTTGTGCTTTTATCGATATGTTTATTTTTTCGGCTCGTTAGCGGGTCTCTTAGCGGCTAACCACGGATGCCAGATAGCTTTCAGCAAAAGGTTTCAGATTGGACCTCAAAAATATTCTAAATAGTTCCAAATATTAGAATTGCAATTTTCCAAGTTAAGTGTAGCAAATACAAACTTGACACTACTTCAATATATCTTACTAGTCATACAGTCTGCACATATAAATTAACATATAACACTAACAGTCAATTACCAAAATTTATTTCTTCAATCAATGAAAGCGTTATACTGTTATAGTATCAGTATTTGGATAACGTCTAGTATCAGCCCCTAGGTTTGGTTAGGGTTAGGTTTGGTTAGGATTAGATTCGGTTAGGGTTAAGTTATTGCTAGGTTCGGTTAAGGTTTGATTTGGTTAGGATCAGGTTACAGGTTAGGTTAAGGTCATAGGTTAGGTCAAGGTTGGCAGACGGAAAAAGCGTGGGGGCTGATATTAGACATTACCCCGGTATTTTGTTGCATATTTATCCTCCTATCACGAGAAAGCGATCTATGCGCTATACGAACTCGCTTAGAAGTTGCCAGCCATCTGTCTACCACACCAAGATGGGGGAATCCTGCTAAGTGCCTTTCCTAAGGGCACAAGTAAACTTGTCGGCTTGTTTTCCACACTGTCCCTTTAATGCTCAGCGTCAATATATGCTGAGAGTATAGGGTAACTAAACATTCAGCTTTAGTCTAGGTAACCTGTCGAATTGCCTGTTTCAGTAAGTTGACTACTGGGTATCACGATTCCACCATCACTAGTCACTACAGTTCTGACGTCTGAGTTAAAGGTATCATACTTCGTCTCCGCGCAGTTCCACTAGGCTATCTGACTTAATCTAGTCTCCACCGTATCAAGGATTTCCAAAAATTCTACACAGTTTCTAAATTAAGAAAAACCAACATCGTGAAGATCAGCCCACGACTTGCCTGACAAACTTCTACAATTTTGGTTTAGCTTACAAACCAAAATAAAAAGTGTTTCTTTTTTGGTTTATCTAACACAGGAAAAGTTTGGAACATCCTTTCTTTTTTGAAGGCGCGCGCTTTTCACAGTTTCATCAGAAGCGAGAGTGCTCTTTTTGGAAAGCATTTTATGCTTGAGTGCCGATTTCTCGACTAAAATAGTGTGATGTAGAGATGGCAATGACTGGCGTTTTTGCAACCCGGACCGTCTACGGCCCGAAACCTCTTGCCCTTTACGGTAACCGGCCACGCTACTCAGCTCAAAAATAAAGCCCGACCCGCCCAAAGCCCATTCTTTTATGAATCTTCAATCACTGTATGAAGGAATAATGAAAATTAAAAGGGATTTCGAAAAGTGGTAGCGGCTCGTTAGCGGCCCAGTAAAAGCAAAAGATAGAGCTGGGCCGTTAGCGGACCAATCAAATGACCGGTTAACGGCTCGTTAGCGGGTTTCTTAGTGGCCCATGCCATCTAGTTTGATGAGCCAAAACAAGATTTTCTTTTCCAAAAGTTGGAAGAAGTAAATTTTATCCTGCGCACGCCAGAAACTGTAGGTTTCGCATGTGCGCAGTCCAAAATTCTGGAACGTTCCAAAAGCATCACTTTTATTGGTTCTAAATATAGTACCAGGTTACAAATCGAAAATTTTGGTTCTAAGCGCTTGATTTTAGTTCTAGATCTAGAACAAATAGTTTCAATATGACAACTGCTAACCTAGGGTTATCATATTTGAAAAAGTAAAATTCCGGACAGTGCGTGACTACTTTACATGAGACTATATGTATGCGCTACCACATTATGTCACATCAAAATTTGATGTATAAAATTGGCAATACAACGAACAAGAAGTTTTTTATACTAAGTTCAATAATTTTTGTATTAATTAAAAGAGCAAGTTGATGTTTAGCCTACAATAACTTGATAACGAATAATTTTTTACCATTGTAGGATATTAAAAAGTACTAACTCAAACTGCATGGGTGACAAAACACTACCATATCCAAACTTCACTTTAACATTGGTTACGGTGTTATTATTTATGCACAAACTCCAGCAGTGACAGTCGGTCAGGGTAAGCAATGCTTACCCAAGCCAGAGGCGCTGGCCCCCCCCCCCCCACACACACACAGGTAAGGTTTGGAAAAATCGATTGTAATCGATATTCGATTGCGATATTCTTCACTTTTTGTTTATCGAATGCACTGGAGCCTTTACTTTTTTGAATGAGTATCGAATATGCCTTGTCTATACTTTTTTTTCGGCGCAGTTCGGTATTCCATGTTCGATTCTTTTTGTCCAGGTTACTTTATCTCACTTTAGTAAAATTAAAATGATCGTCGGTGTGTCATTACCTTGTTTTTCCTGATAAATTTTTTTCGTGCCAAAAGAAAAACAAAAAAAAAATTTTTTTGTAGCAAAGTTGCTTCGCATATCTATGTCGGTCGTTTGCTGTAAGTTACCGCATGAACGTGAGAACATCACAAAAAGATAAAAAGTGCTTTGCGTACACCGCTAAATGCTCAGTGTAATATCGGATATCGATTACAATATTCTTTATTCTTTACTTTTTTAAACTACCATCGAAATCGTTTACTTCTTTATTTTTTATGGTGAACTATCGAATATCGATTATTTCTTTACTTTTTTGGGTATCGATTCCCAACCCTGCATACAGACAAATGCACAAAGTAAAGGTGATATTCGTGTAAAGGACAATCTGAGGACGTGATGACTTGTTATTTGCTTTTCGCTGGTCTTTGGGCGGAAAATTGGACATCTGCGGGCGTGGTGACCTTTTTTGCTCAGTCTTCGCTATATCCGGCCCTGCTGGCTGGACTTTTTTTTTTTTTTTTCAATCAATCAATTCTTTTTTTCTTGAAGCACGAATATAGCACAGAGCGACAGCGTTTCAGCGAAAGAAAAAACCCAAGAAAAGGAAGACACGACACAACGGAAAAGACCGTTAAAACATTCGAGAAGAAAAAATCGACAAACAGAAAAAGAGACAGCAACTACGCATGGACATGACACCCGAAAATAAAATACCAAAAAAACAAAAGCAAAAGCGAACAAACAAACGCAAAAAACGAAATAAACAGACTAATTGACACTAAGCAACAAACGCTGTCAGTGCCCACCTTATGATCGATAGGAAGTGTTGTTGTAATAATGTACTGTAATTGGTGAATTGAGAAACTTTTCTTTATTGTGGGCCATGAGTCTTCACTACTCACTTCGTTTACTTTGTTGCTTGTGTTTTTTGCTTGTGTATGTCTTATTAATACTATAACTTGTATTCTTTTTTGTTTTTTGATTTTATTTGAATAATAAATAACAACAGGTTATGGGCCCAGCGCGCTTCCGCTGCGCCAGTAAATAGAATAGCCTAGGAGTGTCTTTGTAGATGATTTGTTACTGTGTGTGGTATTCAGTATCAAAGGATTAACCTCATTAAAATGGATGAAAAGCTTGTGATATTACAAGTTAGATGAATCAATCTGGTCTACATGGAAATTTCAAATTCGCCATCTTTTGTAGGCTAACGGACTTTGGAGTCATGTGGATGACACTGCCACTTTGCTAAAAGGTGAAGGTGAGAATGTTGATAGGAGGCAGGCTGAATTTCGATTGAATTTTCAAAAAGCTCGGCCTCTTAGTTCATAAAAACTTTTTGTAAGGGGGGCTCCAAAAATCGGCCAAGTCCTTGTGAACGTTTAGACTTTCTAGCAGAGGTTCTTCAACTGGGAGGCGTAAAAGATTTTCAAGGGGGGCGTGAGCATAGCAGTGGCTTAATGATTGAATGTATATTTTTAAATCTTTTTTTCGTCAAATATCAAAACTTGTTTCCCCAAAACAGCTGCATCCTCATTAAGTCGATTAAGACATTGCAAATAAATTGTTGTATTTCCTGCATGTTTTTTGTAGCGTGGTGGGCAGTGCCGTATCGAGGCATCTCCGAAGTTCAGTCTCCCCGGTCGGGAAGGGGGGGGCATTTGTAGGGGCCCCACAATATTATTGTTTTAAACTCAAAATTAGAGGCAATAGATTTGAAAGAAAGTTTCATCAAAAAGTTGTTGAAAAAGCACTATAATTGCAATTACATGACGTAAATTGAATTAAATTTTCAAAAATTTTCCGAAAGAGCATGGCCCCGGACTCTCCTTACTCCTTAGAATCATCATTGATTTTTATTCTGCATCAAATTTGCTCTGATTTTGCCACACACTAAAAGAAACAGCGAGTGCGAAAGTTTGGGGCGCCCATCCTGAGGAAATTCCTGGATACGTCCCTTGAAACAATGCAGCTAATGAGGAAAGTTAGTAACCGAGTCGAAAAAACGCGACACTGCTAAAATGCTTGTAAATATTAAAGGGCCCCATTTGGAGCTTAAAGGGGGAGGGGCAACAGTCTTCACACGGCACTGGTGGTCGGGTGTGGGCGAAAATAACTTACTCCAAAGGGGGCGTGACTGAAAACGTGTGTACGCATCTGGTATAAATTAATAGATTTTTTGCACAATCCAGGGCCCCCCTAATTCAAATTTAACCAAGGAACCTCTGAAAAAGGCAGTCGAATATCGCGAGCAAAGATAGAAATATGTAAAGGAGTTGTAACTATTTGCTTTAATAAAAGATGTAACTGCTTGCTTTAATAAAAGATAGAAATGTTCAATTGAAAATCATTTCAAGATGAAGAATAAGCAGCAAGTGCAGGAAAGTGTTGTAGCAGCAGCAACGAGTACTATTCATCCGTCAACAAAATAAATACCAATAACTTGAGGCAAAAATTGAAATACGGTAAGACAGTGTGAGCCTAACACCTTGGCCTAAACAGATCATGTTTTTAAACTTCTTGGCCTGTTGTTATTTGGCCCCCCCCCTAAATATTTCGCTGGCTACGCTCCTGGTTGTTGCACGAACGTTAATCATTTCTAAAAAAGTGTGTACTCGCCAAAGTCTCTGCGCGCCCAGACCACGAAAAATTAGAGGGAACATTGCTTATGGGTGTGGCAAACCTGGCCTGGCCAAATCAAAAGATATTGTCCTAATAAATTTAATAGGACGAAGTCAATGCTGTCTCATAATGCAAAAGTTATTAACGTTAATGAAGATGATGAAAGCAGAGAATGTGAAATGCATAATTTGTTGTTTTCGGCAACTAATACAGGAGTAGACTGCAATGATGAAAGCCAATGGATTGTTGATTCTGGTGCTTCTCGCCATATGTCACATGATAAAACTATTTTTCAGAAGTATCAAAATTTTGAAGTTCCTGAAACTGTAGAGGTTGATGATGGAATGTCAGTTCAGGCTTATGGATCTGGTCAAATTCTGATAAAAATGAAAATTGATGGTGGTAAAATGTGTGTGGATGCCAAAATTTGTGATACTTTGTTTGTTCCCAAGCTTAATTGTATCGTACTGTAATTTGTTCTACGTAAGAGCTGCTGTATCTAATCGTAACACTGTTCATTTCAATAACAATGGCTGCTATATTTTCAACAACCTGCAACAACTATCAAGTGCTGGTATTTTTAATGGAAAATTGTATAGACTTTGTGTGATGTGTATGAAGGAGATAAAAGCTTGTTTACTGTCAGTAATGAAAAAGTATTAAGTGCTGATCTATGGCACCAAAGGTTAGGTCATCTGAATGCAAAACACTTGAAAACTGCTATTTCCGGTTTGTCTACAGTGAATGATGATGCATTGAACTTTTGCGAAAGTTGTGTACAAGGAAAAACGCACAAGCTGCCAAGTAAATCAAGTAAGATACTGATTCAATGACAAGCACCAGTAAGCTTCAAATTGTACATAGAGATTTGTGCGGTCTTATGGAAGCAGAATCGCTAGGAGGTACAAAATGTTTTATAACTTTTATTAATGACTTATCAAGCACTCAGCACTAAATGAGCTTGAAATTAAATGTAATTCTGAACTACGTAACTTGAACCGATGGTGCTGTGCTAATGAAGTGCAAATCAACCCCGAGAAATCTAACGCAATAATCATATCTCCAAAACTAAATACTCCTCAACCAGAATTAAACTTACTTTATAATACCGCAAATATTTCTTTAAATGATTCCTATAAATATCTCGGCGTTATTTTGGATAACAAGTTAAATTTCCAACTTCATATTCTCACCCTCGGAAAACGTGTATCCAGGTCTGTAGGAATTCTTAGCAAGCTAAGGTTCCTGTTTCCCTCTTCTACCCTTCTTCTCCTTTATCATGCTCTCGTACATCCCCACCTCTTATAGGCTACGGACTCCCAATCTGGGGTAGCACATTTAAAACCTTCCATGACAAACTGCAGATTCTCCAAAATAAAGCCATTCACGTCATTACCAACTCAGACAGGCGTTCTTCCATAACGCCACAGTTTCGAAACTTAAAGGTTCTTAAAATTGCGGACCTGTACACTTATGAGATTGCCAAGCTTATGCATCAATATTCCAAAAACATGCTTCCGCCGTGTTTTTCAACCTTTTTCAGTTCACTTTCTAAAATCGACAATCCAGGTCAAAATCAAAAAATAACCTTTATCTTCCCAAGTTTTCCACGTGCCGCTGTCAAAGATCTCTGAGGTTTCTAGGAGTTAAAATTTGGAACTCATTAAACCCGGATCTAAAAAAACAATCCCATAAAAAATTTAAAATCAGCTTGAAAAATCACTTAGCCTACTGGAAAGCTATGCACAGGCATAGAACGCCGAATTTCAAAAAAAAAAATTTTTTTTCCTCTTTTACCTAGTATACTCTGAACATTATGCATGACGATTCATATCTGTCGCCTTAAATGTGGCGACTGACATATTCTCTGGGTGGCTGCTTGACTTGAAGACCTTTATCGGTCACTTCGCAGTCTCCCTCGAGATGCGTTATCTTTTTTTCATATGTCTGTGAAAGTGTATTGTGTTACTTGTTTGCTTTTCGTAAGTTTTTTTTTTTTTTTTGCATCTCGTGAATAAATTTAAACAACTACTACTAGGGTGGCTGCTTGACTCGATGACCGAGAGGTCTTTCGTAGTCTCCCTGTCGCAAAAAGTTTTCCAATGTTGTGCTTTTTTTATGTGTGTGTTACATGCCCGTCTTTGTCTTAGCGACAAATATATAATTTCTGATTCTATATGAATAAGATACCTCCTGAAGATCACGTTCAGCGTGAAACAGGCTGTCGAGGTCGAAATAATAATAAAATAGTTTTAATGATAAATTGGTTGATCTGATATTTGGTATAATTTCTGATTCTGATACCTACTTGTTTACACTAAAACAGCCTATTAAAAACAAAAAAGCAAGCACATTTACATTAATGTGATTGATGCCATTGCTTTCTCCCACAAAGCAAATCCATCCGTGGCTTATGTGTGATAATTACTATTTGTGAATTGGCAACATTGTTACGCATCATTGACCTAACGTTGCGACTTCGTGAAGTGTATCTCTTTTTGTCTGATCATGCTGGCATGTGCATGTCGATGTTGTTCTGATGATAATAAATGTATTAAATGCATAACATGGCGCTGTGAGTGAAAAGAAAATAGTTGTAACAGTATTTAAGAGACAGATTATGCTTTTCACTTTCAGAAAAAGTGATATCCCTCAGCTAGACCTTGATATTGATCGAGGCAGTGGTTTCAGCTCATGAAAAGAAGAATGGAACGCATACTCTGCAGTGTCAGGCTTAGAAAAAGAAGAACCAGACACTCAATACAATGTTTTGAGGCTAGCTTTTTCCCGAGAAACGGCTCTCGTTGTCAGCAACCTAGGTTTGCCTGAACAAAACAAAAAGGAAGTTAAAGCATCATTAAAGCCTTAACAGAACATGTTGAAGGTACAGTCAATGAAACTGTAGAACGCAAGGCATTTAGAAAGAGAAAGCAACAGCAAGGGGAATCATTTGATGACTACCTAGTATCGCTGCGCGACCTGGTGCGCACTTGTAATTATTGCTCAGACGAATGCTCCAATAAAGCATTAAGAGACCAAATTATTGAAAGACTTTATGATGGAGATACAGTAGAGCAACTGCTTCGAGAAAGAAAGCGAACAATAGATGGTATAATTTTAACTTGTCGTGCACACGAGTCAGCTAAACAGCAACGTGCCGATATGCAAAGTCGTGTTGTCAGTCGTACAGCAACCACAAGTTATAGACAAAGAGAAAAGATTACGTCATCGTCATCTCGTGCAAGAAGCAAAGAGAAAAAGCACGAGCAAAATTGCGGCAGATATGGAAGGCAATGGCATAAAGATGTCAAGAATTGCCCAGCCAAAGGGAAAATTTGTCTCAAATGTGGCAGGTTGGACCATTTTGCATCATTCTGCAGAAGTAAGATGCCGAAAAACTTCAACCAACGCCTTGGTCAAATGTCTGCTGAAATGTCAGCACTCTTAAGACTTTCAGTTAATCAAACTTCGAGTAGTTGTGCTACTAGAGCTCCTACGGTCCAGGTGCTTGTATCAGGACTCAATGGTTCGAGCAAAATGGTTGCTCTCCCTGACTCCGGAGCAGATTTAACGGCAGCAGATGTAGAGATGTTACCAAGATTGGGAGAAAATGTAGAGAATTTGTTAAAACCATCTAATAAACAAACGTCAGCCGTAGATGGATCACATTTGAAAGCAATTGGTCAGTTGCCGGTCACAATAACACTTGGGAAAACAAGTGTTGAAGACGTAGTCCATGTTTTTCCATCCATACCGGGAGGAATGCTTCTCTCCTGGAAAACTTCGAAAGATTTGTCAATTCTACCACCGAACTATCCTTGTCAGATACAGAATATCTGCAACGTGAAACTGAAAAGTGATGAAGATGACCTGACCACAGAAGAAGATTTGATCAAAGAATTTCCAACAGTGTTCGACGGACAAATTCGGACAATGCAGGGTGAAAAGTTTTGTATTCGCATTAAGGATAATGCACAACCATTTTGCGTAAACACTCCTAGATTTGTACCTTATGCTTACAGAGATAAGCTAAAGGAAGAAATTTCCTTACTTGAGAGTCAAGGGATTATTGAACCCGTGACTGAACCTATGGAGTGGTGCGCCCCGATCGTCGTCACCAGGGCCGGATTAAGCTTTTTGTGGGCCTGGGGCTATTTGATAATCAGGGGCATATTTTTCATTCTATTCTTTGATGAAAAAAGTAACCACAATTAAAGAAAAGCACAAATACATAAACGAAGTCTTTACTTTGTATGCACACTTTCAAATGACACATTTTCTGGATTTAGACAATGTAAAGCTTTTAATAACGTCATCAGCGTTTATTTTTTCCAAAAGTTCGTTTTCAATGCCGAGTAGAGCTAAGGAATTCAATCTGTTTTGGCTCTTAGACGAACGCTCATGATTCTTTACTCTTTTTAACGCTGAAAATGAGCGCTCGCCAGAGCAATTAACAATTATCAAGGTACTGCCTAACTAAGGTTTAGAGCGCAAAGCAGTTGCATCAGGCCTACTGGACGTCGTCTCTATACGCTGTTGCTTTTCGGTTTGCTTCGTGGCCGAGTGGTTTGGAGCGTCGTTTTTACGATTGCCATAATCGTAAGGTTGATGGTTGATGGTTCGATTCCCACCCAAGCCTCGTTGTTGCGGCCTTAGATAAGATGTTTCGCTACAATTATCTCTGCTTGGTGGAATCCAGCAAGCAACAAACCAAAGAGGTCGGAAGCAAAAAAATTTAAGAGGAAAACTCGGAAACGAAGGCAACTCCTAAGCGACTTTGGATTCGTCCTATATATAGCGCCTCCGTCGCTTTCTCGCGACAGGAGGATAAAAATGAAGAAATCATCATCATCAAGCCTGCATAAAAAAAGTCAGTTACTTTTTGGATTATGCTACAGATTTTTTCGGTTTATCTTCTGCTTCTCTTCTAGATTTTTCCTTTTCCGAACTGCTTTTATACTTTCTCATTTTCGTTTTCAAATTACTCCAGCCGACATAATATGGAATCTCCTACTTTTCAAGCTACATACTGAAATCGACCATCGATGGTATTGGTATAACTGGCCGAGCAGCCGCGAAAAAGGATTGTTGGGTCATACTGAGCAAGTAGGGTTTTGCAGCGACAGTGCATGGACACAAATTGAGCACTGTTTTCCATATACTATATAATAGGTGGGAGATTTCTAATAGGCTACCTTAGTTCTATTATCACTTCATTGACTTAGAATAGTGGTGGACCTATTTTTGGTTGTGGGCCTGGGGCTGCAGCCCCATCAGCCCCCGCCTTAATCCGGCCCTGGTCGTCACTACCAAAAAAGACACTGATGATGTTCGGTTATGTGTGGATTTCTCGAAATTGAACAAACATGTTTTGCGTGAATGGTATCGTTCTTGTTCGCCTGCTGAAGCAGTAGCTGATATTAGTGCTAATGATTGTAAGTTTTTTACGATGTTTGACGCCCTAAAAGGATACCACCAGTGCCCGTTAGACGAAGCTAGTCAACTTTTAACTACCTTCATTACTCCATTTGGGAGATACAAATTTTTAAGAGCCCCATTTGGCATATGCTCTATTTCAAAGCACTGTTTCATGGATGAAGCTTTTTCCGGTCTCGATAATTACCGTAAAGCGGTAGATGATGTGCTGATTTTTGACTCTGATTTTCAAGCGCATGTTTCTAGAGTGCGTCAATTTCTTCAACGGTGTGCTGACTTAAAAATTTCACTTAAGAGGGACAAATTTAAATTTTGCCGAGCATCGGTTACTTTTGCCGGATATGGGATATCCGAAAATGGCTACAAGTTGGACGGGTCACTTGTTAATGGAATTTGTGACTTTCCGATCCCTCAGAACGTGACAGATTTGCGCTCTTTTTTTGGTTTGGTCAACCAACTCTGGCAGTTCAGAGAACGTGGCAGCATGTTTGCAGCCGCTGAGGCCTCTTTTAAGCACAAAAAATGATTTTTTATGGGGGCCCGAGCATACCATAGCATTTGAACAATGCAAACGAAATTTATCTGAGCCACCCACACTAGCTTTTTATGACCTCGACAAGCCAACCAGGCTCATGACAGATGCTAGTGGTAAAGGCCTTGGATTTATTCTCCAGCAATTAAATGGGGATGTATGGTCTGTAATTCAAGCTGGATCACGCTTTTTGACCAGCGCCGAAACTAGGTATGCCACTATTGAAAAAGAGATGTTGGGTGTAGCTTGGGCTGTTCAAAAATGTCACAAGTTTTTAGCTGGGTTGCCTCACTTTGATATTTTGACTGATCATAATCCATTGATTTCTATTTTGAACTAGAAACGCTTAGACGAGATTGAAAACCCGAGGCTACAGCGTCTACGAATGAAAATCATCTCGTACAACTTCACTGCTCAATGTGTGAAAGGGTCTTTGAATGCCGGTCCTGATGCATTGTCACGATACCCCACATCTGAGGCAACATGTGTTGATGAACTAGCGGAGGAATCGACTCTGTCAATTTTTGCTATTGCTGCTGAAGAGCAACAAAAACACCTCAATCTGAGACTCAGTGAAGTCTTAGATGCAGCTTCAGGAGATGCTGTATATCAAAAATTGAAAACGGTTGTGTTAAATGGTTTTCCTGATTCTAAAAACCAACTACCTAAATGTATCACTGAGTTTTGGAGAGTGAAAGATGACTTATCTGTTGTTGATGAATTGATTGTGTGTGGGTGTAGGCTTGTAATACCGTGTAAATTGAGAAACGATATTTTGCGCAAATTGCACGATTCGCACCAAGTGTGACGGATACCTTCACGTAGAAAGGCAGCCTAATATCTTGTCAGTATTAACGCGCACCGCGCCTCTTGAATAAATTCGCACAAGATTGATTGAACAAGCAGTGTATTGGCAGTTGAAGTCAGTGTCGACAGCAAAAGGCAGCGGAACGGTAACTAAAAACACAACACACGGTCGTGAGTTACAGAAACACAATGTGATACAGTACAGAGTATACGCATTACCTGACTGTGGGGCAAGATAGTTCTACAGCACTGAACGAAATACAGTATGCTAGTCGCAATTGACAAAATGTACCAGCAATATCCAATTCCAAAGCAGAGCTAAAACAGTGAATAAGCGTGAAACACAGATCCACAAACGCGAAAACACAGGGAAAACAAGAAGAACATACCTGACTAATGCAAGATAAACTCCATTTGTAAGTAGGACAATAAAAAATCCAATTGCCAGCATTAACCAGTAACTAGCAGTTTCAAATATTTCCTTAAGCCCAAGATACTCATTAAACCTCAAACCATGATCTAAACATCAGCAACTATAAACCACTATTCCCATCACTTCCACAGGACTGACGCAGAGGTCGAACAACAAGCACATACTGCAACTTCACTAGACTAACCAGAACTATTGCCTTAGTCAGACAGAACGATGGTCAGACGTACAGGCCAGTGTTGCCGTTTAAAATTGAACGAAACGGATCGGCTGAAAGGAGGAGTTAGCATACCACAACACAGAAAAAATAAAAGAAAATAGATCCGTCATACAAACGATAATAGTGTCATATCGCAGGGTTTGCACAATCGCTACACCAAGGTATTGTGAGGACTCGTGAAAGGGCACGACTAGCGGTTTACTGGCCTGGCATAGACCAAGATATTGAAAAAGTCATTACCGCTTGTAAAGTTTGCCAAGATGAATTACCCTCTTTGGGTAAAGAACCCATGATCGTGCGTACCCCAGCTGAGCGCCCTTTTCAAGAATTAGCTGTCGATTTTGCTTTTGTGTGTGGTTCGGATTATTTAATTATGATGGATTGCTATACTGATTCGCCGTCTATTCATTTAATGCGGCATTGTACTACTTCAGATGCGTTGATTGCTGCTCTACGTAATTATTTTGCTTGTACCGCTGTTCCCGACATATTGTGGTCTGATGGGGGTCCTCAGTTCACGTCGAAAAAGTTTGCTGATTTTTTGCGGGAGTGGGAAGTGGAGCATAAAATATCCTCGCCTCATTACGCCCAATCAAATGGCAAGGCTGAAGCTACTGTGAAATCTATGAAAAAGTTAATAAGGCGTTCCAGCAAACATACCTCACTTAATGAGAACAAGCTGGCGCGTGCACTCTTGCAATATAGAAACACCCCTAGTGTAAAAGATAATTTGTCGCCTGCACAGAAGTTATATGGTCACCCAGTGCAAGACATACTGCCTGTGCATAATAGAGCGTTTGCCCCTGAATGGCAAACGAAAATGAATGTCTAAACGTAATTAACGGCTCGTTAGCGGGTCTTTTAGCGGCACATGCCATCTCTATTATATACAAATTACATATACACCCAATTGGCCACTAGTAGCTTGTGGCACTAGGGTTACGAACATGCACGTACTACATCACAATTGACACACGTCATAATCACACTCCTCCCAATCGTCACAGTCTTCATATCACGTGACTTAGACGTGATTGGATAATAATTATTATCACGCCTTTTTTTCTTTTTAAATTGCAACGACCAAACTGAAAATTAGCATGCACAGCACAGCGAAAGGCAGGAAAGGCTAGCTCTGATTACTGACCGGTTTATGTCCAATTTGTCCATTTAGTTCATCGTATTGTCAGTACAGTTGTTTTAGAAAAATTTAGTAATGACACCGCTTCATTGAAGATCAAGAACTCAATAGGATCGATCACTCAAAAGATGTCAGATGCTTAAAATAACATTGAAAAGGTTGCCTAGGTATCTACTCCAAATTGACTTGAAGGTAGGATCATATATGCCAACTTCCAGGTTACTCAGTCTGCTAAGAGGCTCACATCTAAAGTTACTCAGGTT